>CM028381.1:88954171-89003067 GCA_013146195.2 Codonopsis lanceolata
CAGTATGAAGCGATGATCGCGGTCTAGAAACACGCCGGCATACGGGCGCAAAGTCGTCCTAAGGTACCTCGGATTCACAACTAGTCAGTGAACCAAGTCGGGGGAATATATGGTGCATCATCCTACCTTGGTCAAATCTTTGCGACATGGTTAAGGAAATCTTGAAAAATTTCAAGTTTTGGGAGATCATCGAGAATTGATCGAGCAAACAACATCTTGGCAATTACTTGTCCAAGATCGTTGAGGCAAACTGGCACTACTAAATCCCTCGGTGATGATCGAGCACTGGAAACCCCGGCCATTGACAGAGCCAGGTCATAATGGACATGAACCGGCGACGAAGGCTGGATTGATGATTACAAGGACTACATCGGCGAGGAGTTACGCCGCGGACAAGGTCAAAGCCACAACGGTCAAGCCAAGCTTGTCGTTACTCGGTAGTAGGGGAATCTTGTACAAGCGATCTAAGGTCGGACCTATGCTTATTGTGTACCCCGAAACTAGCAGAGGCGTTCTATATGAAGTACATGAAGGGAATGTGGCGGCCACCAGGGCACAAGAGCTTTAGCGAGAGAGGGTCTGCGGCCGGGATATTCTTGGATAACCCTTAGAAGGGATGCGGAGAAATATGTTCGCGAATGTGACAAGTGCTAGAATCGCGGACATACCAAGGCTTCCATCCACAATGCAAACCCCGGTCGTTGCGGCTTTGGCCCTTCGACATGTGGGGAATCGATCTGATCATTTCCCTAGCTCAAGAGCAAATACAAGTATCCAGTAGTCACCATAGACTACTTCACCAAGTGGATCGAAGCAAAGCCCCTGGCCAAGATATCAGAGGCCAATGTCATCAAGTTTGTTCACGATCAAGTATGGTGCCGGTTCGGGCTCCCTCGAGCAATCATTTCCGACCATGGCACCCAATTCTCGGACAAATTCACTGCAGAATGTGCTCGTTTGGGCGTCAAGCATTGGCGATCGTCACGCGTAGCTTATCCCTGAGGCAGCAGGGCGAGGTGAAAACAAACAGTCTTGCATGCTCTCGAGAGAAACCTAAAAGGGGCGGGGAAAATGGGCGAGAAGAGTTGCCGTCGGCCTTATGGGCGGTCGGAACCCTTGTTCGGGGACAGCGGGAAACCCGGTTCGCACATAGGATCTGAAGCTATGATTCCGGTAGAAATGGCCTTGCCTAGTTATCGTGTTTCACATTATAGCGAGCAGAATAATCAACTTGCCTGGGCCATAGACCTAGACCTACTCGAAGAAAGGAGGCTGGATGCACGACTCAGGATGGTCAACTATAAACAGAAAGCAAAGGCTCACCATGACAAAAGAGGTCAAATGTGAGCCTTCTATTGGGACTTGGTACTCAGGAAAATTGAGATATCAGGTCACCGAGCAGAATGGGGAAAATTGTCCCCTAATTGGGAAGGACCTTTCCGAGTTACTGAAATAATAAGAGAGGGCACTTACACACTCCAAACTCCAGAAGGGAAAGACCTGAAGCATCCTTGGCATGCAGACCACCTCAAAAAATATTACCCCTAAGTCAAAGCACAAAAGGGCAAGACCTCAGTCCTGTTGAGGGTCACTGATTATTTATCAATAAAGGCAAGTTTTTGTCATATCTGTCAATTTCAGAATTTTCAGTTATTCAATTAAGCATCATCTGTCTTGTTTCGGTTGTTTGGCAAAATGCGCTACTGTCCAAGCCGAATAGGGCCATGCCCGGTCAACGATCCCCAAAACTCCCTTAGTATCAGTGAACTTATCCTCTCTGTGGGCGAGATGCGGCCATGCCCAGGTTCACATACTAGGATGCTCGCCCAGGGCGATAGAGGCCATGCCTACAAGATAGCGGCTAACTACCTCGGATTCCTATAGTGACCGAGCAACATTGTTAGCCGTATACCTCCACGCCCAGAAGATATACTGGCAATCGCTTGAGGTACCCACGTTGAACAAGGGCCATGCCGGTTGTTGGTCGCCACGAGTTGGGCCTTGCCCGCTTAGCGATCTTGGAAGGCTCGCCCAGCGATAGGGGCGGCCCGTTCAAAGCCTTGGCGGATCAACAATCATACCGGTGTTTGTTCGGGGTAACATCTCAACTTAAATAATAAGCTTGCTTTATTAGTCTTGTTATTTTTAAGTAGATAATTACAAGTCCTCATACTCGGTTAAACCTGTTTATCTATTTATGCTCGACATGTTTCCTGGGGAGCACCAGTACTTGTATTAACATATGACAGGAGAAATATACAAGTGAGAAAACAGTTATCGAGCAAAAATCAAGCGACTAAAATTGAAAGTCTGCGAGAATACAAGCACAAGAAGCGAGAAACAAAAGGATCTCATTCATAATAAAGTGTATAGATACAAAGCAGAATAAAAAAACGGTGGCGCGTGAGCCAAATGAAATCTAGGCTTGGAGGGAGGAGGAGGAGGGGGAAGCTCTTTGGCACCGGCCCGATATTGTAGCTCGTATTAGATGTTCAGCTTCCTACGAGCAGCTTCATCCTCAGCTGCTTTGGCCTGAGACTCCACTTCAATCTGCTCGGTCTGTTTTAAAGTTTCGTCTTCAGACTCTAACTCTTCAATCAGTGAGCAGACATTCACTTCATCCACGGGTGAGTGGAACCCGAGTGCTTAGGCATCAACGTCGCTCTTCGCCAATGTGGCCAGTTCATCCTTGGTGTAAGGAACCAGCGCGTGGAAGGGGCGAGCAACCTCAGCATAAGGGTCGAGCACAGCCCATTCTGCCATTGTTTTCATCCTCACTCCGCCATGGCTGGCGAGCATTCTTAATATGTGATTGGTGCCATGGGCGAAGTAGGGGAGAATAGCCGCCTCCACAGCATTCTCAAAGGCTTGGGACTTCTTATAGTTTTCCACCGCGGACTCCTCGGCTTTCTTCAGCTTTTGGAGCAGCTCCTCGATACGCTTCCCATCCTTAATGGCCTGCATCCTGAAGAAATCCTTCTCCGCTCGCAAGAGATCCCTCTACTTAGTGACCGCGGCCAGAGCGGTCTTCCCCTTCTCCAGATCAGCCTGGTTTTTCTTTACCTGGCCGACCAACTCTGTTTTTTCGGTGGTCAGAGCACCGTTCTGGGCGACCAGCGTTAGATTGCGTTCGAGCATCTCCGATTCTTTCTTTTTGGCCGCCTCAGCATTAGTCTCCAGTTAGTCGGCCAGACGAGCCACCTGCTCGACCTTCTCCTTTACCAAGCCCTCGCGAGCCCGGTGGTCAACCTCCGCCTTCTTGCGAGCTTCTTTTTCTTCATTGTACCGATCATAGAGATTGGTACAAGTGGAAGCGATCTACGAGCAAAAGACAAATAATCAGAGCAGGAAACAAAAAAGGAAGGGAAAAGTAAATCACTGGCAGATACTTTACCTTGCTCAGGCAGAGCCATACATTCCCGACCAGGATATGGCCGGTAGTGTCTCGATCCAAGGCCAGGCCGTCATGCATGGCCCTCTCGATAATGCCCTTACCCACCAAACCTCAAGGGCTTCCACGGGCATACAGATCAATGCCCCCCAGCAAAAGGGCATCCCCGAATATTTCTTTAACCAACGCCCGGGCAATGCTGGTAGTAGCGGGCATCACGAAGCCAGGTCGCCTCCAAGAAGCTTCCCCGCTCTGAGTGGGGGCAATAGAGATGGGGTTAGGACTTGAGCCTCGGCGACGAACTTCCCGGACAGGAGAAGGGCTGGAGCTCTTCTTCCTCTTGCCCTTTGCCTTGGCATCCTTGGCAGCGGGCACCACAGAGATGTTGGCAGCAGGCGCCTCGGCGGTGTCAACAGCAATGGCCACGATGGCCTCTCTTTGCGTGGCTTCTTTCTGGGTGGTAGTGGCAGTCTTAGGCGCTACAGCCTTCTTGGCCGGACTTGTGGCCCTGCCCAAGTCCGGGGTTTTCCTTGTTGGTGGGCAGAACGACACCTTGGGCAAGTCTACGGGTTTGTTGACCTTAGATTCGCCGCCTGGCCTCTCTTCCATTGCCTCAAAACTGCCAAGTTCTTCATTCCTGAGACGAGGTAAAACAAAACGAGATTAGAATGAGCTCGAGAAAGAGATGAATAAAACAGATAAAATATTAATGACTAGCAGGCAACCATCCTGATCTTCATAAACTGGCCGGCAGTCGGCAGCCGGGCCTAGCCGTTGACACTCGACGCATTCGCGCTTGAACATTCGGCCGTGACAATCATCCCAATAAGGGTGGGGGTTCTCGGGCACGTGGATCAGGAGGGGCTCCACCTCGGAGACCTCTGCTCGCATCACTCCGGCCAAACACAAGTATCGCGGATTACAGACCAGTTCCTTCCAGTCAAGAAGAAATTGTTGGCCGACGCGTTTCTCATTCTCTTCTATCACCCTACGGCGGCTTTCCAGCTTGACTAATCGAGGCGATCTCTCAGTGAAGTCTTGTTTGGAGGCCTTGGGAATCTTGATTTCGCTGGTTGCCGTGTGCATGAACGGCCAGCCAACCCGGGATTCAATGAACAGGACCCTCCTGTCCCAAGCTTCTACCTTCCCAGGAACCTCAGACAGCAGCCTAAAAAATTAGAATTGGCCCTCACTCCAATCCTCCCGCCTGTGCTCGGGGCAAAGATAAATAGCTTCCGGAGCAAATACATGTCCGGCTCAAACCCTAGCAGCCTGCTCGCCACCGTGAAAGCTGTAATAGCGCGGACAGTATTTAACATCAAATCACAGGGGACGGCCTTGGTCTCGTATAAGAAGTCCACCAAGAAGGGCTCTAGCGGGAGACGTAATCCAACGCGAAAAAAATCGGCGAAGAATAAGAGCTCGTTCCCCTGCTCGCGGGAAAGATTGACCCTGACGGGCACATCCATTTTGCTTGCCCGGTAATAGGCGGGATCAACACCGAGAGACGCGAGCCACGCCGTCACCTTGTTCGCCGTGTCTAGTGTGGCCCAGTGAGCAGCGTATCGGCTCTCGTCTGCATTGACGTACCATTTAGGCTCTTCCTCCTCTTCTTCTTCCTCCTCGACTACTTCGTCAAGAGGGACCTCCACTTGAGAACCTCCTACCATAGTGAAGCAGCGAGCAAGGGGAACATTGTCCTGGTCGTCTATTTCCTCCTCAAGAGTGGCTTCCACCCGAGAGCGACTAGTTTTCTTAAAGCGCCGAGCAAGCGGCATGTCGTCTACCTCATCGGCATTTGAGGCCTGTCCGGCCACCTCGCTTTGCTCGGCCCTTACTTGCCCAGCCGAATCTCCACAGGCTACTGGTTGAGGCCTTGCCAACAAATGGGCCACCACATCCTGCCTCACCGAGTCTTCCTCGCTGGAGGAGTCAGTTAAATCTACCACGGGG
This sequence comes from Codonopsis lanceolata, assembly GCA_013146195.2. NCBI lineage: Eukaryota > Viridiplantae > Streptophyta > Magnoliopsida > Asterales > Campanulaceae > Codonopsis > Codonopsis lanceolata. Next base: position 88,959,516 of record CM028381.1, read on the forward strand.
GCAATTGCACGCTTCTGAACCGTAGGCCCGGCCACGGATCTAGCTCCCTCGTCGCACTCGGTGCCAATCGAATGGGACTTCTCGCTTCTTAGCGAGTCATTCTTCCCGCCGTAGCTAAAAGCCTCGCGGTCATTTTCGGACACGTCAGACATCTACAAAGAGATCGAGGGAAACATATATCAGTGTCCTGCCCGGGTAACTGGCAAAGCAAAGAGGGGGAAGAAATCCTAAGTCTAGGTCAAACAAAGGGGCCATGCCCGCCTAGCGAGCAAGGCCACGAGTTCTATTCCTCGATCTCTACCTAAGGGCGGTCCTACCCTCTTAAACCCTAACAGAATCATACATAGATGAAGAGAGGAAACAAAATCCATGCAAAACCCAGAAAAACCAGAAAAGCCGAAAACAGAGTGAGAGAAAAGTTGAAAACTTACTATGATTTCTAGGTTGATGCGTCCTTTGTAAGTAATTCAAGGAAAAATCGGAACCGTCGTGAAAGCTACGAACGCCGAGGACTGAATGGACGCTGGAAAACGGAGGGACAATTTCGTCGGAGCCTAGGAGAAGACACGGCAGCAGCAGCTTCAAGTTCTTCAGAATTTTCTCTCTAAAACTCGGAGACGATAAAAGAAAAGAAAGGGGAGAGAGGTCGGCCTTTTATAGGACGGGTTCTCGACAGTTTTAAGGGGAAAAAAAGCGCGCTTGGGAATTCGCGACCCATCATCACAACGCATTTAATGCACCGCTTCGTGCTCCGTGCCCCGTTAAGTCACCAAACCTTGTGACGGCTCACGCGCCTCAAATCCACTCGCCTGGTACGCCCCCTGCAAACAAGCTTTCTCAACACGCTCCAGATGTCCGCCGGTCAAGGTTCCAGATCTTTCCACCAGTAAACTCGGCCCAATTATTGACTCCTGAAAATTCACAAGTGTTGAAACTCGCGCGAGTATCTAGTTTAAACGCTCCCCGCTCCGAGCATGAATGCTCGCCAGATAAGGAGCTAGGGGCCACTGATATGCCCGGCCCAAACCCGGTCATGAGCAAGGCACGAGCTATCCTCACGTGCCGGTCACGAGTACAATGCATATGGGGCCCACGGGCCTAGCGAGCAAAGCGATGAGAGCCCCAAGCAGTGAGCAACATAGCTCTCATCGAGACTTGGTCGGGCAAAGGCCTTGCCTCGACCGAGGGGCCGGACATCACACATTTAGCAAAGAAACAGATTCATCTCGTCGCCCCACGATTGAGCGTTGGCCTTGCCTGGGGTCATCCAGGCCGACCACAAGTTCAAGAGCAATGCAAGTAGAATGGCCAGGCTGAGCCCTGCTCGCCCGGGCACACATCAAACAGGAAGCACTGGCGGCTTGCTCTCCAAGACAAGTCAAAGGTTTCCATGTTTAGGCAGAACACTTGTCTTATCTGCTCCTACATCTACGCGGTCAGCCGCTTATCACGCCTAAAATCAAGGGATTCTCTCCTTGATTGATTCGGTAACTATGGAAACTGAATCCTAGACGGATTCAACCACCTTGGGGGCTTATAAATACCTCCCCGTAATCCTTAACAAGGTACACACATTTTCTTGAGCCTCGATACTCTGTCGATTTGCTTTCAAGCTTACACACGAGACTTACTCTCATGCCGGAGGGGTTTCGCGAGGCCCTGCCTTGCATTTCCACTCAGGTTTTCTTGTGTTCTTAATAGGCTCAAAGAATGTGATCTCGAAGCCCAGATATCCTACCCAACTCAAGGACGGCCCAAGCTGTGATTTTGCCACATCAGATACCTTCCTTAGTATTCGTTTGTTGCAGCTTATTTTGAGTGGCTTTTGACTTTTGACTTTTGAAAAGTCATATTTAAAATGTTTGTTTCAGTTTACAAGCCATAAGTCAATAAGTAAGGTACAACACCTTTTATGCATTGAAAAGCCAAAGCCAAAAAGTCAAAATTTTAAGCTTTTTTGGTTTTTTTTAAACATGAAGACAACTATTCATTAATAAATATTTGATTATCCTCATTTCATCCTTTTATGAAATATACATAAAAATATGAATACTAATTTTTAAGTTTTTTTTAACAAATAATTATAATGACTCATAAAACTCAACAGGTGGTAATAAAGACTTTTCAACTTAAGTAAGTCATAAATCACCACAACAAACGAGCCCTTAGTACCTCACCTAATTTTAATACATTTAATTTTGATACCTATGATTGAAGATGATGATTTAATACCTATGAATAAAAACCAATAACATGCTCAATTTGATCATAAATGTAAAAAAAAAAAAAAAAGTGTACGAATATAGATGTGTTTGTCTGGGAGTGTGTGTCGGTTTATATTTGAATATGTGTATAAGTTGGGAAGAGGAAGGCGACGGGGTGGGATCACGAGCCTCCTCTTCTTGAGTTCGTGGGGTGGGGTAGGGAAATGGAAGGAAATACCCACCCACCCCTTGTTTACACTTTACAGTAGAGTCACATTGCCAAAAAAGGAGTGGGCACTGGGCACTGATACTATTAGTCCAGTATCAAGTATTACAGCCTAGCATACTCCACGCTATTATTCACTAATCAAAAAATATTCCATTTATTGTAAATATTCTATTGGACCTTGTTAACCCTAAGTTTGTGCACATGAAAGTCTTATTCAAATTTGGCTCCAAATGATTACTCTTCTCTGTTCTCTCTCTACGTCCAAACACTCCATGTTTGAATCTCAAAAATCAAAAATCCCCACCCACTAAAACCCAAAATTTCTACCATTTGATGAAACTTTTCATTTCGTGTTATGTTAATGTGGATTGTTAAAACTTAAAAACCAATGATCTTATTCTTATGTACCCAATTATATCTTTTAGCATACGGTTAATATTTTGTCTTGATAGAAAGTCCAAAACATAATAGAATTATGGTAAAAATAAATGTATTGCTAGTTTCCTTATCTGTTGGAAAATATATATATATATAAGTTAAAATGAAAAAAAAAATCAAAACAAAGATTTTGGTTTGCCACGTATGAGCTACTCATGACCGCTTGTGTAAATGTATTTTTTGAAATTGCCGGTGATCCAAAATTTAATACCAAAATGAAGTTACATGAATAAAATTGAAAAGAATGTATATTTGGAAATTCAAAAAATTATAGTTATATTAATTTTTTAAAATTAACTCTTGAAACATTTTAAAGTAGAAGAGTAGAGTTGTAAAATTGAGGGGAATTTTTCTTTTTAAAACACTTACATAAATATAAACCCTAAATGCAGAAGACAAACTTGCATATGAGAGACCTAGCTAGTTTTCACACTTAACACATTGAAATTGGAAAAGACAAAAAAAGGGTTCATTTGATCATTTCAATTTTAATCTCAAAATTCAATTATCTTTCATCTCATCACGCTTCAGGTAATTGACTCCATCAAGTTACAGTCTTACAGATATGAGTTTTTGTAAACAGACACATTTGGACGTGGATGCTACAATTTTACGGTCAGAAAGTAGGAGTATAAATTAAAGAGAGGTAATTAGTAAAAAGTAAAAAATCTCAATTAACTAACACATAATACTCCCTCCGTCTCATATAAATATTCTTACTTTCTAATTTAAAATGTCCCAACTAATGTTTTTAAAGATTTTTAATGTACAAATTTTCTATCATTCTTCTCAATATACCCCTTTATTTAATACTATCATTATTGCATTATCCTAGAGAGAGTGAGTGTAATGAATACATAATTAATTAGAAAAAGTGGGAGTATGCAATGAGTATTATAGTTACAACATATTTTACAACTCATCATTAATTATATTTATTAATTTTTATATTTTATCAACTAGAAACATTTAGTGCTCGTTTGTTGCAGTTTATTTGGAGTGACTTTTGGCTTTTGAAAATTCATATTTAAAGTGTTTGTTTCAGCTTATAAGCCAATAAATAAGGTACAACACCCTTTATGCATTGAAAAGCCAAAAGGCCAAAATTTTAAGTTTTTTGGTTTTTTTTTAAACAAGAAGACAATTATTCATTAATAAATATTTGATTATCTTCATTTCATACTTTTATGAAATATACATAAAAATATGAATACTAATTTTCAAGTTTTTTTTTAACAAATAATTATAACGACTCATAAGCTTTTCAGCAATTGTAACAAAGTCTATCACGCAATCACCAAAGTCGTTCATTTCAAGGTGATTATCACCACAACAAACTTAAACGACACGAGTGAGTACTGCTCTCAAAAACAAAAAAATAAAAATAAACCTTATCCGTCTTTTTTATGTTCCATTTCCATTCATCCCAATCCCATGTTGTCATTTCTTTCAAACTAGTAGCTGGATAATGATTAATGGATTTGCATTTTGAAAAGAAAAGAAAAGGGCAGGAATGTCAATACATTAATAAATGGTACGGTACCCTAGTCTCAGTCTTCTTCTTAATTTCACACTTTACAGGAAGGAAGGGCTCTCTTTTTTTCTCGTATCAAAATCCAGCTAGAAGAAGAAGAAGAAGAAGCTTATCTCATTGAATTCACACTAGATTTGCTGCCCCTGATTCGGGTGGGTAATACTGATTACTGACTTAGTTCCACCTAATCGCAACTTCTCCCTCTCTCTCCGGGTTAGGGGTCAAGAAATCTTCCTACCAATTACAATTCATTTACATTTTACACCTCTCCTTCAGCCTTCAATTGCCTTCCCCACCCATTTTCTTTCAAAATGCTGTTCCCCCTTTCAGTCACTTTTTAATTCCGGATTCATAATCTTTGTACAGTTTTTACTGTAAATGAACTCTCCTTTTTTCTAGAATCAAAACCTTAATTTGGTAACCCCCATTGCTGCTTCATCTGCTCTAGGGTTCACTTCCGGATGACCCACAAAACCTACCTCAGGTACTTCATCTTCAACTTTACAGCTGCTTTCAATCTGCATTCTTTCTGTTTTGGGGGCAATTTTCGATCCAACAATTGATGCATTTATGGTGTTTCAAGTTGTGTGCGACACAACTTCAAGTCTTCTTTTTTATCGCATCTTTTCTGCAAGGCCCAAAAGGTGTTCCAAGGGGACACCCCTTTGCAACGGCTTAAAGCTGCTTCTTCTTCATTAGTTTGCTTTTCTTTTTCGCTATGGCATGCACCTTTTCCCTTATCCTATAATACCCGTTAGATTTGCAGAGGGAATAGGATTCGTCAGGGTTTCAACGTCTTTGAGGAGTGATTTTGAAGCTTCCTTTTGTGTTCTACATAATCTGGTTCAAAGTTCAAGTTCCGTTTTTTACTCTGGATCTGAGACCCTTGGTGAATATATTTCAAGGGTTACTGGGTTTGGGACTTGGTTTGGATCTACATTACTCAAGATTGAGTTATATTTGTGCTGATTCTCTATAATTTTGATGCATCGATGGGGCTTCATCATCGAAGTCTCACGATGCTCATTCTGTTAATATGTTCCTTCTGGTGGCCAAGAGTTGCTGCTCAATCGCCTCCTTCTTCGATAAGGCCTGCACGGGCACTCGATGCACTCCTCCAAGACTATGCTTATCGTGCATTCATTCGGCCTCGAACTGGGATTCCCTATAACGGGTCTGTCCCATCAAATTTGACCGGGATTGAGATTTCAGCAATGAGGCTTCGAACAGGTAGCCTTAGGACAAGAGGTGTTGGGATGTTCAAGGAGTTCAAGGTTCCTGTGGGTGTTCTTGAACAACCCTATGTTGAGAGGCTTGTTCTGGTTTATCAAAATTTGGGGAATTGGTCAATGGTGTATTACCCTTTACCTGGGTATGTGTATTTAGCTCCGGTTTTGGGTCTTCTTGCTTATGATGCTTCAAACTTGTCAGCTAAACATTTACCAGAATTAGATATCAGGGCATCGAATGAATCCATATTGATACAATTTTCAGAAGTGAGATCACCACCAGATGGTTCAGTTGCAAGGTGTGTTTGGTTTGATTTAGATGGTTTGGTAAATTTCACAAATGTGATTTCGGGCAATACATGTCCGGCGTTCAGACAGGGGCATTTCTCTATTGTGGTTGAATCCATGGCCCCTTCTCCTGCACCTCCACCTGGGGGGCCTCCTGGTGAAGTTCCTGAACATAGTGGTGGAGGAAATAACAATGCTAGGGTTTGGATAATTGTTGGCTCAGTGGTAGGTGGATTTGCATTGTTGATTCTGTTGGGAGTATCGATACTGTGGGTACAGAGGTATAGGAGGAGGAATAAAATGCATCAAATGGAAAAGGCTGCTGAAGCTGGGGAAGCATTGCATATGACTGCAGTTGGAAGCACTAAAGCACCAGCAGCAACGGTGACAAGAACGCAGCCAACCCTTGAAAATGAATACGTGCCATAGTCTCTGTAGAAGATGCCGTCTTTCTTTGGTTCTTATTCATGTGCTGTTCATGCTTCTCTAGGTATTCTTCTGATTGCACGCACCCGTTTTTGCTGGTGTCACCATGCCCCTTTCTTGATTATCTTTGGTTATTTGTTGGTAGTGTGAGGTTGTAATCTAGTGTTATTGCGTAAATAATAATCTTTTGCTTCGCACAGAACCCATTCATACTTTGACCTCTTACGAGTTACGATTTGCTGTGGTGTGTAATTATGTAGGTATTAGCCGAGAGTGATTCCTTTGAAATTTGATGTCCCATTTACAAGAAATAAAAGTTTGTATGGGATTTTGACTGTATAGTTTTGTGTTGAAATTGCACCTTTGGCCATTTGAATGTTGTAGTTCTGTGAGATGGTGGAAATTGAAATTTTGTCTTGAGTGAGTTTGTAGAGATATTGTCATTGACCTTGACCTTGCCCAATAATCAAAGAGATTAGTCGTTTTCTGAAATGGGAATTCTTGCAGTTGATAAGTGTAAGCACCACTGATGGCAAAGGAATCCTTTTCCTTGTTCAAAGACTTTTGGTTGATGACGGCCGTGGGTGGCCGTCCAACGTATAATTTAAGTTGGGAGTGGTATGTCTACACTTGTTGTGCCCCCACCTCACCATCACCCCACCAGACGTGGATCCAAGTTGCTCCTGCCTCCTAGTCCTAGTAAAGAAAGAAAACTAGTACAGTATTAGTTTGAGTTACAATACAATTCACTGAAAGGAACCTGCTACCTTTTGATCTCGTTTTTTTTTACTTGGATATATTTCTGTTTTCAGTCCAATATTACTTGGAAATTTGGGAGCATTCGAAGTCCATATGTTGTGAATTCGGCTATAATGCAGCATCAATAGTATATTTCATACTGACTCGGCCTCACTTAGTTAGAGACAGAGTAAATAAATATTCCAACTCAAATGGATTTAATCAAATACTCGAGCCTCCAGCCTCGAGACCTGTTCAAGCTCAATTCGAATTGAGTAGTAAGATAGAGAAGCAGGCTGACAAGAGAAAGTTGTCTAAGTTGCATTGACAGAGAGGGGTTTATACTTGGGTGAATATCGGATCGGTCCACTTTGGAAAGTTTTTTACTGCGAGAGTATCCTATAATTTTTTTTAATTGGAAAAAGATACTTTAGGGGGGCAAAAAGATTATTTATTTATTTTTTATTTATTTATTTATTTATTTATTTTTGTATTTATTTATATTTATTTTTGTATTTTTATTTAAAAATTGAATTTGATTATGATTTCTGTAAACATCTCATCTGTTTACAAGATTGCGATGCATCTCGATCGAAATTCGATACATTTTGTGACGCTTGTCGCAATTCATGAATTAATGCATCGCGATGCAATGAGCAAATGGTCATTAACACGTGTCCAGTTTTTTAAAGGTATTGTAGTTCTTTTTCCCCCAATAATATTATTTTTCGGTTGAAAAAAAAAAAAAAACTTAAGCGTTATCCTGCATACTTTAGGGTGGGCTAACTACATAAAAAATTCAGTCTCTACACTTTATTTTTTGTCATGCACATTACAATGTACAGTAAATAAATGCAAAAAATAAGGTGTAGAAAATAATTAAGTTTTGGAGTTGTGGTTACGTCGTTATGTCGTTATGTCGTTATGATATGGTTGGGTATGGAATGGGGGCGTATGGGTTGATGGACTGTGCCATGCCATAGTATACCAATTGCTTTGTCTGCCACTGCCACCCTCTCACTCATAACTTCAACTCAATTTGGTCAATGGCAAATTCCATTTCACCATCTGTCCTTGGGGTTGGTTACATAACTTTGATTTCTTTTGCAGCCCCCACCGAAAATGTACAAACTTATAAAATACTATTTTTACATGTACTTTTTTGTAAGAAGAATGTATCTGACCTGATTCATTGCACGTAGGGAGGTTGAGGTTGAGCTGTCAAAAAATGAATTTAATTTTACGAAACGATTTACAAGAAGACATACTCTAACCTAATTAAAATACATCAACTCAGGCAAACTCATTGCCATACTAGAAGAATACTAGAAAAGTATAGCTGAAAAGGTTAAGTTGCTGAACTTTAAGTATTGAAAAATTAATTGTAGTAATCTTAAAATTAAGTCTTGAATTCAAGTATTCTAATGTGCAAAGTCAAACCTATTTTCTCTCAACATTATCAAAAACTCAAATCTGCCTCAATAATTCTATTTGAATTATTTCAGGGAACGCACATTCAAATAAAATGTATGAAAACTTGGCATGCCTAACTTCCCTCACATTTGCTACGTTGTTGTCGTTCTAGTGGACAATCACAACCGGAACATTTGTGTCATCGAATTGTTTGAAAAATATTTATGGTGCATTAAATCTTCATATAAAATTGTGTATAGTACAAACAATTATCGAGGGTTTTTAAAGATACTACAAAGAAATATACAAATTTGAAATAAAATAAAGGGGGTGTTGTACAAATGGTGGTATTATGGTGGTGGTAATGGTGGAAATTATGGAAGTAGTTGTTGGAATGTAGGGCTAAATTTTGATGAAATTTGATGGAAGAACCAATTCCGCTAAATCTTTAAGTACAAGGACGACTGGCATCAAAATAATTAATTGGGACGAATCAAAAAAAAAAAAACGAAAAGTACAGGGTAGAATGTGTAGTTTGTCCTCGTATTTAACATACATGTATTATGTTTTCACTTTTCAAAGTTTGATCATTAAATTTTTAAAATTTTAAATTTTTCATAAGCATAAGTAAATCTTCATAAAATTTTGGTCAAAGTTTAAGAAACTAAAGTCAAAATGAGAATAAGTAAATCTTTATAAGTTTATTTTGTCAAAGTTAACTAACAAAGTCAAAATGAGAATAAGTAAATCTTTGGTTAAAAATTAAGAAACAAGAGTCAAATTTTATAAGGTAAGGGAATCACTCCCACCCCAACTACAAAACAGACTCACGTGCATGCTGAACATAGTTATTAAAGGCAAACAAGAGGCGAGAGGTGAGGCGAGGGCCGAAGGGCAAGCGAAGCAAGACGAGAATTAAGTAAAACACATTATAATATTATATGTTACAATTTTTTTCATAAACTAGTTATAAATAAATTTAATTCATATAACTTAGTCCACAAATGATATTAATATCATTTTCAAGTTTAACGTTCTATATTTCAACCAAAAACTAAATCTTATTTTGAAAGTTAAAAGGTGAAAGGTATATATTCAAATATATGAACAATAAACACCCAAATACGCTTCGAAGTTCAAACCAACCAACCAAATTTGGATATAAAGTCTGCAGGTTCCAGCAACCTGACGTATAATTTTTTCCCCGGTGAGATTTAGCGGTAAAAAAGGCATGTGTGTGCTTCACCTCCTCAACTAGATGACAGATGTGGCCATGGATTTTGCAAACACTAAGTCTAGAGATCTGAAAAGAAAATAAGTCTAGAGATCTGAAAAGAAAAAAAAAAAACGTCAGAATTCCCACATATGTAGTCAGAAATCTTACATGTTCGCTTTAGCCTGCCTCTTCTCGCCTCACACCCCTCAAAAAGCGACCTCTACGTCGCTTAAGCAAAAATGTCTCGCCTAAACTCCGGTGAGGCGGCAACCCCTCGCCTCGCCTCAAACAGCCGAGGCGCCCGCCTTTAATAACTACGATGCAAAATGCGGTTGATTGGGTTGATCTAGGCAGCAGACTTTGTCGAGACAACTAATAATCGCTGCTTATGTTACACCTCTACACGTACTTTTTGGCAAAAACAATTTGGTTAAGGCAAATTCCATCTCCCCACACCTACATAACTCTTCTCCAAATTTGTGTTGGTGCTTTTTTGTGTGTGTTTGAGAGATAGATTTTAAACCTTTGAAAATCATTCGCAGAAAGTTGAAATGTAATGGCATTGACTGTTTAAATGAAGGGTACAAAGATTCAGCACCATACCAATTCTTAATCAATGTACCACAAAGTGAAATTTTAAAAACTTCAAACAAAGTACTGGCATTCTGAGTCTCAGAAAACAATACCCCAAACATTCAATCAACTTTCATTAACCAGATTCATCACATTACCATCAACAAGACTACCAAGTTCATACAAGAAGGAAAAGAGGCAAGAAGTTAAGGTGCCTCCCAAACATATTTCTGCAACCAACGTTTTAACCAGCAATTTATTCCTTTCAATGCCATTGTAGAAGCTTCATGCACCACTGCGTAACATCACAAACGTAATAATTTATTATTAGAAACTTGATACTTTTCAAGAAGTATGTGCTCTGCTTAATATTGTGAGACCACATCATATAAAGACAAAGTCAGCATTAAAAACTGAGGATATAAAAAAAAAAAAACTGGACCACCAAACACCTTTACTATAATAAAGCAACTTACAAGTTACAATAATTTGCCAGCGTTTCTTGGTGCCTCTGCCTATGTCCACGAAGGTGTCCGACACCCCTCACTCATTAACTCAGTTGATTTCGGAATCCTAAACAAGATCACCACTTATAAAAGGGCTTCTTTATCTTATTTGGTTCTAAAACAAGATCAAAACTTAAACAAGTTCTATTCTGCCCCTATCCATCATCATCACAGTTTCCACCCGAAACGATGGATATATTCAAGATTAAGTTCCCTTCCCCACCAACAGTCATTCCCCTCGGCAATTATTGTAAGCAGCTTCTTTTTAATAATATGCACAATTGCACATGGAAACACAAGTATTATCCTCCCTCCAGAACCATAAGGACAAAAGGCTTTCTGGAAGGAAATGGTGCAAGTGATTACATAAAAATATACATCAACACTGAGAACATCACCAATGCAACCGTAGATTTGATCCTATGTGGCTGTGGGTAATTAACACTCTCAATTATATGTGGTAATGTTTCTCTCTTCATTCACATTCAATTAAAACGAAACTCTCCAATGCAAATGTGGATTTGATCTTATGTGACATGCGTCTCACCACTAAAATGAAATTTGACAAAAAAATAAAAGAAAAGGGGACAACCAATAGAAAGAGTTTTTGAAAACAAATATACCGACTAGAATGTATTCACACGGTCAGGTAGAATGTAAAAAAATTGACATTGTTATCCACAATGTGAAATAATTTGGTTGACACGTCATATTCACACCCCTAATCCACAGTTGTAATTGCATTGAATAGGTTTTGTCTTTCATAAAGGGTATAAATCATAGGTGGCATCTAATTTCTTTCACATTCACATTAGCATTGGTGATGTGATGCAATGCTCTCCTCTAATAATGAGCACACATAGAGACTTGCCTACCTTTTGCTCTTCCTCTCTAATAATTCAACTGTACCAATCTATGGACACTCTTTAAGCTCAATTACAACAATCATCTAATGTCATTGACAATTCAACCACATAAGATGTCATCTTAAAAACTTGTTCTGAAGTGTGTTTCAACTTTCAACTATGATTAAACCCAAAACTTCACTCGTCACCATTCACTGTCCTCGTCTTGGTTTACACAATCACACAAAAGATAAATGATGCACTTTCCATTTTCACAATCATTAAGATCTTATACTTTTGCTTACTCCACCATTGCAGGAAGCCTTCTCCTTTCCTCATGCTAGGTCATATTAGCCGTTCAGAAATGTCCATTTTTTAATATTTGTCAGTTAGCATTTCACTCTATATTTTTTATAAAAAATGAAGCCTATTTACAGGAATGAAGGTAAAGAAAACTGGAGAAGTGATGAGTAAAAGCTCAAAAAACCTAGGGCCAAACTGGCCATTATCTAAACAACCCCCCCCCCAAAAAAAAAGCACAAACAAACAAAAATCTCCTTGAACAGTTTCAGATTTATAAAAAAGCTCTAAGCAAATGATGAAGTTCTATCCAACAGTCTCACAAATCCACAATACTGCTTCCTCCACCCCTTAACAACATAGGAGGATCAGATTTTCCATAAACCAAATATTACAAAAACTGGTATGCCACCAAACTCTCCAACATCTGGCAACTCTCCAGCAAGTTCCAGGGTGCATCCACAGCCTCTGGCGAAGGAAAGTCACTATTTTTGTGCTTTTTTTCTTCTTTCTATGTTCTTCTACTGTTCTACATCCTTAGCTTCTTCTTCTCCTTACCTTGTACGTTGCTATTCTATCTTCCCACTTCTTTGTTCCTCTTTATCATAATTACCATCAGTCAACAGGAGGAATTCTCATTTTCATCCCCGAAGCAGAGGCATTTCTGAGGGATCCTTCCCTAAACTCAAGACGTTATACCCCTTGCCTAGGCTATCATTTAGCTTGAGCTGGGAACTTAGGATGCAGCGGGGGGAAGAGAGGGGAAATGCTAGACTCCATGCCGCCTCACGGCTTCCTTGCTTATCTCACTCTTCGGGCAGATACGAAAAAGGAATGCATTTTTTGGATAGGGATGCATGAGGAAAGGAAGTGCGCAGAGTTGGAGGATTCCAAGCCGGAGGTTCCTACCCGACACAAGGTTTAGGAAGATCTTTATAGGTGCATTCCATTGTTAAGACTATCAAAATAGGGATGGTCTATCCAGGCGGAGCCCTTAGAGTTTCTCTGGAACAGGAGTCAATAAAAGCCGACGAACCAACAAAGACTGAAGGTATCAAACTGACTTCCCAAGTAAAGTCCCAAAGCAAGAATTTGAGAAAACCCTAAGTAAGAAGCTCAAACTGAGGCTTCTGTCCCTTTCTCAGATCAAGCTGGCACTGAAATTGCCGATCTTCGACTTTCAATCAAGTGAGGCCAGAGCTGACTGAGTGACTGACCATAATCTCCTTCGAAAGATTCTTTGCTAGATATGTGAAAGATGAAATGATCAAGTCAAGTTCTTACCAAGCTTTGCATTCGGATTGCTTACACTAGATGCTAATCCACTCTTATTATATGTAACTCATATATGTTAGATTCATACCTTACTTGGTTAGATTCATATCTTATTATATGTTTTGGGGGTCTAAAGCCGAGATCAAAATAGCTGTAGGGGCGGTCAGTTACCAAAGAGGTCCTGCTCTTTTCACTGTCCTATGTGGCCCCTCTCTCGCAAAATCCAAACCGGCCTTCCTCGCGTAGTAGCTCCTTGACTTTCCTGGCAAGGTTAGAAGATAGAGCTATGAGTTTTCTTGCTTTTGGCCTTCGGGCTTACGGAAGTCGCAGCTGAAGTAGAATGACTTCTCTTTTCAACCAAAGCTGAGAGGTTATTGCGATAGACTGATTTTTGACAGCGATTTGCTCGCTTTGTCTTCAATTCAGGCTCAAATACCAGACCAATGGACCAGTGGATTGAGGGAAAAGTAACTTTCTCAACTACTCGGCTTAAGAAAAAGTTGGAAGGGAGAGAAAGGTCTGCCTATTTAGTGAGAATTGAAGGACTTTCACCAGAGTTCGACCTTCAATTCCATCGGTTTGAATCAAATTGTTGGGGCTTCCATTATCTTAATTGAATTTGTCTCAAATTCTCGTATAAGTACCTCCTCAAATTAAGTAGGTGAAGCTTCCGATGTTCTTCCGCCTATTAACCATCAACCATATCAACCTGCCCGGGTAGCTATCAGCTTACACCAATGAATTTGGGAACTCGTATCTCATTTTTTTTTATCTAAAACTTCTAAGGTAGTATGTTCAGTTTACTACTTGTGTTTCATTAGATACTTGTGTTGATTGTATTTCATATCTTGCATTTGAGTTTAAGAATCCAAAATGATCCTAGAATATCAATTGAAATGACAATATATTATTAGAGCATTTTGCGCCTTGCATCACTCAGGGGCATGCCGGCCTTCCACCTTGCGCCAAAGACCCAGAAGCCCTTTTGCACCTTTAATAACAATTATGACAATCATACAACAAACCATGGCAGCAGCTTCCTCAATCTTATTGCCACTATAGGTCCACCATTCCTTGTCCATAGAGAAGGAAATGATGGAAATACACAGCACAATCCACTTACACCACCTCTCCAAAGTCTAAACCCACTGACTCCAACTAAAATAGATAGTGATTATGGAAACCCAGTTCAAATTATTATCACCACCTCTACTCAACCTCGATTCAGTATTGCAGTCCAAAATCAGCACTCTCATTAGTGACTAGAACGTCTAGTATTTTTTTACCCCACCAAAATGCATACTGAAAACAAGAGACACGTAATAGATCACAATTAAACCATATTCCTATATATTGGCAACCAGACAAAAGCTCATATTTTTAGAATTTGTCACAAGTGCATCCTCATCTATTCTCTAATATCTAGACATTCACTTACACACTTTACTTATATTGCCAGTTGTGCAAGTGAATGAGTATTAATGATGTTGGCTAGGGGTACAATGAGAAATTAGTTCAATAATATGCATTAGATTTCTACGTGGCCAAAAATTTTTAGACATCCAAAAAAGGATAGCTGGCCAATTTATATGACTGGGGGAGTAATCTGGAACAACTACCCACAAATTTGGAGCATTTCAAATCTGAGATGTTTGCTTCTCCAATATAATAAATGCAACTTCCTTTCTCGTAAAAATCATTGGGCATCCCCATTACTTGGCACTTCACAACTCCGCAACAGTGCATGGCAAAGGCTAATATCATCCGCATACACGCAAAGCTATGTCTCTACTTCAAATCAAAGAAGATTACAAACCTACTCCCTAAAAGGCCACTCAAATCAATCCTCCTCCTTGGGTCAAATCATATCATACTCCATCCCATCCATCTTCCCATTGACTCCAAATGTGATAAAAGTTCGTAACCGCTTGTCCCCTCATCCACACAAGAAGAGTCGCCCCTAATATAGTAATATCCTTCCAATGGAATTCCTCTGGCATCCTTAGTGATCAAACAATGAACAGCAATGTCTTTTTCTTTCTCCCCCTCTTTTAGGCCAGAGTTCATGGTTGACCTCTGCCCACGACTAATTAACCAAGTCAACAATGAAGTGTACTGTCCTCCCTCGATCTTGCATTATCTACAGACATAAAGCAAGAGTTGATAATTAACACATACTACTAACTATTGTTGTTGTTTACTTCTTTTTTTTTTTAAAGCATTGTTGTTTATTTCTTTTTTGGATAATTAATTCGTTTGATTGTTTACTTGGGAAGGTGGAGGCATCTGTATGAAGGATCCTCAATCGAAAGGGCAAAACACTGTTCAGACCACTTTATCTTTATCAGATCACTTGTGTATATGCACGTCTAATTGTATCTTTAGCTATAAAAAGACAAAACATGTAAAAGGCATGCCTTTTTCGTGATCACGTGGACAATCTGAGCCAGGTTTTCTTGGTATTGTAAACAGACACCTTTCTTCTAGTTGTCGTTGTTTCCAACAAAATGTAGGAGTGAACCAATAGGTGGCACAGATATTGTGCAATAATATTAGGGAGTTACTGCCGCAAGGCTTAGCCACAGAAAAAGGGCCAGGAACTGCAGGAAAAGGGAGTAGCATAGTTCAAGTATGACTTTGGACTCGAACAAATGTAAAATAGAACAAAGTGGAAATAGCCTAATCGGCTTCACTAAACTCTCATAGCAAGGATTCGCTGTACAAATGCAAATTGGCCAAATAGCCTTCACTATAATCTTGTCGAATCCCAAAGGAGTACCATGGTTGAAGTTAACAAACATTTCCGGTCCATATTTCCCATCTACATAAGAAAAACCTGATGAAATCTGGTTTTCAAACAGCTTGAGGTTTGATCATAGGGGGGCCAATTTTTTTATTTTTTTTTAAAGCAACATTTTATATCAAACTAGACAAAGATAAATCCTTGGTATTGTAGCTTAAAGTTTGCTTCCTTGTACCAATCGATAAAAAAAGTGAACAGTGGGGAATATTATGCTATAATAATCCCATGATAGTAGATTAAAAGGAAAAAAAAATCAGAAGTTGAAGAAGGGAGAAAATACCGAAATTGAGCTAGTTAGAGGCGGAATCGAGTAGCTTTTTGTCGCGTCTTTCCATGGCGACGTCCCACATATCGTTGCCGATGTGCTTTGGCTGAGAAGACAAACAAGGAAGGAAATTCAGCGAAAAAAAAAGGAGTGGAAGAATTGATCTATGGGATGGATCTGTAAGAAGGAAATGGATGGATGGATCTGATAACACACCCGGCCATGGAAGGCTTTGTGGATGTAATACTGCTGATTTCCGATGACGCAAAGCATCCCTGCAATTATCCCTAGCGGCAACATAGCTTCCAGCACTATCCAACCCATCCTTCTTTCTTCTTCGATTTCTCTCTCCCCTCAGTAGTTTCCCCCTTTTTCTATTTATCTTCCTCTTCAGGTGTTTGGAGACCTACTCATGTAGGAAGGAGTACTAAAAAGCGCACCCAATTTGAAGGGTTTGATCGCTTTACGGATCCTCGATCTCTATGATAGCCCTGAGATAGAGGGAGAACGAGGCTCTTGGAGCTGGGGCGTACTTTGATTCGGTCGTAGGTTAAAATCGCGAACCCGAAATTTCCTTATTAGTATTAATTATTGAAAATTTATCGATAAATGAAGCGATTAAGGTGGAAATGAACTACTAAAAACATTATTTTCTTAAAAAATTGACTTTCAAAGATCGAAAGCAGAGGATTAATTAAAAATTTGGAAATGCAGGAAAAAAACAAAAAAATATATTGTGAAATGAACTACGAAAATATTATTTTCTTAAAAAAAAATTGACTTTCAAAGGTCCTCTTTGTAGATTAATTAAAAGTTTGTATACTGAAATTGCGGCCGGACAAAATAGGTCGGACAAAATTAAATTAACTTAAGTTAATTACGATTTTAAAAATTCAAATTACAAAACTTACGTTTTTTTTTAATTTTTTTAAATTTGTATATGAAATTACAGTCGAAAAAAAATTAATTGATTAAGTTAATTACGATAACAATTAAAAAGAAAAAAATACAAATACAAACTTTTGCAATCATAAAACCGTAAAACTATAAAACGTAAAATATTAACCGTAAAAACCGTAAAATCTCGGTAAAAGAGTAAATGTAAAATAATAATGTAGTCATTAGCATGTAAGAGCCGAGGGAAATAAGGGCGATCGTAAAAACAAATCGACCCTTATTCATCTATTTTGGACTCATAAGTAAGATCTCCTGCAAAGCCGATTGAAATTCAACTATCCAATAAGTTGATTTAATAAGTCGTAAATTAAGTAGAGACCTATTTAAAATCAGTTATATGAGATAAAAACAGTTTAGATGAGATTTATATATAAGATAAAAACAGTTTATATTAGATTATGAATCTTCGGGATCGATTGGACACATGAATAAATTACATTGATATAAGTATAAATATGCAATCTCTTGATATAAAGTAAAATAATTAATCTCACCGTTTGATATAAAGTAAAATAATCAATCTCACTGTTTTTATCGTATTATAAGTAGATTCTAAAATTTCTAAACGATCTAAATCGTGTCAATTTTGAATCGAATCGAACCACTGATTTGATTTGATTTGGTTCGGCTTTTATGGTTTTAAAAAATAATAAATTAATTAACTTGGAAGTTAGCAGAAACTAATACCAGTACCAATAAATTATCAAAGATGCTAGAAATTTTTTAAAAAATTATCAACTTGGATAAACAAAGAGCATCACCAATAAACAAAATAAATAGGCTAGAATGTTTAGTATTTTTTCAACTTTGAACGGTAATTAGATTTAAGATTCTTTTCGTATATTGGTTATTGAGCAATTTGAGCTCATGAGTTGTATCAAATATCAATATAAAGGTATGAAGGATATTGGAAAATGGACAGGAGTACAAAACTATGTGGTATGTAGTTGTCAAACACAAAAGAATAATTAAAAATATAAAAAAGTAAATCAGTAATTAGAGGATTACATAATATAATATATAAAAATGTTTAGAGTGCGGTTCGGTTTGATATAAGAAATCGCAAATTGAACTGAATCACTTAGTTTTTTATTTTTCCAAACCAAATCGAACCACTCTGACTTCAAAACCAAACCAAACCGCTCTATTCGATTCATCGGTTTGGTGGTTCAGATGTACACCCCTAATTGGAGCGTGTTAAATAGAGATGTTAATAGGGCCGAAAATTGTAGGTTCGAACCAAAATTGTTAGGTTTTTGACCAGTTGGACCGAAATCAAAAAGGTTGTAAACCTAGAGGACCGTTTAAACCAGGACTTATTAGGGACCGAAACCATTAGGGTCGGGCTGAAAATCGTTAGGATTAAACCGAAAGTCGTCTTTCATATAGTTTAGTATAATTAGTAATATACGAGACGGGTATAATATGCCGAAAAAATCAAAAACTGTTAGGGTTGGTCTGATTAACAACTCTCATACGGTTTAATATAGTTAGTATAACATACGAGACGAGTATAATACGCTTAAAAAAATGCACAAGTCTCATAATTGGAAAAAAAAACGTACAAGTTTAATACATGATCGGAAACCATAGGTTTGAACTGAAACCGTTAAATTTTTGACCGAGTAATATCGCCAACTGTCTAAACCAAACCTATTAGGGCACGAAGTCATTAGGGCTGGACCGATTAACATCTCTATGTGTAATGGTGTAACCCATTAAAAAAGATCACAGGTTACCTAACAAGAAAATCGGTCAAAATGAGGGAGGAAAACAGACTTAATATTGGACGAGTGGAGCAGCCCATCTCGCGGGGTACCCAATCCAGATAAAAACATGTGGGTCGGCGAAGGAAAGGGAGCCACGTAGTGCGTTAGAAGGCTACGACTACATTAATGAAATGTTTGTGCATTTGCTTTTGGTGCCCTCCTTTTTTTCGAACATGACTGCCAAAGTTCCTAATTGCCTAGACTTTGCATTTTAGTCCTAAATCTACTTCAAACTTTGATGAACACATTTAAATGTAAAAATAACAAATTTAAAGGTAAAAGTGACACATTAAACAATAAAAGTGATACATTTAAAAGCAAAAAAGACACATTTTCATGTATAATAACTTACACATTGATGAACTAAAAGTGACACATTTAAAGGCAAAAATGACACAATTTCATAAATAATAACTTATACATTGATGGATTAAAAATGACACATTTAAAGGTAAAAGTGACACATTTAAAGATAAAAGTAACACACTTTCATACATAATGACTTGCACGTTAAGAGCCTAAAAGTGACACATTTAAAAGCAAAGTGACATATTTAAAGGCAAACGTGACATATAAAGACAAAAGAGACACACTTTCATGCTAATTGACTTGCACATTGATAAATTAAATGTGACACATTTAAAGGTAAAAGTAACACGTTTAAAGACAAAAGTGACACATGCAATGTCAAACTGTTGATGATTTTCAAATATAAAATCTGAGTGGTGGCGCTATAATTTCTAAAAGTTGAGGGGTGACGCTATAAATTTTAATCTTTGACTCATTCAACATGAATAGCTCCGCCTTCCGGATTAAGATACGTAAGACCGTCTTATATGAGACATGCTCCAACTTTAATACCCATTCCCCCCTTCCCCTTGTTCCATTATTTCAATTTCCAACCTTTTAAAATAATTGTCTTTTTTTTCTTTTTTGAATAAATTCTTTTACCAAATTGTCTATTACTAAATCTTACTAATTGTGGGATGAAAACAAATAGATTCTCATTAATTTGACATCACCAAATAATATTTTGGGGACATTAAATGAAAAAACTACTCGCTACGAATTACGTTTTTTGATATTTTGATAAAAAAAAATAACTTTCCTCAAATTTTCATTTGAAATACACCTAGTTTGACTCAATAATTTAGGAAAAGATGGAAAACATAAAATAAATAATTTTCTTAAAATTCATGTAAAATTACTAGGAGATACTTTATTTAAAAACGGAAAAAATATATTGTATTGAACACTACTGCTACTATTATAAATCTAGAATACGGGGTACTACTTTCTAGCTCCCGAATAGAAATATCACATTATATTATACCTATGAAAAACAAAAAAGAAAACTAATTGGATAATCGACAACAGATGTCACCGTCGACAGCATACCATTCCACAAATCTCTCAGTCTCTCTCTCTCTCTCTCTCTCTCTCTCTCTCTCTCTCTCTCTATCTATCTCCATTGCAAATAAGATTTTCCTCAAAATCACACCTAACCTATGAGATGATCGGGTATAATCCAAGCATTAACAAGGATGAAATACGCAATATTGCAATCGTACATTTCAATAGGAATAAAACCATAGCTCTCGATATTGCCATGACATGAACCAATTTCGGCCCATTTGGACAAAGTATGTTGACTATGAAATGAAATTTGTCAGTCATGCAATTTTGGTATCTATATTATAAAAGAGCTCAGGATATAACTGACGGCCTTGATCGAGTTTTGTTTGAATTGTTCCCTCTACAATTACCTATAAAACCTTCAGTTGTAGGTTTTGTTTTAATTACCCCTTCAGTTATGAGATTTGTTTATACCAAATATCAATTAAACCGATCTCATACCGACACCGTACCTATGGCACAAGCACATATACTAGTTTAAATTAATTTTGATTGGTTAAAGCCCTTGCTCCAAGGAACTACCATTGCATCCTGCTACTCATTCAGTAATTTTCAAATAATTTTCTTTATATTTGATTTGGTTTTTTTCGACTAGGGATACCGTTAGCAATGGAATATGCTCGCCCAAAGAAGATGATGAATTGATCCTCATTGTCTAGGTTTGTACGTGTTAGAAATGATTTTTGGTAAAAATTTCTCTGATTACTCTTATTGATAAATTTTGAATTTTTATAAAGTTGGATTAAAATTAAGGACAAACTACACAATTGGTCCCTGTACTTTTAGGGTTCTTGACTATTCGTCCCTACACCTCGCAAATGGTCCCTAAACTGAAAACTTTTACACCATTGGTCCTTCCGTCAACTTTTGGTCGTTAAGTACGATCACGTGCCACATGAGTGCATTTGTGGATGGGCAAAATAGACAATTCGTCTTACAAAAGTACAGGGACCAACTATGAAATATAAATACAAATAATTAATGTTCATAATACCAGTACTTAGTGTTGGCGAAGAGGAAAAGGGTCAACGATTTAAGCAAAATTTTGTTAGGGTTTACTTAGTGTTCGCTTTGATTCGACTAAACTCCTCCGGCAATGACATGGATTCAAAGAAAAAGAGGAGAAGTATGGGATGTCGGTGATATTTACAGTAAGTTCTCTGTTTCTTCTTCGTCAAATTATCAGGTTTTTAGCTTCTTTTGTACTGTAAATGGTTCCTAACTTATTTACTGTGAGTGCATTTCTGCTTGTTACACATGTTGTCTGTTCTGTAAAGTTAAATTTGGTTTTGAAAATGTCTTTTTTTGTGAAGTGGTATTCGTTTGTCTGTTGCTTTGGTCCTTGTATCAGATGTTTTGTTTTGTTGATTTTTATATGTATTATTAGTACTGTAAATTAATATTGTTGGTTATCTGTGTTTGGAATGTGGTCCCTTGTGTTTTCATTTTTATCTTATTTAGGTAGTGTTGTTGCCTTTACCACAGATCCTGACTCAGATTGGTTCAGCATTAAGTTATACCATGGTGGAGAGTTTGAATACACTCCACAAAGAGTTTATAGTGGGGGCTGTATTGATCATTTTGACTTTTGTCATCCTGATGAAATGTCTATTCAAGAAATTAACAAGATTATTAAGGGGCTTGGTTATGATGGGATTATGTTTTACCATTATAAGGTTCCAACATTGGACCTTCAATATGGGTTGAAAGCTTTAGGGACTGATGATGACATGATTGTTCTTACCCAAATAGGAAAGAAATATAAATTGATTGAGGTGTATTTGGAACATGGTGGCACTTCTTGTGATGACTTCTTTGTGTAACCATCACTTAAAAACTCTGTAGTTATAGAAGAGTTGGATATATCAGATGAAAATAGAGAAACACTTAATCAATTGTTACTAACTTATAATGTGGATGAACTTGCTGATGTTGTGGCTAAATTTGAATATGAATATAGAGCTAAAATCGAGAGAAAAGAACATAACCAATCTGGTTGCATGAGATTTTGATTGATGATGCGCAGTAACATGATCGGTTAGATGATGCATACTTAGAACATCAGGTTGAGGTTGAACCAACTCATGATGTGGAGGTTGAGCATGATGATAATGTAGATTTTGAACATGGACATTCTGAGGTTGAGGTTGAACCAACTCATGATGTGGATGTTGAGCATGATGATAATGTAGATTTTGAACATGTACATTCTGAGGTTGAGGTTGAAGATGATGATGATGAGGATTATAATCAATTTATTGACCCTGAGTATAATTGGTCTGGTAATGATAGTGATGATGTAGAGTTTGAAAAAAATATTGACAGGTCAGTTGAGTGGGCTGGTGTGAAAGCTAAGAAGTGTAATAAGGGTATGGGGAAGTCAAATATTTTAACTGGTGAAGAAATAGACGTGGAGTCTGATTATGCAAGCTCTGATGACTTATGGAGCATTGGAAGCTCTGATGATGATGAGGACAGACAAAGGAAAAGAGGATTAGACTTTTAGCCTGAAAAAGAAATGAAAAATCCAGTGTACAAGTTGGCAATGCGGTTTTCAAATGCTAAGGTGGTGAAACAAGCATTAAAAGAGTACGCAATAAAAAATAGGAGAGATATTCATTTAGTTAAAAATGACACAAAAGGGATTAGGGCCAAGTGTAGGGGTACCAAGTCATGTCCTTGGGTTATACTTATTTCCCCTAGGCAGTTTGAGAGTACTTGGGAAGTAAAGACATTTGTGAATGTGCATACATGTAGCCCCACCTATACAAATAGGCATCTGACATCTGAGTGGGTTGCAAGGAGATTTATTGAGAGGTTTAGGTCCACACCTAACTGGAGCTTGGAGGGTATAATGGTAACAGTAAGAGAAGAAACACATCTAGAAATTTGATTGAGTCAAGCATACAGAGCCAAAAGGATTGCAGATCAGTTAAACCATGGAAACCATTCAGAGCAGTTTGGTTTACTATGGGATTATTGTGCAGAGATTAAGAGAACAAATGTCAACTCAACCATGAAAATTGAGCTCATATCTGAGGAGGGTGTTAATGGAAATGAAAGAAAATTCAAACGAATCTACTGTTGTTTGGGGCCATTGAAAGCAGGATTTGCAGCTGGATGCAGGAAGGTGATAGGGCTAGATGGATGCTTTCTAAAGGGACCTCATTCAGGTCAGATACTTACTGGAATTGGTATAGATGCTAATAGTGGCATGTATCCCATTGCATATGCTATTGTGGAGAGTGAAAACAGAGAAACCTGGCAGTGGTTCCTGGAACTTTTGATAGCTGACTTGGGGATTCAAAGTAATGAGGAGTGGGTCTTCATATCTGACCAACAAAAGGTATTTTCTTAATTGATCTATGTTTTAGTATACTATCTTTTTTTTTCCAATTTTTCCAGTTATTCCACAACCTATTTCCAGTTTTTCCAGTATACTATCTATGTTGTAATACAGGGATTGGACTTGGCATTGAGGGATTTATTACCTGATGTGGAGCACAGATTCTGCTTGTTACACATGTACAATAATTTCAAAAAGTTGTTTAAAGGTAAAGAGATGAAGGGTAAACTCTACAAAGCTGTTTTTTCAACAAATATTCCTGCATTTGAGGCTGCAATGGAGGCTTTTAAGTCATTTTCTCCAGAAGCATTTGAGTGGCATGTTGTACAAGTCCTAAGCACTGGTCTAGATCCCATTTCACTGATGTAGTCAAATGTGATGACTTGGTGAATAACATTTTTGAGAGCTTCAATGGGCATATTGTCTCCACCAGAGACAAGCCTATTATCACAATGCTAGAGATGATAAGGAATTATTTGATGATTAGAATTAGAAAGAAAAGAAAATAGGTTAAAAAATGTGATAATTATTTGTTGCCAAGGATACAAAAGAATATCAACCAGACAAAAGAGGAGGCAATAGATTTTATCTGTGTTTGGAATGGAGGAACTCAATACCAAGTTAGAGGACCATGAGGTGAACAATGTGTAGTTGATTTGAGTCATAGAACTTGCACTTGTAGGAAATGGCAATTGAGTGGGGTTCCCCGTAAGCATGGTGTTTATGCCATATGGTATGATGGTAAGAATGGGGGAAATGGGGTCCCTGAGTTGTGGGTTGATGATTGCTATAAGATAGAATGTCAAAGAAAAATATATGACCACACAATCAACCCTATAAATGGACCTGAAATATGGCCTCATATAGGAAATTTGTTCAAGATAGTTGCTCCTATGTGTCAGACTCAACCTGGGAGACCCAAGAAGGCAAGAAAAAAGGATGCGATGAACAAAAGAAAACTGAGCTGGTAAGGTGATCCCCCAAGGTAGGAGACATGGAAAAGCAATGACTTGTAGTAGATGTGGTGGCATTGGTCATAACTCAAGGGTTTGTAAGGGTCATGGTTGTGAAGCAATGAAGAGAAGGAAGACAAATAGAGACCAACCTGTGAGCAATTCTGTTCAAGTCTTGATTCCTTTTGTTTTTTTTTTTGTTCAAGTCCACTAAGTTCCTTCTGTTTTCTTTTGTAGGGACCAACAAAAGTAAATGGTTCTAAAGGCACAAGTTATGAGCATTTTTTTGCATACTCTAATTGATGCCTATGCAATTTTTTATGCAACCCTTGAAGTTGATGTTTTCTTATTCTTGATTCCTTCTGTTTTTTTTGTTCAAGTCCACTTAGTTTCTTCTGTTTTCTTTTGTAGGGACCAACAAAAGTAAATGGTTCTAAAGGCAAGGGGGCGAACATCGAGGGTCAAAGGACTCCTATCGCTTCTTCCCAACCAGTTTCAAACAGGGGTCAAAGGACTTCTAACAGTTCTTCACAAGTTGTGAGCATTTTTTGCATACTCTAATTGATGCCTATGCAATTTTTTATGCAACCCTTGAAGTTGATGTTTTCCTATTCTTGATTCCTTTTTTTTTTTTTTTTTGTAGGGACAAAGTGCTTCCCAACCAGTTTCAACCATGCCTCCATTAACTTCTTCCCAACCAGAGTCCCAACCTCATTCAACCAAATTTCCATCACCAAGATTTGCTTTGAAGGGGAAAAATTTCATAACTAAACAAGACTTGGATTCTCATGTTGGTGCAAAGAAGAGGAAGCTGCCTAGTAACAAAAGGAAGAATGTGGATTGAATTGTCCTAGTTGGTTGACTATGAATCATTAATGTTAGCAATTACAGTTCTTTTTGGGGATAAACTGTGAAGTCTTACTTTTGTAGATGTAATTGCCTTAACATTGAAATGGTTCTGATCTTTGTTCATGTAATAGCCTATAAGTGAATGTTTATGTCCAACTTTTGTTTCATTAGGAAGTGATTCTCCTCTGTTCATGTAATTGCCTTTTGTTTTGGTGAATGTGAAAAGGATATTTGAAGACATTATTTCAAGACTATTTTGTAAGCATGGTGTTTCTGCTTCTTAAAGTAAGCCATGTTTTTAACATTGGGAGTAATTACTACAACAATGCTATCGAACCAAAACTGAAATTGGAACTTACCTTTGTAGATGTAATTGCCTTAACATTGAAATGGTTCTAATCTTAGTTCATGTAATAGCCTACAAGTGAATGTTTATGTCCAACTTTTGTTTCATTAGGAAGTGATTCTCCTCTGTTTTTTGTTTACCAACTCCAAACATGCCTCCATTTTGTAGATGTAATTGCCTTTTGTTTTGGTGAATGTGAAAAGGATATTTGAAGACATTTTTTTCAAGACTTAAAGTAAGCATGGTGTTTCTGCTTCTTAAAGTAAGCCATGTTTTTAACATTGGGAGTAATTACTACAACAATGCTTAAAGGAACCAAACACTAGAAATTGGAAATTGAGAATGCTTACAGAAAGCTTCTGATCAAGTTTCAAACTACTATAACTAGGACTAAGCTTACATGAACCAAAAACTGGAAATTGAGATTTGGAACCAAACACCAACAATGCTTGAATTTTTTCATATCATACAACAACTTCTTCTTCTCTGATTTTTTTACAACCTATTTTGCAACCGGAAATTAGAAATTGATAAGGTTTCAAATCGCTACAAACCGAACCAAAAATCGAAATTAAGGTTTGGAACCAAACAACAATGCCTGAATTTTTTTGTTCATACCATACAGCAACTTCTTTTTCTCTGAATTTTTTTTGTCAAGGTATAACCCTATTGACCACTAATGGCTGGAATTTGCTCGACTGATCACTTCCTTCATCTACAAAAATTATCAACACAAGACTCACCCAAGCTATGAGAAGGCATACCCACAAATATTTCCAAGTACTCCCCTGCCTTCTTTGGTTGCCTTCAATTAGAGCTTCATTTTCCCTAATCCTTCTGAGCACAGTATAATCTCCACGCACCTATGGCACATTGTGGATCGAACCAAAGGAAAAACCCACATGGATGCCGGTAGTTGAAAACGAAGATGAAACCTTCTGGTCAATAAACAAAGATTGAACATTGGGATTTTTCGATCAATTTAATTGAACAAATGAGGAAAGACTTACCACACGATTACCACAAGTCCAAAACCTTCTGCCTGGGTTGGAATCAGTCCAAGAAGTTAACAATCGTGCCTTCATTCCACATGGACAATAAACCTCCATTTTGATTTCTTCAATTTTCAGCTCCTGGTCAACAATGGAGGACAAAGGAGGTTTTGCCTATTTATTGCACTGATTGACGACGTCCTCCTATAAATGGCGCCACTTGTTCCCGCCTTTCAGGTTTGGTCCCTGAACTCTTAAATGTAAAATGACTATATTACCCTTACCAAAATACACGTGAGACCCATGTGTATTGACTTAACGGTTCCAAAATAACGGAACTTGACGGAATGACCAACTTCGTTGAAATTGATTGATGCGAGGACTATTGGCAAACGAATTTTTGTACAGGGACGAAAACCAAAAAACTCAAAAGTACAGGGACCAATTGTGTAGTTTGTCCTAAAATTAATTAATGTTAAACTAGTAAGTAATAAAAATAAGGGGCATATTAAAGTCACGTCAGGTGTCACATCTTGGGTACACAACTCTAAGTACTCTCAGAGTGTCACTAGCATTATTCATTGTTATATAGTACTCCATCTTTTCAAAAAAAATTTGTCCTGTTTTTTTTGTTTCAAGTCACAAAATAATTTTTTTAACTTTTATTTTTTAGGACAACACTTTTACCACTTTATCCTTATTTTTTCATCATACTTTAATTATGGGACACATACACATGAGTTTTAAAGAAAACTAGTTTTTTTAACACGTGCATTAAACGCACGTCAACTAAATCGTCCATAAAAAAAGGAGGATCGGTTTATTAACAATTATACATTAGTATATCACTAATCATTATAGATTATAAAAAAAATTCTTATACACAATATTTGTTGTCTTATTAGTTGGTTTTTCATCTTCACCGCATATCAATATCTTCAAACCAAAAATAATTTGTTATTCTAGAAATTACGACATATAACTGTCCATGGCTAAATACTGGATTTTTCAAAAAGAGACATACGTGCAATTATTGACTGACACTTGTTAATTGTTATTGCATATGATACCAACAATGTAAATTGTCTTATATGGAACTTGAAAGATAATCTTACATTGGATAGAGTTAATGAAAATCTTGGGATAAAAATAATTTATCCAACATTGCTTCCTTTCGAAAATTTTGTTTCAACATTATGATCACTAAGATTTATGATGATTAATCTTGTTCTATTGCACAACTCTGTCGCATGGTCAATGTTTCTCAATAGCATTACTGGAACACTAATTTTAAATGTCAATTCATGGTCTAACAACCTCAAACACTTTATACTATTTAAAAACTCTGTATAATGAATGTTTTCGAACAAAATTGAATTTTTTCTGCACCGCAAATAGAATTTGAACTCAAATAAGTTCTTCCTTTTGAATGATTAATTTTATTAAATTATATTTGTATTTTATGAATAAAGAAATTTCTGAAAATAAAATAAGCTAAAATCAAAATAACGAAATTATTTTTACCTTTAACTATTATTTTTGTTTTGTGAATTATTTTGATTTTAATAGCATCCATTATTTTATTTTTTTTGTTTTATTGACTTCATAACTATTATTTTTGTTTTATTTTTAAGAATTAGTTTTACGGAAAAAAAATTGTGCTGTAATTTTTTTTAATTATTTTGCTAACTGCAGTTTAAATTGTTTTGTTTTATTGACTATGTAACTATTATTTTTTTTCCATAAAATATTTTTATTTTATTAACGTATTTTTGTTTTACATAACTATTTTTAAGAATTTGTTTTAAACTTTTGTTCCGTAAATTATTTTTATAATTTTACTAACCTCAGTTTAAATTATTTTTGTTTTCTTGACTCCATAACTATTATTTTTGTTCCATCAAATATTTTTATTTAACTAATGTATTTTTGTTTTACATAGCTATTTTTAAGAATTTGTTTTAAAATTTTGTTCCGTAAATTATTTTTATTATTTTAGTAACCTCAGTTTAAGTTTTTATTGACTTTGTAACTATTATTTTTGTTCCATCAATTTTTTTTATTTTACTAACATATTTTGTTTACATATATATTTTTAAGAATTTGTTTTAAACTTTTGTTCCTTAAATTATTTTTATTTTACTAACCTCTTATATTTTTGTTTTCTTGATTTCGAAATTATTATTTTTATTTTAGTTACTATTTTTTATTTTTAAAGAGAGAGAAATGTTTAAACATAATTAAAAGAGAGGAGATGGTGGTGAATCTGGTGATGAGAGAGAAAGAGAAATACAACCAGAGAAGATAGGAGAGAGAAATGGTGAAATGGTAACACAAAAGTCAATAACTTAAAATTGAGATTTTGGAGGGAGAAATCTAACCTTGCCTTTATATATAACTAGTTTTTTAACCCGTGCGTTAAACGCACATCAACAAAATCGTACATAAACAAAATAAGGAGGATCGGTTTATTAACAATTACACATAAGTATATCACTAATCATTATAGACTAGATTTTATGCCTGTGCCTAATGCACGACGCCAGTATGAGACGACGTCAATATGGGACGGTGTCAGTATTCAAAATAATCAATTTAAAATGAACACCTCTCGGTAATAAATTAAAACAATATGATCATCCAACAGTGGAAAAAAATTAAAAGTTAGTTTTGTAAATTTTTTTTAGGGAAACATGGGTGGTACCCTGCTAGATTTTATTAATAGAAATAAAATAACAAACTTAAGGGGACAACCAAATTTTGCCTTCGAAAGAAACGTTATATAATGAAGAGGGAAGGGATACAAAGAATATAAGGAAAATGATATAGAGAAGAAAAATGATACAGAGTAAAGGAAGACAAACTTAAGAATTAAGTTAGATATCTCTTATATTGTTACTGAGATTCACGAAATCTAGCAATATCTTGACCAATAGTTAACTTTTTAGAAAGACTTAATCATGGGCAGTAGTTATGTTTTGTAAAAATGAATTCTGACCAGTAGTTAACTTTTCAGAAAGATTGAGCTTAATTATAATATAGATTCTAACAAATGTTTTTATACACAACATTTGTTGTCTTATTAGTTGGTTTTTCATCTTTACTACATATCAATATCTTCAAACCAAAATAATTTGTTACTCTAAAAACTACGACATATAACTGTCACTGGCTAAATACTGGTTTTTTTTTTCTTTCTAAAAGTTACATACTTGCAATTATTGACTTTGAAACTTGTTAATTGGCATTGCATATGATACACGCAATGTAAATTGTCTTCTCTGGAACTTGAAAGACAGTCTTACATCGAATAAGTTAATGACAATCTTGGGATAAAAACATTTTCTCCAACATTGCTTCTTTTCAAAAAATTTGTTTCAACAATGTCATCCCCAAGGTTTATGATGATTAGTCTTGTTCTATTGCACAACTCTGCAGCATGGTCAATGTTTTTCAATATCATTACTGGAACACTAATTTTAAGGGTCAATTCATGGTCTGACAACCTCGAACACTTTATACTATTCAAAAACTATGTAAAATGAATATCTTAGAACAAACTTCATTTTTTTTTCCGCCCTTCAAATAGAATGTGAATTCAAATAAGTTTTTCCTTTTGAATGATTAATTTTATTAAATTATATTTGTATTTTATGAATAAATAAATTTCTGAGAAAAAAATAAGCTAAAATCAAAATAACGAAATTATTTTTACCGTTAACAAATATTTTTGTTTTGTAAATTATTTTGATTTTAATAGCTTCCATTATATTTTTAAGAATTAGTTTTATGGAAAAAAATTGTTCCATATTTTTTATTATTATTTTACTAACCTCGGTTTAAATTGTTTTGTTTTATTGACTCTGTAACTATTGTTTTTGTTCCATCAAATATTTTTATTTAGTAACGTATTTTTGTTTTACCTAACTATTTTTAAGAATTTGTTTTAAAATTTTGTTCCGTAAATTATTTTTATAATTTAACTAACCTCAGTTTAAATTATTTTTGTTTTATTGACTCCGTAACTATCATTTTTGTTCCATCAAATGTTTTTATTAAACTAATGTATTTTTGTTTCACATAATTATTTTTAAGAATTTGTTTTAAAATTTTGTTTCGTAAATTATTTTTATTTTCTTAGTAACCTTAGTTTAAATTGTTTTTGTTTTTATTGATTTTGTAACTATTATTTTTGTTTCATCAAATATTTTTATTTTAATAACGTATTTTTTTACATATATATTTTTAAGAATTTATTTTAAACTTTTGTTCCGTAAGTTATTTTAATTTACTAACCTCCGCATTAAATTATTTTTGTTTTGTTGATTTTGTAACTTTTACTTTTTATAGTTGTTTGTTCCATAAATTATTTTTATTTTACTAACCTCTTATATTTTTGTTTTCTTGACTCCGGAACTATTATTTTTGTTTTAGTTACTATTTTTTATGTTTAATGAAAGAAAAATGTTTAAACATATTTAAAAGAGAGGAGATGGTGGTGATGAGAGAGAAAATATGGAGGAGACAAGAGACTGAGAGAGAGAAATAGAAATACAACCAGAGAAGATATGAGAAAGAAATTGTGAAATGATAACTCAAAAGTCAATAATTTAAAAATGAGATTTGGGGGGAGAAATCTACCCTTGTCATTATATATTTATATACTAGTACTCTTGCCCGTGCCGATGACACGACACCAATTTGAAAATTTATTAATAAATGAAGCAGATACTGTGGAAATAAACTACTAAAAATATTATTTTCTTTAAAAAATTGACTTAACGGGGCCTTTTTGCCTGGAACAGATGGATTAATTAAAAATTTGTATACGAAATTGCGGCATGACAAAACAGGCCGACAAAAATATACTGTGGAAATGAACTACTAAAAATATTATTTTCTTAAAAAAATTGACTTTCAAACGGGTCCTCTTTGTCCGGAACAGAGGGATTAATTAAAAGTTTGTATACGAAATTGCGGCTGGACAAAAATTAAATTGCTTATGTTAATTACGATAACAGTTAAAAAATTTCAAATTACAAAACTTACGTTTTTTTTAATTTTTTTAAATTTGTATATGAAATTACGGGTCGGAAAAAAATTTAATTTGTTTAGTTAATTAGGATAACAATTAAAAAGAAAAAAAATACAAATACAAACTTTTGTAATCATAAAACTGTAAAACTATAAAAACGTAAAATATTAACTGTAAAACCGTAAAGTCAATTGTAAGCGTGCAACATTGAGCTATATTGTAATTAAATAGAGACCTATTTAAAATCAGTTATATGAGATAAAAATAGTTTAGATGAGATTTATATATGAGATAAAAATAGTTTAGATTAGATTAGGAATCTTCTTGACAGTCATGATTCAGGGGGACACATGTGTCAGGCGGAATAAATTACAACCGTTTGATATAAGTATAAATATGCAATCTCAGCCGTTTGATATAAAGTAAAATAATCAATCTCAGTCATTTGATATAAAGTAAAATAATCAATTTCAGATGTTCTTTATGAGACTGAGCTGTATTGTATAATAGATAGGGACCTATTTAAAATCATTTATATGAGATAAAAACAATTTAGATGAGATTTATATATGAGATAAAAACAGTTTAGATTAGATTAGGAATCTTCTTGACAGTCCCGATTCAGGGGGACACATGTGTCAGGCGGAATAAATTACAACCGTTTGATATAAGTATAAATATGCAATCTCAGTCATTTGATATAAAGTAAAATAATCAATCTCAGCTGTTCTTTATGAGACTGAGCTATATACGAAATTGCGGCCGGACAAAATGGGTTGGACAAAAATTAAATTGCTTAAGTTAATTACGATAACAGTTAAAAAAATTCAAATTACAAAACTTACGTTTTTAAAAAAAAATTTTAATTTGTATATGAAATTACGGGTAGGAAAAAATTTTAATTTGTTAAGTTAATTACGATAACAATTAAAAAGAAAAAAAAATACAAATACAAACTTTTGTAATCATAATACTGTAAAACTATAAAAACGTAAAATATTAACTGTAAAACCGTAAAGTCAATTGTAAGCGTGCAACATTGAGCTATATTGTAATTAAATAGAGACCTATTTAAAATCAGTTATATGAGATAGAAACAGTTTAGATGAGATTTATATATGAGATAAAAATAGTTTAGATTAGATCAGGAATCTTCTTGACAGTCCTGATTCAGGGGGACACATGTGCTAGGCGAAATAAATTACAACCGTTTGATATAAGTATAAATATGCAATCTCAGCCGTTTGATATAAAGTAAAATAATCAATCTCAGCCGTTTGATATAAAGTAAAATAATCAATCTTAGTCGTTCTTTATGAGACTGAGCTGTATTGTATAATAGATAGAGACCTATTTAAAATCAGTTATATGAGATAAAAACAGTTTAGATGAGATTTATATATGAGATAAAAACAGTTTAGATTAGATTAGGAATCTTATGGACAGTCCTGATTCAGGGGGACACATGTGCCAGGCGGAATAAATTACAGCCGTTTGATATAAGTATAAATATGCAATCTCAGTCGTTAATTTGATATAAAGTAAAATAATCAATCTCAGCCGTTCTTTATGAGACTGGGCTGTATTGTATAATAGATTCTTGACAGTCCTGATTCAGGGGGACACATGTGCCAGACGGAATAAATTACAACCGTTTGATATAAGTATAAATATGCAATCTCAGCCGTTTGATATAAAGTAAAATAATCAATCTCACTGCTTGATATTAAGTAAAATAACAAATCTCGCCGTTCTTTTTTGAGATCGAAATGTATTGTATAATAGATAGAGACCTATTTAAAATCGCTATATGAGATAAAAAAATTTAGATGAGATTTATATATGAGATAAAAACAGTTTAGATTAGATTAGGAATCTTCTTCGCCCCGATTCGGGGACACATGTGTTAGGCGGAATAAATTACAGCCGTTTGATATAAGTATAAATATGCAATCTCAGCCGTTTGATATAAAGTAAAATAATCAATCTCAACCGTTCTTTATGAGACTGAGCTGTATTGTATAATAGATAGAGACCTATTTAAAATCAGTTATATGAGATAAAAACAGTTTAGATGAGATTTATATATGAGATAAAAATAGTTTAGATTAGATTAAGAATCTTCTTCTCGATTCATGGGGACACGTATGTGCAGTGAATAAATTACTTAATCGCTTGATATAAGTATAAATATGCAATCTCAGCCGTTTGATATAAAGTAAAATAATCAATCTCAGCCGTTCTTTATGAGACTGAGCTGTATTGTAATATATATATATATATATATATATTACACATCAAATTAATATTAATAATCAGATCAAATTTTTTTTAAAATTTATGTACCGGGTCAAAAAATAATAATTTTGGGATGGATGGAGTACTATAAAAATAGATATGTAAACTATCAATAATTTATGAACTTATAGCTAAATGTAAACATTGAACTAGTCAAACTTCCTCCCAAAATTTTGGAATGTTTTCGGTGAATTTCACCCACATACTACCCTTCTTCTTTGCATTGAAGCTTACAGAAAATAATACTAATAACGTAATGAATGGATAAGATAATATTAAATTATTAATATTGAATTAGCTTTGATTATGACAAGTTAATCGATCCCTATGTGCATGAACTTCATTTATATTTTTAAACAATTTATTTATTGAGTGAAATATTATATGTGTATGTAAATATGTGTAATTTTGGAAGGGTGCGGAGGGTTGCTCGAACATTTGGAAAATGACTACGGAAAATAAATCCGTAAATCAA
The DNA here is from genome assembly GCA_013146195.2 of Codonopsis lanceolata. Classification (NCBI taxonomy): domain Eukaryota; kingdom Viridiplantae; phylum Streptophyta; class Magnoliopsida; order Asterales; family Campanulaceae; genus Codonopsis; species Codonopsis lanceolata. The sequence continues at coordinate 88,994,234 of CM028381.1, forward strand.
TTTCCAGAAAAGAAAGTTTCATTTTCCGTTGACTCGAAAAAGCTTTTACGTTGACTATATTTTCCTAAAGTTACCAAACACCGAAAAATGAGGAAAACGTTTTCCGGAAAATGATTTCTGGAAAATGAAAAGATTTCATTTTCATGTGTTTGGTAAATATTTTGAAAATATGCCGGAAAATATTTTCGAGTGTTTGACAAACACACGGAAAATGTTATGGAAAACAATATGAATTAAGACAAAAAGTATATTATAATTTTAATGTTCATATTGAATATAAGATAGTATTGAACTTTAAGTAATTTTCATTTATTAACCCTCAATTTATCATTAGTGGTGTTAAATTAATAAGGTTGATAATTGATATGAAAAAAAACGTTTTGAAAAAAAAATTGACAATGTTTGGGACGTCCCTAAATAATATAGTTGACACTAATTTTAGGATGAAATGAGTATCTATTAAAATTATATTATAATTTATAAATAGTGTGCACAAACTCCATTTATATTTCTAAACAATTTATTTGTTGAGCGAAATATTGTGCGTGTATGTAAATAATAAATATGTGTAATTATAGAATGGGCGGAGGGGTGCTCGAATATTTAAAAAATGATTTACGGAAAATAAATCTGTAAGTCATTTTTCGAAAAAGAATGTTTTATTTTCCGTTGACTCGAAAAAACTTTTATGTTGATTACATTTTCTTAAGATTACCAAATACTGAAAAATGAGTAAAATATTTTTCGAAAATCATTTTCCGTGAAACAAACGGAGCCTTAATGGCCAATCTCAAACCATTTGTTTCACAATTAGTACTAATAATTCTAATGTGTTCCTCCCCCCACCCCCCACCTTCCCCACTCAATGTATTAAGCATAATTAAGCTCATCTGTCCAACCAATTTGTCAATTAGGTCTGGCCCCCCACTGCAATTGACTCCATGGAAATCATAATACCATTCTTAATATTATATGCAACAAAAATAAGAAAAAAATTAAAAAATAAAACAAAAAAGTTGTATTCTTCCTACACCATCGATTGGGATCCTTGTACATATTTCTTTCATTCTCGGAAAATAGTTTTATTTTTTTTTATCAAATTGAGTAAACTTTGACCATAAGTTTATAAAATATTACATGTTGGTGGGATCCTATATATGTAATCAATGGAAAAATTCCAAAGACTCGTTTGGCTTACATCGCTCAAGGAAGGAAAACTATCGGAAGGGAGGTGAGTTTCTTAGTGTTGATGACCCCATGGACTGATCACTATTTTATAGAGCTGTCAAAATAGATCAGCGGCCTGACATACAACTCACCAACAGGCAGAGTGGGAGTGACCTGACCCGTTAAAATAGCGGACAAGAGATATTCCAATCCAACCCACCTTGGGTAGCAGGGCGGGGCGGACCAACCTGCCTAAAAATTAATTCCTAGCTAGGGGAGATTACTGCTTGTGTTGTGTAGGGAGAGAGAAAGACAAAAAAAAACACACACACACACACATACACAACCATCGGTCAACATTTCAAACAAGAAGCAAACAAATCACCAAATACCTAATTTTTTGCACGAAAGATGTAAATAACAATAGAATCTAGTAGAAATCCAACTTGAATTTTTTAAAAAAATTCTTCAAACATGAACATACCCATTAAAAATTTAATCAAACCCATATATCTATTAGGGGGGAATCGGAATCCACACCTCACTCCTATAAGATCGTCCTATACTCATTTATTTAACTCATTATCACCAACACGGTCGAGCTTGTCCAGAACACCTTCGAAACTGATTAGTGCAAGTGATGAGAGAAAAAGAGGGGATGCTAGTGAGGTGTGTGTGTGTATGAGATATATAGAGAGTGGCGGTGCAATGTTGGGCCAGTGGCCTATGACGGTGTAGCAGTGGTTGTCGATTGATGTCTAATTGTCTAAGAGCGAGTGAAGAAAACAGTTCGATAAGCATAAGACTTGATTTTAGTAGATCTAGTTCCAAATGGTAGATGACTTGACTGTAATACCACCAATCCCACATCGGGTAGATGTGAGATTTGAATATGCTTTATAAGGTGACCATACACTACTTTTAGACACCAACATCATCAATGGATTCTTTGGTCGACTTGTGGTAGGCATGGTGACCCAATGTGCTACATGTTTCATGGACCAGTACATGGGCTACACGTAGCGGGCCGGGCTCTCGAGCTCAAGTCGTTACAAATGATATCAAAGTTGATCCCGACAGAAAATGTGTGAACAATGTGTTGTGCGGGGCAAAGTGCTACACCACGAGAGGTGGGAGTCACCTCTTGAATCCTGCATCACCCGGGGTTCGGCTTGGCCTAGGCGAGGACGTCAAGGAGTCACACACTACTTCTAAACACCAACATCATCCATAAACTTTTGGGTGTCTCGGGCTCGAGTTGCCACAATTAATATAATATTGTCCCACACATGAGGTGGTTTTTTACTTTTCCTCTTTTTGTTTTGTTTGTATGGAAAACTGGAGATATATGATAAAAGGAGGGAGAGAGAGATAGGAAAAAAAATTGCAAACAAGAAGGGTAGGTGTTCAGTCTCTCTTCAAACTTATAAATTAACAGCCTAGATTAATTGTAGGATTAATTGCATAAAAAACCCTGACCTATTTTAATTTTTTTTTGTTTTGAACCATGTGTTTTTTTTTCATTTAAAACCTCAACCGAACCTTTTTTTCAATTAAAACCTTCCGTAAAAAACTGGTTAGTTTTTGTAACGGGAAGATGACTGGACATCCTAGTGGCTGGCTACGTGGACTAGGCGAGAAAGCTCATGTCCAGATCATTCATTCATTCTGATGCGTCCAAGAAATTAGGATGCACTGTATAAGCCCAATCTGGACACCTGGCTTTCAACGTGTCCTTAGATCCTCGAAGCCCAACTCTGCAATGGGAAAGAATAAACGTGAACTGGGCAGGGGCACTCCCTGCAAAGGCCCTCCGGCGTAAGAATCAGTATCCGGTTCAACAGGTGAGTAATCAATTTGGCAGAGTTACGGCTAGAGAATAAGATTGCGCATACCTTTTTCCTTCATTTTCCAAGGTTTTTATACTTACCGGAAGGCATAACTGCCGATAACTATTAATAACCGCTCATAATTAACATTAATTGCCCATGATCGCCATTAACTGCCCATGATCGTCATTAACTGCCCATAAATGGACGTGGCCTTTAATGGCGGGCACATTAACGAGCCCACTACTAACGAGGGTTTAAATAAGGAATTCCCTAGTCATTACTGCTAACTGGAACTCCTGCTCTGACGTGATCGCCCTCAACTGTTACATTGATCTTTCCGGACACAAATGTCCCATCTCGATGACGCGTGTTGACGCGAGCATAAGCAATCATGCTTGCATATCGTCTTGCTCGCTAATCAAGCCCCAGCCACTGTAGGCAACCCGATAAAAGCCAAAGCTTTGCTCGCTTGCTCGGATGAAGACATTGCTCGTTTACCCGGATGAAGCCCACATGCTTAACACGTGACTCATGTCTTGGGCCTATTGGGCCGAGCAGTTCAGTAGCCCCCTACTCCTTGTTTCACCGAGCATTCATGCTGGTGACGAGGAGGAACCCAAAAAATTCGAAGAGCGTTTTCCAAAATAATCAACTCTTTCAAATACGTAACCCAAATATTGGCTAAAATTCGAATGGACGACTTCCCAAAAGACGTTTTAAAGGAAACGTCAAATTGAACCGTCACCGTCACCGCCCCCCGAGAAGACAAAGCCCAATTTTTCACGCCACATTAAATGCCGCTCGCTCCCAAAGACCTCGTGCTTCGAGTCTAATGATTCGCACCTCAACCGGCGGTTTTATCGAGTATAAAGGCCAAATCCATCTTCTTTCATAACTTTACCCTCCACAAATTCCTGAAGACACTTAGAGAGAGAAATTACCGAAGATTCTCAGATTCCCCAAGAATCGGCCTTCCGATTCAACCTCTTACAAGGCCTTCGAAATCACAATCAAGATTCGAAACCTTAAACCACCGTATTTCACGCTTCCTTCTTTGTCCTCCAATTGTATTTTCTTTTTCCAAATTTTGAATTAGGTTTATCTTGTTTTTAAACCCTTTTTAATTCTCGACGACTATTCAAACACTTTGATGTAATAAACCCATATCCAATCCACTTTGCTCTTCACTATTTGTCAGCCATTTCACTCCAAACCAAGGGAATCGAGAAATCTATGATCAGTACCACTCATGCCATTTCTTGATCTCACAACCTCATTTACTGTAGTCGATTTCACTTTTGTGGGTACCTTACCCGATCAATGTCTAACACACTTCTCGATTCCTCTTCACAGCGTAGGATGTCTAGCGAAGCATTTCGAAATTGAAGGCCGAGTTACGACCATGGAGCACCGGGGAAGAAATCCATCCGTCTTCGACTTCATCTTAGAAGAGCGAGCGAGAAGAGATTCCCCTTATTACTCGCCCGACGAAAAACCCTTACACAACCCGGCGGCAAGGAGTAAATAGTAGCTCCCAAGTTCCTAATGAAACCGTGCGAGTAGAAAATCCTCCCTGTTTAAACAGTCAACCACCTGGGCCAAACCAAACTTTGTTTGTTCCTGCCTCCTCATATTCTTCCCCTTCAATCAGGTGGGAAGATTTGAATTCCGAGGAAGAAGTCAGCACCTGGTTCTACTCTCTAGGAATTGACCCCAAACTTTACCGAGTTCGTGCTTTCGACTTGGACATAGACACCAAAGGCCACAATTTCCAAGGGGACAAGATGGTGTTCTATTTTGACTTCTTTCTAGTTGGACTTCGCCTCCCTCTTGACCCATTTATCGTTGAACTACTGAATGCTTCCAATACTCTCCCTTGCGACTTAACCTTAACTACAGTTAGGTTCTTAGTTTCCTTCACCGTTGCTGCAGGTCGCTCGGGTTTGAACCCGACATGACCTTGTTTCGGAAATTCTTCCTGCTCTCCTTAGACAAGAAGTCTGGTCGCATCAGTAGCCGGTCGAACCACGGTTACTTTAAACTCCTCAATGAAGGACCCAACAAAGTCGATGGTTGGGACTCAAAGGCCTTGCTCGTTGAATCGAGCATTGGTTGGCCTTTTGCTCCATACCTCAACGATTATGGACTCCCCGACCATGACAAGAATGCTTATCGCAATGGCGAACCCAGGATAGCTAAAGCCTTTAGGACTTTACTGGGAGCGAAGGAAGGGCGAGTTGGACAAGATTTTGTGCTTGACTGGCGAACTCTTACTTCTGACCTCGGGCTTCTACGATTAGCTGGAATCTCCTACCTGCCCATTAAAGGAGTTGAACCTCGAGTTGTCCTTGACCCTGAGACTCCTCATCCGTACTGGGGCTCTTGTCATGGGAAAAAATTCCCTAATGAGTGCGAGGAATGTGCTCGCACCGGAGCTCTCTGCCGACCTTCTTTCTCGCTGACTGGTTAACACTTCGACTGCATCTTTCCTTATTATCCTTGCAAATCCATGTCTTCTTCTCTTTAATACTCGTTTTAACTTATGCAGATATGAGGCAATTAACTGACGTTAGCAAGTTCATGCAAGCTGCTAAGAAAAGCTCAAACAAAGCGAGCTAAGCATCTTTCAACCCGCCTCTTGTCGGTCTTCCCTCACGTCGCCAACACTTCGGTAGCGGGACAAAGCGTAATCAACTGAGTCCGACCAACTGCCCAGCAACTACTATCCGTTTTCTTTACGTACGAAACGCGAGCGTCCCTCCTCTGTCATCAGCGTTGAACCAAGTGGTCAGAAGGACAAGGCCGCCCGGAAAAAGCCGATCCCGAGAGAGCATCCCATCTGGCGAAGGAAATTTTGTGATGCCCGATGACCCGCCAAAACTGCTTGCCTCATCGGAAGGAAGCGGCGAATGTGCCCGCCTCGATAACATCAACATCAACAAAGCGGAGTGGTTTCAAGCCCTTCACCGGCCTTGGTCTAATGAAGCGACTCCATCATGAGTGGAGTCAAAGAAAGTATGGCGACAAAGCGAGCTCTCGATCTGATCGGGAAATGGGAATGTGCATGACTGAGGTAATGCTTTTCTTTCTATAACCTTATTTCGCTTGCCTTCCTCCTCTTTTAATTCACATCTCTTCTTGCAGATTGCCAATAAGTCAATCTTGATGTATGAGCGGCAATAACCAACCTCAACCATAATGATACCCTGCGAGGAAGAATGAATTGGAAGAAAAATCAACTCCATCAGATTTGAACTCAAAAATCTTGAGGAATCCCTACGAGCAAGGTGGTAGAGAGCTCTCAAAATCAGCCAGAAGAAAACCTTGGAATCCCCAGGCTACAACTTTCCAAAAAATCACGAAGCGACCTGAATAACATAGCGGGGTCTTGTGAGAGAAACCGCTCTTGTCAAAGTGACACGGAGGCGCTAATGCCATGGTTCTTGATCTCGGCCGAAGTTGAGTCGGCTCTTTGACAAGCGAAGAGCAAAAACAAAAGATCATCGAAGATTATAAGAGCTCTGGCGACCGCCAGCTGCGTTGAAGGTGAGGCCTATCAGTTCTTTGCGGGGCATGAACATATTAAAGAGGCAAATTGCTTTTAGCGGTGGAGATCCGGCAGAGCAACTGGTGGGGGAGCCAATCCATTATTCGGCTAAATGCGCCACAGTCATGCCCTCGTGCCCTTCAGCGAAGATGAGCGGAATCATTGGCCGAAGCGGATGTCGAAGGGCTTGTCTCCATGGTATCCACCTCATCACCAATCCCACTGTTCGAGATTAATGACCCAAATCTGGGGTCCCAAGCTCCCTCAGCAGTGAGGCTGTCGGCCCGAGGTAGACGGCGAAGTAATCATCACGGAAACTACTGCCGGAAACAACAATGAACCAACTCGACAAGCGAGAAACAACAATGCTGCTCGCTGTGCGTGAAGACACTATTAGGGCACTGCGTGCCTTTCTAGCCTCCGTGCCTTGTTCCACAAACAATTTACATTTCAAGTCTGTAATATTTCTGCAACTCACTTTTCTTTTTGGATGACTGCTTTTATATGTCTACATTTTTCCCGAGCAAAGATATCCTTTACTCGAACAAGAGCGCTCACTAGTAGCCAAACTATCCCACTCGAACACCAACTCCTTTTACGAGCATAAAGCTCTCTATGCTCGTAAAAAGAGAATAATCGAGTACCGGGAAAACATCACCCCTCAAACCAACTCTCTTCCCGAGCATAAAGCCCTTTATGCTCGAAGGAGAAAAGTAATTGAGGAAAAATTTAGCTCGAACACCAACTCATTAAACGAGCAAGAATCATCTCATGCTCGATAAAGAGAATAATCGAGATAAAACTGATGAAATCATCAACTGTCGAAATGAAATTAGGAAAGCACAACTGAACTTTGCTATAATCATTTTTCACAGAATGGAGAATCAAAGAACTACATACTGCCAATGTCAATTACCAGTAATATTTCTTTAGATGATCTGCATGCCAAGGATGTTTTAGCTCGTCACCATCCTCTGTTCGCAACATATAAGTGCCTTCCTTAATGACCCTTGAAATCTGAAAAGGCCCTTCCCAATTTGGTGACAGCTTTCCCCACTCAGCTCGATGACCCGTTGCCTCAATCTTACGGAGGACCCAATCCCCCGCGTGCGATCGACCACGAACCTTTTTATCGTGGTTGGGCTTTGCTCACGCTTATAATTTGCCATTCTCATCTTAGCTTCCGCCTTTTTTTCCTCCAACAAATCCAAATCACCCGCCCGAGCCTCATTGGACTCGATGTCATAATGCAAAACCCTATGAGTAGGTAAATACTTTTCCACCAGAGTCATAGCATCAGAACCATATGCTAAAGAGAAAGCTGTCTCTCCTGTTGGACCCTTAACTGTTGTTCTAACCGCCCATAAGGGGCACTGCCTACCCATCTTCCTTATCCTCCAAATTTCGCTTAACATGCGATTTGTTTATTCTTCACTTTGCCCATTGCCTGGGGATACGCTAATCGACGATTGCCAATGCTTCACTGCATCTCGCCGCATGCTTTAGTAAACTTTTCGTAAAACCGAGTCCCATGATCGACACAATTGCTCGCAGACCCCAAACCGGCACCATATGTGTTCATGAACAAAATCGATGACATTAACCTCACTTATGGTCGCCAAGGGCTTTGCCTCCACCCACTTAGTAAAATAATCAACGGCCACCACTGCATACTTGAACTTTGACCGAGCCACGGGAAAAGGACCAATTAAGTCTATCCCCCACATATCGAATGGCCATGAGGCTATAACAGGGGTCCGCTTCTAGATGGCAAACGGAATATCCGCGTAACGCCGACACTTGTCACACCGGCGAACATACATCTCAAGATCTCGCCGCAGTTGTTATCCAATAGAATCCAAATACAAAACTTTCTGCCAATGACCGCTGACCAGGATGACCTCCACATTTGCCTTCATGCACCTCACCCAAAATTCCTTCTGTCATTTCTGGTCGCACGCATCTCAATAAAGGTCGGGTGTAAGATCTCCGATAAAGAATGTTATCCAAAATGACATAGCGCATGATCGCTCGATGGTTCTAGCCTCCTTTGTCCCCTGCAACACCCCTCGCTCGACGTAAGCCTTGACATCATCAATCCAACACTTTGGAGCTGGCTCGATATCCATGATCGCCTCCTTTTCAATGACAGGCACATCCAGATGCTCGATCATGACTCCAGGATGCAAAGATTGAATTTCATCCTCAGCCATCTTCGACAAATAATCACCGCATGTTATCTTTCCGAGCAATTCTCACCAACTCCCAAGAATCAAAGTCCTTAAAAT
>CM028381.1:89003167-89222928 GCA_013146195.2 Codonopsis lanceolata
TCCGGCCTGCTTTCTTGAGTAGGTCTAGGTCTATGGCCGGGCAAGTTGATTATTACGCTTTCGTATAATGTGGCACGATAACTAAACAAAGCCATTTCTCTAGGAATCATAACTTGAGATGCGTATGTAAGTGCGACGGGGTTTCCATTGGTCCCAGAAAGTGGTTCGGCCAGCCCATAAGTGACGCTCTTCTCCCCATGGTTTCTCTTGAGAACATGCATCAACTTGTTTGTTTTTCGGCGACCGTTGCCTTGTGGATAGGCTACACGGGCAGCTGCCAATGCTTGGCCTTAAGCGAGCACGTGCGGTGAATTTGTCAGAGAATTGGGTGCCATGGTCGGAAATGATTGCTCGAGGAGCCCGGCAGGCACCATACTTGATGCGTGAACAAACTTGATGACATTGGCCTCCGATATCTTGGCCGGGGGCTTTGCTTCGATCCGCAGTGGTGAAGTAGTCTGGTGACTCTTGGATCTTGTATTTGCGAGCTGGGGGAAATGGGCCCGTCAGTCGATTCCCCACATGTCGGGCCGAGCCGCGGCAGGCGGGGTTTGCGTGGATGGAAGCCTTGGGTATGGCGTATCTCTGGCAACTTCACATTCGCGAACATATTTCTGCATCCACTTCCCAGGGTTATCGATAATATCTGCTCGCGGGACCTACCGCCAGAGCTCTTGTGCCGGTGGCCGCCATTCCCCCATGTGCTTCATATAGAAACGCTCGGTTAGTTACGGGGTACCACTGGCTTATAGGTTGACCAGATCGCTTGTACAAGATTCCCCTGCTAGAGTAACAAGCAGCAACTTGGTTGTTGTGGCTGACCTTGTCTGTGACGAGAACTCACAACGATGTAGTCCTTGTAATCATCAATCCGACTACGTCGGCTGGTTCGATGTCCATGTGAATACGTCAATGGGGGGGTTTCAGTGTTCGATCATCCTTGAGGGATTTAGTAGTGCGAGGTTTGCCTCGGCCCGATCTTGGGCGAATGTCTGCTCGCATGTTGTTTGCTCGATCAATTACGATCTCCCGAAACTTGAAATTTTCAAGATTTCCTTAACTCGCGTGTTGACCAAGTAGGATGATGCACCATATATTCCCCCGGACTTGGTTCACGACTAGTTGTGAATCCGGTACTGTTATGACAACTTGCGCTATGCTGCTAGCGTCGCCTGACCGGCGATCATCGCCCTACTTTCGGCAGCGTTGTTTGGTAAAATTTGAACGAAGTGCTAGCTCAAACTCTGTGATTTCGTCGGGAGCTATGAGAAGGATGCCGACTCCGCTCGACTTTGCTCGCCCCATCCACGTAAAGATCCCAACGATGGGCGTAGGGTTGTGACAAGCTGTTTTGCTCGGGCTCTACTTGGTTGCTTGGCCTCGGGATCCTCGTGGGTGAAGCTTGTTTCGACCAAGAAATCGGCTAATGCTTGAGCTTTGATCGCTCGTCAGGCAAGTAATCTATGTGGAACTTTGTGAGCTCGATTGACTGGGCTGAGCGCCTCGGATGATGTCGTTTGTGTAGGACTTCGCTAGCATGCTGCCTCATTGTATACTATGATTACATGTGTGAAAAATAAGCCCTTAATTTTCTGGGCAACATGACATGCGAGTAAGCTAATTTTTATACATTAAAATAATCGACCCTCAACAGACCGAGGGCCTTGGATACATAGCACATGTTTTTGAATATCTAATTCCTCCCCAACTAGAACATCGGCCACGCCTCGTCCGGCCTAGATACACAAATAAAGGCTCACCTGCACGGCCGGCTGAGGAGAAGTGTTTTGCCAAGGTATTCCCCCGAGTCGCCGAGGCCTTGGCACGCCTACATTCCACTGAAACCCTTGTTGTCGCTAACCTTAGAGCGGGGAGGCATTTTTCTGCTGATCGAGAGATGAAGCTGTTCTAAGCAATGACCCGCCATTTAACCGCTGAATGTGTTTGATGCATTAGGTCGCCTCCATGTCGAGTAGGTTTGTATCTTTTCCGAAGTTAGCTTCTATGTCACGCCGTTAACCATGAACTCAAGAAACTTCCCTCGCCGACTCGGCGCATTTGCTAAGTTCGCCTTCATGTTGTGTTTCGCGCAAATTGGCAAACGCCGCGTGCTGCGCAGTCGGCAATGCCATGCCTTTGACTTGATGACCATGTCATCTATGTAGGCCTCGATATTTCGCAACGTCAAGCCGAGAGCCGAAAACTTTGTTGACCATGCGTTGGTAGGTGGCCCCCCGCATTTTCATCCCGGCGGGGCATCATTTGTAACAAAAGAGAGGCCCCCAACTGACTAAGGTCGTTTCTTATTTGCTTTATTCTTTCTTGTTCATTTTGACCTGGTGATATCCTGAGTATGCATCCAGGAAACTAAGCATCTCGAATCCGGCTATAGAGTCGACGATACGAGGCAATGGGTAGTAATCTTTCGGGCAGGCTTTGTTGAGGCTGGTAAAGTCCACGCACATCCGCCATTTGTCGTTGGCCTTCTTGACCATTACCACATTTGCCAGCCAGGTCGAATATTAAATCTCCTCAATGATGTGCCGCCGTGAGCTCTCGACCTCCGCTTGATACCGTGATTTCTCTTTGATATTGCCTCGCATTCTTCTGGCCGTTGGATAGGTCGAAAAGCAGGATCAACATTGAGATCGTGGCGGGCAATATTCTCACTGATACCCCGCATGTCCTCGACTGTTCAGGCGAACACAACCAGGCTGTTCTTCAACAGCTCGATCAATCCTTCCCGAGCTTCAGGAGGCATGGCCTTCCCGATTTTGATTTTTTGCTCGGGGTAGGCTGGATTGATAACGACCTCTTCCAGCTCACCCTCTGGCTGAATATCGGGCTCATCCCGGACTTGTAGAGTGTCCATCTCGATGTCTTGTGATTCCGGACGATTAGCCTTGCGCCTGGAGGCCTCAGGTGCCGGGGTTTGCTCGGGAACCACTATTTCCCGGGATCGGCCTCGAAGTTTCCCGAGCTCGATGTTGTTAATGGGGATGAGGCCGGGCAAAGATCGGTGGGAGCCAGCATGCGTCGATCTAGAAGGTCCACAATCTTTGGAACGGCTGCCGCAGGTCGGGAATGTCCACGACCACTCGCTTCTTCATTGGATTCCCGGACATACTCCCACATTGCCCGGGGCTTGCTGTTGAGGATCCCCACCCCACTCTCAGTGTAGAACTTGGCTTTCTAGTGGGGGATTGAGGTGACCATCTGGAATTTGGCCATTCTTTGGGCGCCTAAAATTTGCTAGCGCCGATTTCGGTCGATCACTAAGAATGTGATCATCTCAATCCGAGTTTGAGCTCCATCGCCCATGAATACCTCCACTCGATGGTACCGCACGCCTACTTGGTGATTGGTGAATCCTCAAGCTTTCCTGTGTAAGGCTTGAGCATGGCGTTCTGCTAGCTCCAATCCTGAACCGAGGAGTAGTACATACGATGTCCTCGCACGCTCCAAAGATTGTCGAGCAATACTCGTGAACGCGGTTGTTCACTGGCTGTAAGAAATAACCAGCGGTTGCTCAGAGGCCAAAGGGGTACTCGCCACATTTGCGGAAAACAGAATACTACTCCCATTGTATTCTTTGGGCGTGACCCTGAGGCAGGGAATATATATGCTTCCCGATTTGCGTGTTGTACGGAAGCTCCTCTTGGATCATGTTTATCACCCCTCGAACCGAGGGGCCGGCCACCTCTTCTTTGGGGGTCTTCCCTAGTCATTATTGGCGTTGTTCCTGCGCCCGATCCCTTTAAAGCGGTCCAAATTTTGCCGCATTGATCGCTTTTGAATTTCCCTCTTCAACACAATGCACTCCTCAGTGGTGTGGCCATTACCATGGTGGTAGTCACAGTACTTTGTGTTGTCCTGGGTATGAGCGAGCTCAGGGTCGAGTGGATATGGGACGGGCAGCGCGTCCCCTACTTGGAACATAATTTCTTCCCGCGTAGTGTTTAGCGGGGTAAATTGAGCTTCCCTGAATCTTTGCCCGGGGGTGGATGTCTTCTCTGTCTCGGCGGCAGTTGCCCTCAGGGCTCACAGTCTGGCGGGGCGAGCCGCCCCGAGCCTTGTCCTTATTTTTGGCCTTATCAGCCTTGACACTTTCGGTCGAGCAGAAAAGGTGCGAATTTGCTAGCAGTTCTGCCTTGGAAGCCCCCGGATTCATTGCTAGCATTGTTTTTAGTGGCCCTGCCCTCATGTTGTTGAGGTAGCAAAAGGTAATCTCAGGGTCACTGGTCGCAGTCACCTGATCGAGCATTTCCTCGAATCTCTTCAAGTAGCTGCTATATGATTCGTTGTCACCCTGCTTGATCTTGGCAAGGTCGAAACGATTCTTTGGGGTCGGGCCTGCATTACCAAATTCCTCTAAGAATTTCTCTCTGAGCGCTGCCCAGCTACCGATCGATCCCCGGGGAACTCTGCCCAACCAGGCCTATGCCTTTCCCTGTAGAGCTCCTTCGAACGCTCGCATCTTCAAGGCCTCTACATCAATGACCATCCGAATTTGTGCTTCGAATGATCGGAGCCAGTCGCTTGCCCGTGTCTTCCCGAAATATTTGTCGAACTGCGGGAAGATGACACCTTGCGCGGGTGGCGCATTTTCAATTTCTGGAGTAAACGGGTTGCCCTCCAGCGGCTTGGTGGCTCCATAGCTGGCCAGCCCTTGCTAAGTTGGCCATTTGCTGGGCCATGTCTCTTTTCATGGCCTCCATCCTTTCGGATAGTTGCCTCTCCGCGTCTATCGTGAGTCTCGAAGAGTGAGCGGGATCTGAATGGTCGCCGCGTACACGCGGGCAAAAGGTTGGCTCATAAGAGGATTCAGCCTCTTGTGTGACTCGAGATTTGTATTTTGGTCGCTGCGCATCTGCCTCCACGCACTCACGGGCCCTACGGCAGCCATGGCTCTCCTCCCGAGCATGGTGCTCTTGTCGACGATGGTGTCGGTGGGAGAGATTTTGACGGCTGTATCTACTCTCAGCCTGGTTATCTGCTTGTTTTACCGCCTCCACTCTTTATGACGGTATGTGGACGACGGGGGGGATCCGTCTGCTCGGAGCGGGCAACTGTTGGGAGGCATGGTCATCGCCAATCGTGCCGGGTTCTTGAGCGGCAACACCATGTTGCTGCAGAATCGGCACGGGCATGGCCCAAGGCGGCATTTCGGTTAAGTGCGTACATTTTGTTGTAGTACTATGCTTGAATTTGCAGGGCAGCATCTTGTTGATCAGGGTTTTGCCCGGACAAACTCGCATGACTGTTTTGACCATTCTCCCGTTGGCGGTTGAGCTGTATCCTGAGGTCTTGGGCGCGTGCATCGCGCCTCTCGTTTATAACCGTCCTAGCGTCACCTTGGCTTGCACGGCTTTGGCTGGCATGTTGGGAGACTTGCTCCTCCACGTATGGCACTTCATTGCCCTGAATCGCGTGCCCAGCAGCCACCTTTTGATTTCTAGTTTGCACCCCGTGTGGTGCCCTTGGCGGGGGGTTATGTTCCCAGCCTGGTGGCTGCCAGCCTGTTGGTTACTGACGGTGGCATGGTGTTTGCTTCCCTTTCCAGCCATTACAACCAAGAGAAAATCGATAGTTTTACCGGAAAATTTGAAGAGAAGTGTTGAAACTTCGTTTCCCGGCAACGGAACCAAACTGATGTGGCAAAATCACAGCTTGGGCCGTCCTTGAGTTGGGTAGGATATCTGGGCTTCGAGATCACCTTCTTTGAGCCTATTAAGAACACAAGAAAACATGAGTGGAAATGCAAGGCAGGGCCTCGCGAAACCCCTCCGGCGTGAGAGTAAGTCTCGTGTGTAAGTTTGAAAGCAAATCGACAGAGTATCGGGGAGGTATTTATAAGCCCCCAAGGTGGTTGAATCCGTCTAGGATTCAGTTTCCATAGTTACCGAATCAATCAAGGAGAGAATCCATTGATTTTAGGCGTGATAAGCGGCTGGCCGCGTAGATGTAGGAGCAGATAAGGCAAGTGTTCTGCCTAAACATGGAAACCTTTGACTTGTCTTGGAGAGCAAGCCGCCGGTGCTTCCTGTTTGATGTGTGCCCGGGCGAGCAGGGCTCAGCCCGGCCATTCCACTTGCATTGCTCTTGAACTTGTGGTCGGCCCAAGGGATGACCTCTGGTCGGGCGGGCAAGGCCAACGCTCGATCAGGTTGGGACGAGATGAATCTGGTTTCTTTGCTAAATGTGTGATGTCCGGGCCTGGCCCCTGGTCAGACAGGCAAGGCCTTTGCCCGACCAGGTCTCGATGAGAGCTATGTTGCTCGCTGCTTGGGGCTCCCATCGCTTTGCTCGCTAGGCCTGTGGGCCTCATATGCATTGTACTCGTGACCGACACGTGAGGATAGCTCGTGCCTTGCTCGTGACTGGGTTTGGGTCGGGCATATCAGTATCAAATTTGGTACCTTCTCTAGTACCACACCTAATTTTGATACTTTTTACTTTAATCATTGAAGGGCATATTACTCTTAAATATGTATCAAAATTTGGTTTTAACCCTTACCATTAAACTTGCCCTCAAACACTTTAAAATTTATTTTAGAGTTTTTTTAGCTTTAAATTCCATTAAGCCCACAATGGTCACTCAAACACACCTCTATCTCTAAAACAAGCTAAAATCACTCTCCTAATTTAGAGAGTTATTTACTTGAATAGAACTAACACTTTTGCAAGTATTGTAATCATTTCTTTGAGCTTCTATGTCCACTATTTTACTATGGTTGAAAGGGTTGCTCACATATGTGGTGTTCCATGATTTGAATTAGAATATTTTCATCTTTGCTACTTCAAAAAAAATACATAAATTTTAAAAATTAATCATTTCACCTCTTTTAGATACAACTTATTGAAATTACTAAAATATACAACCTTTTTCATAGAATATAAATTTAAGATATGTAATTTTTTATTCCAATTGTGATAGGAAAATATAAATAAACATGGTATATATATATATATATCTATTATATAAAACAGATCAGTGCGGTTACAAAAGCTAATTACCGGTTAGGATTTTGTTTTAACAAAGCTATTTACCGGCCATGATTAACTTATATCAAAAGTTATTTACCGATCAGGATTTGTTTTTACGAAACACAAGGCCAGTATTCATTTCATCTACAACCGTTTTTTCACGTTTTTTTTCCCACATCCGTTTTCTCTCTCTTCCTATTCATCTATTCTTATTCCAATTAATTCTCCTACTACTACTCCATCTCCTACACCTATCTATTATATGAAACAGACCAGGGCGGTTACAAAAGCTAATTACTGGTTAGGATTTTGTTTTAACAAAGCTATTTACCGGCCATGATTAACTCATATCAAAAACTATTTACCGACCAAGATTTGTTTTTACGAAACACAATCAATGGCCAGGATTCCATTTCATCTACAACCGTTTTTTCACCTTTTTTTCCCACAACCGTTTTCTCCCTCTTCCTATTCATCTAGTCTTATTCCAATTAATTCTCCTACTCCTACTCCATCCCCTACACCTATTCAGGCCTCCATTATATTTCAATGATCAATATTCAACACATAAATAAGTTCATTCAATATAATAATAACAAAGTTTTAACAACAATAATGACGTAAAATGTTACCTTTGCTTTCCCCATTTTGTGGATGATCAACAACCAACATCCGAATTTCCTTGGCACCGTGATCAGACCGACCCGATCGTTCATTTGCACCAAAATCTGTGCCACCAAATACGTGTAACCCACTGCCTTCCGAAACCGAATACATATCTGTCTGTCCAAAATTAGATAACCGACCTGAAAATCCTATTTATTTTACATTTTCGTTTTACTGAAATATTACAGTTTTATAGTTTTATGGTTGCGGAAATTTGTATTTGTATTTTTTTTATTTTTAATTGTTATTATAATTAACTTAATCAATTTAATATTTTTCCAACCCGTAATTTCGTATACAAATTTTAAAATTTTTTAAAAATCGTAAGTTTTGTAATTTGAAATATTTGTTTTTTTTTTCTTTTTGTCAGGCCTGCAATTTCGTATACAAACTATTAATTAATTCCTCCGTTCTGGGCAAAGAGGCCCCGTTTGAAAGTCAATTTTTTTTAAGAAAATAATATTTTTGGTAGTTCATTTCCACAGTATCTGCTTCATTTATTGATATATTCTCAAACTGGCGTCGTGCCATCGGCACAGGCAAGAGTACTAGTATATATATAAAGTTGATGAGGAGCACTATAGTTGTGTCGCCTTATCACCTTTTGATAAATCTTCATTTTAAAGCATTCATGTGGAAGTTTTAAAAATTGTTGGTTTTCTAGCCATTAGCTAATAATCTATATTATAAAACAACTAGGTAATTGACTAGGACTATTCAGAGGTTGAGATTAAATTATCTTAAAAAATTTAACGGTTGAGATTCAGCATCACATTCATATGTGTGAGTAGTTATACATTTTTAACTCTCTATTTTTTCTTTCCCCATTACAAGTCACCCCCTTACAATTAATATTATGAGCAGTCATCTATTTTTCTTCTCCCTATGTTTTATCTTCATATTACAAAGTCACACCTTACAATTAATCTTCTGAACCATTACCCCTTATGAAACATCAATCCCTCAACTATCACTTAAGCAATGTACCCCTCAACTGTAATATATTTTTTTTAAATCGCACATTCTATTTATGTACTGTCATGTCAATTGACGAAATCAGATATACTGTCACCGTGTCATTGGCAGGGACATGAAGATCTAATAATACATAATAATAATTGTGAGAACCCAAACCCATTACTTGTATAACATCATTATAACATGCTTAATGTATACCTTAACATGTTATAGAGTTCATATTGTTCATATCATGTTTGCATTAGGTTGGTTACGATCAAAGTCGTTTGAATGCCTTTTATGCGTTGCATGCCTTGTCGTTAATGCTTTGAGTATTCATCTTAACATGTTTGCACTTAACTAAGTCCCATTGGAGTCTTAGTACCTTGCATATATGACTTATAACATTAATCTTGATCATAGTATGCATGGTTGAGAGTTTAGAAGCATTGTTGCTTCGTTTGAGCCTTAGGGTCTCTCGGGATTGCCTTCGTTGCTTGTATTGTTTGTGTTTTCAACTTGCGAGAAGTTAATTTGAGTTCTAGACCAAGTGTACTAGTATTTCTCATGCTTGCACAATCATTCTTCATAGACTTGTTGTATTTGGTAATAAGATGACCAATTTATTTCTTCACTGATCAGTCATGTTTTTGGGCAAACTTCGGGAAAATTCTGGTACCAATCTACTAAAGATAATTTTCTAAAAATTTAGTATGATTTACCTACATATGTTAGGATACTCTCTGTAAATTTTGGTAATTTTTCAAGGTGTTTAAGTACCTTAATTAGGTCTTGACTTACGGCTGTGCCAGAATTCTGTTTTCAATAATTCAGCTTCTGTACTTGAACTTGTAGTAACCATATCTTGATGAATATAAGTCCAAATGGAGTAATTTCAAAATCTAAAATATATTTTAATGAGTCTAGTTTCAGAAAAATAAAAAATCAGCTCATTTGGAGTTGTGAGCTATTTATGGTCGATTTTACAAGATTGACTGTCCAGAAACTTCACAATTACGGGATTTGCTGAATTTCAATTTTTGGCTTGAACCATTAAAACCAATTGAACCCAATCCGAACCCCCTCTTGTATTGTGACCCTTTTGAGTCTAATTTCAACCCTTTGATGTGTTTTTATCAATGGTCAACATGAATCCACCAATTAGAAGCTTAATAACTCATGTCTAGGATTGAAACTTTAGTGAGTTCATCCTCCCCAAACTCAAACATTTCAGCCATTCTTCATTTCCACCATTGTTGCTGTGTTCTTGAGAGAGAAAGAGAAGCTTGAAAATCCTCCACCTTGCTTGCACCATTGCCGGAGATCCAACCATCGGATTTTCGAGTATAGACCACCAAATCGAAGCTCTTGCTCCCTAGTTTCTTAATCCTTGATTTATTTTGTCATCCAACCATTGGATTTCGAATAAGGTAAGCACCCAATCCCCTGTTTTTGTATGCTCAATATCAAGCATGCTCCCTTCATGATAGTTTCTAGATACATGCTCAAGAAGACATGCACCATGTTAATAACTTGAAATTTAACAAGTTTATAATCTGTAAATTTTGGGGCTGCCTTGTTAACTTAATAATTTGGACTTGTGTAAAGCATGAATGTTGTTCTAAATGTCCTTAGGAACAACTCTTGTGAAGGAATTCATTGCATTTGGGAACTTTAAAGAATTGATCATATTAAGGATGAAATCTAGAAAATTAGGGGCTGCCCTATATACTTAATAATTTGGGTTTGTATAAAGCATGAATGTTGTTCTAAATGTACTTAGGAACAACTCTCGTGAACGAATTAATTGCAATTGTCAACTTTAAAGAATTGTTCAAGCTAGGGTTTCACAATTTGGAATTGAACTATTGATAGGATAAAGTCATGAATGGCTTTGTGTTTTGGTGATAGTGAAAGGTAGAACATAGAAAAGAGTATTGCTATGCATATTGCATTCAATCTCTACTTGGGTGAGAATCTATTGCAATTGTTAAGGTTCAAGAATTAATCATGTAAAGGTTTCACAAAATTGTGGAATTGATGTATTGATAGGCTAAAGTCACGTATGACTTTGTAATTGGGTTCTATTAGAATCGATAACATAGAAAAAAAAGGTATTGAAATGCTTATAGCATTCATTCTCTACTTGGAAATATTTTAGCGATAACTCGACGGAGTTGCACTTAAAGAGTCATCGAACAATACCGACTCTACAATTAATCCCTACGACGTTTAGAGTTCAATTGAATTGTAAATTAGTTCTTGGGAATTTTTAACGTGATTGATCTTATGTTTGACTTGTATATCGTAGAGTAACATGCCTACTTGATTGGACGAGTCGCTCTTGTCGACCTCGCTCTCTTACTTGATTTATTATGTGAGTAAACATCTACTTGACTCGGACGAGTTCGCTCTTGTCGAACTCGCTCCTTACTTGATTTTGTGTGACAAGTAAATATCTACTTGGCATCATACCATTAGTCCAGCTGGCATTACGTGAATTGTCTTGATGGTCAACGATGCATCGCCGTCATGAATCACGAGATTCATGGTGGTGATGGGTCGTCACACCATAAACTTGCACACACCCTTCACTACTGATCACAGTGGAGAAAAGTACCTCGTCGTAACCAAAGGGCGCTTGGAACAATACTATCGTGGTCGATGTATCATACACGTGCATCCGACAAATACCATCGTGATAACCTTGTCTATTTCAGGATCTACGAAGCGGCACCGGTTCCATAACATATCCTTATCCTATGTGATTTAATTAAGCACTTATGTGAAAACAACGTGCATCGCGACATGAGAACTACGTGCTAGTATGATCTTGCTTGATACGTGCTATGTATGTCTTGCATTATATCATGTCATGCATAATTGGTGGCTTACAAAGTCTTTATGACTTACCCCTTCCCTTTTACTGTTTTAGATCCTAATCATCCAGGATCGTCTCACCGAGGTTGATTGCCTACTCTTGTTCGTGATCGCGCTCCTAGAGGTGGTAGCGTTGGCTTTTGGTTTCTCTTTTGCAAGGACGCTTGGGTTTAAGCAAGTCATTTAGACTTAGCTTGGGAATGTGTAATATTAGTGTCTTGTTCTTGTCAAAGATACTGATTTGCTTTTGGTTTATTTTACAGGAACAGTGCAGTGGTTCGTTATGTCATTTCGGAGAGGTTTCCTCGGTGACAAATCAAGGTTTCCTCAGTGACAAATCATTGTGTTTTGTGATTCGTGGAGGTACATTTCATGCTAGCCAACTCAGCAAACTCAGCAAACCACCTGATGGCAGCTCAGTTGATCAACCACATGGGCTCTTCCTCGGTCGACTCTTTGCAAGTCCACACTCAACACTCTGCGGTGCCTCAGAGTGCTACTGCGGTAAATGTAATGGTGTTTGCTTAACTTTTAGCTTCTCCTATTCGTTGTATGTGCCCAATCACTTGCCTAGAATAGGGATTGGTATTAAATGAGGATAGCCATAACCTGCAAAAATTACTTGGTCGAGAGAATGGTGGAATGTGGTCTTCCTTAAAGATAAGCTAGATTTTTTGGATAAGCTGGAGGTACCCCTAGTTTGCCATCATTGGCTGTATGACTTTATAAACTATCTCACTAAAATGCAGGCATACCTTGCAAGGTGCAAGGACAGGTGGTAATAAGTGTGTGTGAGTTCATTAACATAGAAAGAACAAAGAAATTTGCTTTTGAGCTGCCAGAATTTTATAAATCCTCTCTCGAAACAAGGATGGATTCTTATGACGCGAAACCGAACCGAAGTTGTTACTTCAGAAGGCATGGGTTTGTAGATTCGTTGTTCTTGATAAACCCCTTGACAAAAGTCAAAAGTGATTTACCGGATGTAGTGATAAACAATGGGTACGTTTGCGTATATACACAAACCTACTACAATTTCTTAATATGTGGTTTTGTCAAAGACTGTCAAAATAAATAAAACATATGGAAGCAGCAAAATTGCTAAATGCTAATGACATTGACTTCATTCATTGAAGCAAAAAAGAAAATACCAGAATCTGTCTAAAGTCATTGAAGCGGATACTAATAAGATGCTTGTTACTATTGTTGTTGCCTTACTTAACAAAAAAAAATGATCATTAAACATAATTGTTTTTTTTTAGGGCTTTAGGATCTTCAACCACCTCCGGACAACAACGGAGAGCTAATCAAAGGGAAAAGAAAAAAGGGCAATAGAAATCTCAAGGACAAACTTCTCTCCCTGTAATGAATTCAAAAAACAGGGGTGCAAATGAGTGGGAGTGCACAAGTAGTTCAGTGGGGCCTGTTGAATCCAGAGAGGTGTTGAAAAAACTGGCCAAAGTTACCTATTTTGTTACAAAAGCTACTGGCGAGAGTCATATTAAGATCAGTAATATCAATATCATGGATCTACTAAGCCCGCTCCAAACATATTATTGGATTGAACCTAGGTGTTTCCAAGGGTCTCGAGGGATTAAAGGATATAAAATCCTAGCCTTTGATTTTAGGGATGGTGTCTTTTTAGAAAAGACAACTACTATCTGTACTACCCTTTTGTCAAGGATTATGATATTTAACTACCCCTGCTTAGGACGTCACGAGGGGAGCATTCGTAATAGAAACAAATAGGCGGCCCATTCCCATTCTTACCGTACTCTTACGGGTAGAACACGCCACCATCTAGATGACGATGTTAACAGATGCCAATTGGGATACACGCGAGTTTAAAATAGATGGTGTTACTAGAATTGAGTCCATACACCTGTGCGAACATTTGGATTTGGTAGTAATAATGGATGGATTGAAGAAAGTATTTGGCATCAGTATGAATGGAATTGTTAGATGGGATCCAGTTTACATCAATGGTTTGGAGCATTACAGAGGACTCCTTTTTGTAGTTGTTAACTCAAGACAAGATTATCTTCATTAGATTGTATTTGTAGAGGAAAGGAATAATCCAGAGGTGTTGGAGTGTAGCTGTACGGTTACCATAGGAAATGAGGTGCAGATTTTCAAGATAAAAGACATGAAGGTTTTTTCTGTCAGATAAAGAGCTGCAGTCTATGGTTTCGCTAGTAACAACTCAATAATACTTATTTTCAGTGCTTTTGGGTCGGGGGATAAGATGGAGTGTTTACAAGTAGAACTGCCAAGTGAAGGACCATCAAGAACAGAGAGGACCAATAGCTGCTTAAAACCGGACTGAAATGAAGGATGCAAATGCTCTTTCGCCTGGTTCCGAAATTAAGATCTCTATTTTCATATTCCATTATACGTTAGTGAACATAGTTTGTTTAAATGTCTAGATAAAGCGGTTTTTTTCAATTTTAACTGTTTACAGATATTTTGCAGAACTTTTTTAGTCTATCATATGTGAAGAATCCAAATTGAAAGTTGATTAAAATCTTTTGTCTTACTAATTGAGGCTGTGTTTGCATTGTCATCACTCATCAGCTATAAATTATAAAATCATGTGAAATAGCTTTGTGTTCGATGGTAAATTTTGCAATGGACTACCAAGAGTATCACACTGTTCCACAGTAAGAATTTTTTACCAATATCTTCTGCATTACCAACAGAAACACCGATGCCATTTTCCTAAACTTTCCCATGATCTCATAGTTTATACCGGATGAGTGATGACAATGCAAACACAGCCTCAATTAGTAAGACAAAATATTATAATCAACTTTCAATTTGGATTCTTCGCATATTATAGACTAAAAAAGTTCTGCTAAATATGAGCAAACAATTAAAATTGGTAAGAGCCCCTTTATCTAGACATTTTAACAAACTATGTTCACTAAGGTATAACGGAATAGGAAAATGGAGATCTCAATTTCGGAACCAGGCGAAGGAGCATTTGCATCCTTCGATCCGGTCCGGTTTGAAGCAGCTATTGGTCCTCTTTGTTCTTGATGGTCCTTCACTTGGCGGTTCTATTTGTAAACACTCCATCTTGTCCCTCGACCCAAAAGCACTGAAAATACGTATTATTGAGTTTTTATTACTAGGGAAACCAAAGGCTGCAGCTCTGCGTCCGACAGAAAAAACCTTAATTCCTTTCATCCTCTTCTGCTCCGGGTAGATCTGCACCCCATCTGTTGTAGCAACCATGAAGCTGCACTCCAACACCTCTAGATTATTCCTTTCCCTACAAATACAATCTGATGCACATAATCTTGTCTTGAGTTAACAAATACAAAAGGAAGCCCTCTGTAACGCTCCAAACCATTGCTGCAAACTGGGCCCCATCTAACAATTTCATTCATACTGATGCCAAATAATCTCTTCAATCCATCCATTATTACTACCAAATCTAAATGTTCGCGGAGGTGTATGGACTCAATTCTAGTAAACACCATCTATTTTAAACTCGCGTGTAATCCCAATTGGCATCTGTTAACATCGCCATCTGGATAGTGGTGCGTTCTACCCGTAAGAGTACGGTAAGAATGGGAATGGGTCGCCTATTTGTTTCTATTATGAATGCTCCCCTCGTGACGGTCCCAAACAAGGGTAGTTGAATATCCTGATCCTTAACAAAATGGTAGTACATATAGTCGTGGTCTTTTCTAAAAAGCAACCATCCCCAAAATCAAGGGCTAGGATTTCATATCCTTTAATCCCTTGGGACCCTTGAAAACACCTAGGTTCAATCCAATAATATGTTTGGAGTGGGTTTAGTGGATCCATGATATTGATATTACTGATCTTAATATGACTCTTGGCAGTAGCTTTTGAAACAAAATAGGTAACTTTGGCCAGTTTTTTCAACACCTCTCTGGATTCAACAGGCCCCACTGAACTACTTGTACTCCCACTCATTTGCACCTCTGTTTTTTGAATTCGTTACAGGGAGAGAAGTTTGTCCTTGAGATTTCTATTGCCCTTTTTTCTTTTCCCTTTGATTAGCTATCCGTTGTTGTCTGGAGGTGGTTGAAGATCCTAAAACACAAACAATTATGTTTAATGATCATATTTTTTTTGTTAAGTAGGGCAACAACAGCAGCAACAAGCATCTTATTAGTATCCGCTTCAATGACTTTAGACAGATTCTGGTATTTTCTTTTTTGCTTCAATGAATGAAGTCAATGCCATTAGCATTTAACAGTTTTGCTGCTTCCATGTGTTTTATTTATTTTGACTGCCTTTGACAAAACCACATATTAAGAAACTGTAGTAGGTTTGTGTATATACGCAAACGTACCCATTGTTTTTCACTACATCCGGTAAATCAATTTTGACTTTTGTCAAGGGGTTTATCAAGAGCAACGAATCTACAAACCCATGCCTTATGAAGTAACAACTTCGGTTCGATTTTCGTCATAAGAATCCATCCTTGTTTCGAGAGATGATTTATAAAATTCTGGCAGCTCAAAAAGCAAATTTCTTTGTTCTTTCTATGTTAATGAACTCACACACACTTATTACCACCTGTCCTTGCACCTTGCATAATCCAAGGTATGCCATCTCCAACGGTCTGCATTTTAGTGTAATAGTTCATAGAGGCATACCGCCAGTGATGGCAAACTAGGGCTACTTCCAGATTATCGAAAAAATCTAGTCTGTCTTTAATCAATCCATAAAAGGAGGACTAGAAGGGAAGACAACGTTCCACCATCCTCTCGGCCAAGTAATTTTTGCAGGTTATGGCTACCCTCCTTTAATACCAATCCCTGTTCTAGGCAAGTGATTGAGCGCATACAACGAAGAGGATAAGGTAAAAGTTTAGCAAACACCGTTACATTTACCGCAGCAGCACTCTAAGGCACCGCCCAGAGTGTTGAGTGTGGACTTACAAAGAGATGGCCGAGGAAGAACCCAGGTGGTTGATCAGGTGAGCTGCCATCAGGTGGTTCCCCTGTGACTGAATGAATAAATAAGTTTGCTGAGCTGGCTAGCATGGAATGTACTTCCAACACCTTAGGATTATTCCTTTCCTCGACGAATACAATCTGATGCAGATAATCTAGTGTTGAGTTAACAACTACAAAAGGAAGTCCTCTGTAACGCTCCAAACCATTGTTGCAAACTGGGCCCCATCTAACAATTCCATTCATACTTATGCCAAATAATCTCTTCAATCCATCCATTATTACTACCAAATGTTCGAAAGTTCTACTCGTATGAGTACGGTAAGAATGAGCCGCCTATTTGTCTCTATCATGAATGCTCCCATTACCCCCTCGTGACGGTCCCAAACAGTGGGTAGTTGAATATCCTGATCCTCAACAGAACTAATCCAGAATGAATGGTTTTCGTTTCTGTTTGGTACTAAACTAGAATCACATATTGATATTTTTGTGCAGGCAAAGAAATTTGGGCTTGATGTCAAGGTGGGTACATAATGCATCAGCAATGGAACTCCAGAAAGCTCTCGATAGTTTCTGCGAGTAAACCTGATAGTTTCTACATGATCTTGAAGAATTCCTGGAGTAGACACTATGTGCTTGTCAGGTACCATAGTCATCTTTGCTAGTTAAGATGATATAATTTTATGTTAAATTTCTTAAATCTAAATGATAAAAAAAATAGCTAGCATACCCATAATAATAAAATTATTTTATTTTATATATACTTAGTTGCTATTACTAATAAATTAATAATAACCAATTGAGTCAACTTTTATTTTCTTTTTGTACTAATTCATACAATATATTCTGAGATTTCATAGCAGTTTGCTAATAGCCAACTCCACTTTTAGCTTCCTATTAGTTTATAACTTTTAAATACATTAGTGAGGCTTTATCGTAGAGGAGAACCTTCCAAGATTTTAGGTGAGGTTATGGATTTGATGAACGCTGTCTTAAATGGCTTCAAGGACTGTAATTCACGGATGTTCCCGAGTAGTTTGAAGTGATACTTTCTTAACTCTCTGAATATTGATGTGAGAAATTTCGGAAAATGAAGAATTCAGAGAGAACTCAAAAATATTTTCGCACTTTTTATCTATGTATGAATATTAGAAAGTGTTCTCTCTAGATGATTGTGAGAGACCTAAGGCTACATGAGAGCTCTCTCTCCGTATGTTTGTATCATGTGCCGTAGGCATAATGAAACTCATCTTCACTGTAACTGGAATCTTTGTACTGGTAAAGTGGAAGCCTTTTTCATGATTGTGTGCAGAGGTTTTTGGTTGGTTTCGATCCAGGATATTTTGGCAATGTATGATTTTTGGTACTCTCATGGTGCAGATGGACCAAGAGAAATGCTAGTATATCCAGATCTCTCTCTATCTCTCGGGAGAGAAATTGCTTTTCCTAAGAAAGATCAATCTATCAGGGTTTCAGATTTTAGTTCTATTAGTATTATTCTGTAGCTGCTATAAAATTCTGGAGAGTTTTTGGTACTAGATTGAGGTACGGGGTGATTCTATGGCTCTCTCGTGAAGAGCCTTTGTGGGAGGGTTTTAGATTCCTATTGCCAACGAGGTTGTTGAGGATGATGTCGAGAGGAATGGTAAAAAAACGATAGTGATCAAATTAGATCATGGAATTGGAGAGGCCTATGATAGGTCATTGCTTTACTTGGATAAGTTGGCACATATTAAGGGTTTTGGTAGTAGTTGGAGAATGTGAATTTTGCACTGACCTGGTTCTCGGTTATTTTGACCTAATAGTGTCCAGCTCCGGTCGAGGCATCACCACCCACCCTCAAACGTTTAATATTAGCTCCAAGCTTCCTGGTTTTAAAATCATTTTCCAATTAGAATCAACTCTTCATCTTCCCCAATTACTCTTTGGATTTTGAGACATACTCCACATAATTGTTGCAAGTAAAGCGAACAAATTTGATATGTTTTTTTGCACCGTTAGACATGGGATCAACAGGCTCATGCTGAGATTGGGGCCGTAATTTGGTTCGTGTTGATCAAAGTCTATATAAATAAACTAAAATGCACGTGCCCAGTCCACACTAAAGCCTGCCAAAAATACCACAAATCCCTTGTTCTACTCGGACAATTGAAATGAGTGGAGCGGGTGGAGCGGATTTGCTCGTATCAACCTGGTGTGAAAATGTTAAAACTGTGCTTGCCAACTATATACTACCGCTAGAGCAAAGACCCCAAGTTTTTTCAATATTGCAAAGACATACGAATTCGGGGTGTTTCAAGTTTCATAATTCAAAATTATATATACTAAAGTTTTCTTTTTCCTGCTGAGTTACTTATCCAAAAGCATGCTGACCATTTTCTACTATATGTATTGATGAAGAATAGGTGATCAACCGTAGAATATCTGAAGAAATGGAAGGAGCAAGGAATTTGAATTTGGACTTTTTAAAGAAGACCAGAGATGAGAAGCAAAAGATTCAACTCCGAAGACAAAACGAAAAGCGTCAGGCTTCATAAGGGGGGTTTACAAGTTCTAATGAGATTCATTACTGGAAGGACACTTTATGGTGGAATCTCTTGACCGTATCATGAACTTTAATGCACCTAAACCTAGATCAAGCTATAAGGATGCAAGCTGTTCAAGTAAAGAACCTCAAGGGAAGCGTGTGAAAAGTATGAAGGCAGGCTGTTATTATGATTAGTCTTTGTGATGTCATCAAGATGTGTTAGTGACATCATCAAGCAGTTAATCAAGTTAGGAGTCTAGATATTTTCGTATTGTATATAATCGAGATCAAAGTGTGTAAACAGATAGATTCAATGATAATGAATATTCTCCTCCAAAGTTTTTCTTTCTTTCACAAAGTAATCAAAAACCCGCACAATAAACATTTCAATTAAGAAAAAAAACATAAAGCTAAGCATAGTCAACTATAAGCAGCCCATCAATCACTAAACTGAAATTATATATGGAGTTTTTTTTTTTTGGGACATGGAGGGCCAAAAAACATTTATCCCGGCCATATATATATATATATATATATATATATATATATATATGTATATATTAAAATGACGGTTTGATTCGATTCGGTAGAAAAAAAATATTAAATCGAACCGAACCACTTGATTTATACTTTTTTTCAAACCTAAACTAAACCGTCTTAACTCAAAACCTAATCAAACAGGTCAATTCAATTGATTTCACGATTTGGTGAGTCGGACTTACACCCTAGGCTGGGAGAACTAGTGGGTCATGCTCATAGTTGTCATTTTTGTTCCGCATCGATACACGGTTAAGGTTGAAAACTGGTTCAAAACCCGTAAACTATCATTCCAATAAATTTTTTGACCTGGACTAGTATGGAGTGTTGCGTATGATACAGTATGAGTACATAGGTGATGTGGAATATCTCATGGAGACTTAGAAGACAAAGAGATATAGAAGAATCAACACATGGGAGATGTAC
Source organism: Codonopsis lanceolata (assembly GCA_013146195.2). Lineage (NCBI taxonomy): Eukaryota > Viridiplantae > Streptophyta > Magnoliopsida > Asterales > Campanulaceae > Codonopsis > Codonopsis lanceolata. Next base: position 89,023,085 of record CM028381.1, read on the forward strand.
CAGCACTCCAACAGATGAGTACATCGTACAGTGGCTTTGTGGCTTTGTTTCATTTTTCCTTTCATATTTACATTCATAGTATTAGTCTGTTTTCCTTCCTTCTTCACATAAGTGGGTCAGACAAGAGCTGTAGGGATGACTTGATTTCGAGAATTATTAATCAGATTTGGTTCTTCTTGTTTTCTCTCAAAGTTTCTTGATTTCGAGATTCTTTTGAGTTTAATTTTCTGGGTTTTGTTCGTGTAACAACTCCCTGTTCTTCGAGACTCGCTCGTCTTCGAGACTCGCTCGTGCAGCATTTTCTCTGATACGCTTCCGCATCAATTGGTATCAGAGAAGGATTTACCTGTTCCAGAGTTATTATCAATGGCCAGTACTACACCAGCAGCAGGAGATAAAGATGGATCATCATCAGGAGATAAAGATGGATCATCATCAGCAAGTACTCAACTCCAGACCGAACGCTTAGATCGTATTGACCAGGAGTTAGCGCAAACACGCGTTCAAACGACTCGAGTGCAAGCAGCTTTGGAAATGGTGATTAATCACCTTGACCGTATGAATGTCGCTGGACAAGATCAGTAGTTTGAACGGAGTGGGAGATTGGCTCCTAACCGTGCAGCTGCCAACATAGAGCAGGAATGAGAACATGTCAATGAAAATCTTCATAGGAATCAAGTGTATGAGGATTCTTCATCTGATAACGATGCTCCAGATCTTAATTTTGGTCATGGAAATCAGATTCAAGGAGGGTTTCAACGTAGACAATGGGGACAAGAAGAATTCAAGTTAAAGGTAGATGTTCCAGCCTTTAATGGTAATCTGGGTGTTGAAGATTTTTTGGATTGGATTGCAGAAATCTAGAGATTTTCGAGTACATGGAAATTCCTGAATACCGTCAAGTCAAGTTAGTGGCCTACCGGTTGAAAGGGGGAGCGTCATCTTGGTGGGAACAATTGCAGAACTTGAGGCGGCGACAAAGAAAGCAACCTGTTAGGGCGTGGCCTAAAATGAAACGGCTGCTCATGGCTAGATTCTTACCATCAGACTGTGAGCAGCACCTATTTTCTCAATTCCAACATTGTATTTAAGGTGAGCGTACTGTTCATGAGTATCATTCTGAGTTTCTCCGTTTGCTTTCTCGTAACAATGTGTTAGAGACGGAGGGACAACTCGTCTCCAGATTTCTTGATGGACTCAGTGATAATGTGTGTGATGAGATTGGTATTCAACCAATTCTCATGCTTTCTGAGGCATACAATCTAGCAATGAAGGCTGAGGCAAATTTGCAGAACAAGAAGAGTACTCGGGGTAGCATGTCTAGAACAACCTTTGGGTCGAATCGGTTTAATACAAGGGAGACTCATAAGGAAGAGCAGGAACCTCGAGGAAATAGATATCGTGATGATAAGAAACCAGTAGTGGATGGACGAGCGGGAGCAAATAAGGCAAATGCTAATCAACCTCCACCTAAACTTCCTAATCCCTTTCAGAAATTCATGGGAGATAAGTGTTATAGGTGTGGAAAGCAGGGACATCACTCAAATAATTGTCCTGATCGACGACAGGTGAACATAGTGGAACATGGAGACAAGGATGATGATGTAGAAGACTTGGCTTATGGAGGAGAATCTGATGAAGCTCAGGAAGAAGAGATGGGGTCTAAAACATTCGTGGTGCGCCGACTATTGCTTTCACCTAAGAAGGAGGAGGATAATCAGCGCCATAAACTCTTCCGAACCAGGTGTTGTATTTTTAATCAACGCTTTGATGTTGCTATAGATAGCGGTAGTTCAGAAAATATCATATCTAAACAACTAGTTGAACAATTGGAGTTACCTGTTGAAAAGCACCCGGAACCCTATAAAATTGGTTGAATTAAGGATGTGGAGACAGTTAGGGTAGTAAACAGATGTCGAGTTCCCTTGACAATTGGCCCGTATTCTGATAATGTTGTTTGTGATGTAGTGGAAATGGATGCATGTCATATCTTGTTAGGCCGGCCTTGGCAATTTGACATAGATGCTGTATACATGTGTAAAGATAATGTTTACAGGTTTATGTGGGGAGGTAAAAGAATTACTTTGACTCCCTATGTGGAGCGTCCTAAGGTTAAGGAAGAAGTCAGCCCCGGGAAGGAAATATTTTTTGTGACTAACAATGGTGCAGATTTTTGGACTGATGCAAAGCAGTCAAAGAGATGGTGGCCTTAGTAGTAAAGGGTGTCCTCGCCGTGGAAACAAAAGGTGAATATCCTCCCAAAGTTCGTGAATTATTGGAGGAGTTTCAAAACGTAATGCCAGACGAGTTACCACCAGGTCTACCTCCTATGAGGGACATACAACATACCATTGACCTAGTTCCTGGAGCAACTTTGCCTAACTTACCTCACTATCGAATGAATCCCAAGGAGAGTGAAATTTTGCAGGAGATGGTAGAAGATCTATTAAAGAGGGGATCCATTCAAGTAAGTATGAGTCCATGTGCTGTGCCAGCTTTGCTAACTTCAAAGAAAGATGGCTCGTGGAGTATGTGCATTGATAGTAGAGTTATCAACAAGATTACTGTGCTTTATAGCTTTCCTATACCGAGATTAGAGGATATGCTCGATTGCCTATCTGGAGCTTGTGTTTACTCAAAGATAGATCTTCGGAGTGGGTACCATCAGATTCGTATTCGTCCTGGTGATGAATGGAAGACAACATTCAAAACCAAATAAGGGTTATACGAGTGGTTGGTGATGCCTTTTGGTTTATCCAATGCACCTAGCACCTTCATGAGGTTGATGAATGAAGTCTTGAAGCCTTTTATTGGTAAATTTCTAGTGGTCTATTTTGATGATATTTTAATTTATAGTGCTAATGAAAAGGAGCATTTAGGGCATCTATGCCAAGTGCTTCAAGTTTTGCAAGCGAATAAGTTATATGTAAACTTGAAAGAGTGTGACTTCATGGTGACAAGCCTTGTTTTCTTAGGCTTCATTGTAGGCAAGGATGGCATTCGGGTTGATGAATCAAAGGTTGCAACTATTTAGGAGTGGCCTACTCCAAAGACAGTGTCTGATGTTCGTAGCTTCCATGGCCTGACAACCTTTTATAGACGGTTCATTCGAAATTTCAGTTCAATTGTGGCCCCGTTAACAGATTGCATGAAGAAAGGGAATTTTCATTGGGGACGTCAACAGCGACAAAGTTTTATGGAGATCAAGGAGAAGCTAACAACTGCTCCATGTCTAGCACTACCAAATTTTGACAAGTTATTTGTGGTGGAGTGTGATGCGTGTTGTGGAGTGTGATGCATGTGGTGTTGGCATTGGAGCTGTGCTATCTCAAGAAGGAAGACCGGTAGCTTTCTTCAGTGAAAAGTTGAGTGATGCACGTCAAAAGTGGTCTACCTATGAGTAAGAATTTTATGCAGTGGTGCGTGCTTTAAGGCATTGGGAGCATTATTTGATTCCTAATCAATTTGTTCTTTACACCAATCATCAGGCCTTGAAGTACATTAATAGTCAAAAGCAAATCAGCAAGATGCATGCTCGATGGGTGGAGTATCTACAACAATTTCCCTTTATTTTGAAGAACAAGTCTGGGCAACAAAATAAGGTGGCAGATGCATTGAGTAGGAGAGCAACCTTGCTAGTGACCATGCATAATGAGGCTGTGGGATTTGAAGTTATGAAAGAATTGTACGAGGAGGATGACGATTTCAAGGAAGTGTGGCTAGTTTGCAAGACCAAAGCAACACAAGATGATTTTCACATCTATGACGGTTATCTCTTTAAAGGTAATTGTCTATGCATTCCTCGTGTTTCTTTGAGAGAAAAATTAATTCATGATTTGCATGGAGGAGGACTTAGTGGTCATTTGGGTGTTGAGAAGACTACTTCTAGTCTTGAGTCTCGATATTACTGGCCACAATTGAAGAAAGATGTGTGTGGGTTTGTGCGCAAATGTTATACTTGTCAGGTTGCGAAAGGGCAATCCCAAAACACGGGTTTATATACCCCTCTACCTGTTCCAAATGGCATATGGGAGGACTTATCACTGGATTTCGTTCTTGGGCTTCCGAAGACTCAGAGAGGAGTTGATTCAGTGTTTGTTGTGGTGGACAGATTTTCTAAGATGGTACATTTCATTCCAAGTCGAAAAACATCGGATGCTTCACATATTGCTCGTTTGTTTTTCCGTGAGATAGTGTGTTTACATGGAGTGCCGGTATCCATTACTTCTGATAGAGATACTAAATTTTTGAGTCATTTTTGGATAACTCTGTGGAAGATGTTCGACACTTCGCTGAAATTTAGTAGCACTGCGCATCCTCAAACAGATGGCCAAACAGAAGTGGTCAATAGGACTTTAGGTAATTTGATTCGGTGTATATGTGAGGAACATCCCAAGCAGTGGGATCAAGCTCTTCCTCAAGCCGAGTTTGCATTTAATAGTGCAGTGCAGTTCACAGTTCTACGGGAAAAGTCTCCTTTCTCTATTGTTTATGTGCAAACTCCCCGTCATGCTGTGGATTTGGTGAAGCTTCCTAATGTTCCGGGGTATAGTGTTGCAGTGGGTAAGATGGCAAGGGATTCACAAGCTATTCAGGCGGAAGTTAGAGCAAAATTGGAAGCGACTATTGCAAAGTTCAAGGCTGCTGCAGATAAACATTGCCGTATTGTTGTGTTTGAATAAGGTGACGATGTGATGGTTTTCTTGCGGAGGGAGAGGTTTCCTGCTGGGAAGTATCACAAGTTGCAACCAAAGAAGTTTGGGCCTTACAAAGTTCTAAAGCGCATCAATGATAATGCTTATGTGGTGGACCTACCCGCTAGTATGGGTATTTCCAAGACATTCAATGTGGCAGATCTTTCCCTGTTCTACCCTTCCTCCGACGTGCCTATGTATCCTGATCCTCCGGTTAACTCGATGGCGAGTTCTTCTCAAGTGGGAGGGACTGATGTGGAACATCAGTATGGAGACTTAGAAGACAAAGAGATATAGAAGAATCAGCACATGTGAGATGTACCAGCACTCCAACAGATCAGTACATCGAACAGTGGCTTTGTGGCTTTGTGGCTTTGTTTCATTTTTCCTTTCATATTTACATTCATAGTATTGGTCTGTTTTCCTTCCTTCTTCACATGAATGGGCTGCCTATATAAGTGGGTCAGGCAAGAGCTGTAGGGGATGACTTGATTTTGAGAATTATTAATCAGATTTGGTTCTTCCGGTTTTCTCTCAAAGTTTCTTGATTTGGAGATTCTTTTGAGTTTAATTTTCTGGGTTTTGTTCGTGTAACAACTCCCTGTTCTTCGAGACTCGCTAGTGCAGCGTTTTCTCTGATACGCTTCCGCATCAATAGGGAGTAAAGAGGATATTGGGATGTGGTTAAAATTACCCGTTAGTATTAGTGCATACCTACCGAAGTTCATGTATCAGTCGAAACATAACAAAATTTCAAAATATAACAGTAGTAAATGGTTACTCTACATATATGAAGGGCTCGTTCGTTATAAGCTGGTGGCTGAATGACTTTTGGCTGATTGCATGATAGACTGTTTGTTACAGCTGCTGAAAAGCTGCTTATGATTCGTTATAATTATTTGTTAAAAAAAAACTTGAAAAATTAATATTCATATTTTTATGTATATTTCATAAGAGGATGAAATTAGGATAATCAAATATTTATTAATGAATAATTGTCTTCATGTTTAAAAAAAAACCAAAAAAGCTTAAAATTTTGGCTTTGGCTTTTCAATGCATAAAGAGTGTTGTACCTTACTTATTGGCTTTTGGCTTATAAGCTGAAACAAACACTTTAAATATGATTTTTCAAAAGCCAAAAGCCAAAAGTCACTCCAAATAAGCTGCAACAAACGAGCACGAAGTAAACGTTAAGAGCTACATTGAAAGACTATTAGAGCCATTTTGATATGTACCTCTTGTGCGTGTGAGATCTGATTCGATTGAGAGGAGCACACCACAAGTGGATAGGTCCCAACGATTGCTCCCTGCTAAAGGCAACAAAATCTTAGTTTCAGTTGCTAAATCCATTAAGAGAATTAGAGAAGACCTGATCAAGTACTTGTTTGAAACGATGCATCTTTGGACTTGTGTGTGCCATTTACATCCACATCCTGAGAAATTTTAACCTTTTGAGCTCAACAGGATAAACTTTGCAATTATATGCAGTTATGCAACAAAAAGAAATCCAAAGCTCTCACCATTGCATCAATGTCCCAGGCTTTCTTGACTTCTGAAAGTTTTTTCTCGGTTAGATCAGAATGAATTACATGCTTGCCTGTAACCACAATGCAGAATGAAAATAATAGGCTTAAAGTTATATCATATCATAAGCACAGATATTATCAAAGAGAAAAGGAGGCACACACACACACACACAGATATGATCGTTGACCCATGTACAAATATACCTAGTTTTTGGATGCTTTTGGCTTCAACAAAACCTTCTCTGGTCATCTTATCAATCAGCTTGCGGACGGTAGTCTGGTTGCCTTCTCCTTCAAGCTTGCTATGAAGCTTAGCAACAGTTATATAGTTCATTGGAAGCGCGTGATACAATGCCTGCAATTATAACATTCTAAACCATATCAAGGAACTGACTGAGTAAACACTATTAGATGTATATATTGTATATTTTGGTATATATCTAGTTCCCATATTTACGGAGGATCTTTAGGCTAGTAGTTTGTTATTTTCCGTAATTATAGTAGTTGCCGTAATTGTAGGATGGTAGGTGTATATGTACGTCTCATTACCTTTGGAATACATAGATCAATTTTTCCAATATTTCTTCATGGTATCAGAGCTACAAACACGATCCACGCCAAAACCCTAGCTGCCGATTGCCGCTATGTCTAATGAAGATAATCCAACGAAGGTCTCATCCTCCAACAAGAAGGATGATCCGACTCACTCTCCATTTTATTTACATCCCTCTGACAATCCTGGTTTGATAATTTCACCGATGATTCTTAAGGGTTCTAACTACGACGAATGGGCTCGATCTATGAGGAATGCTCTCCGGGCTAAAAGAAAGCTTGGCTTCATAACCTGTGCGGTGGACGCCGATGCAAGTGATACAGAAGAATGGCTTATGGTGAATTCCATGGTGGTGGCATGGGTCCTCAACACGGTTGAATCGACCCTACGATCAACACTTACCTATGCCGACTTGGTCAAGACCCTTTGGGATGATCTCCAAGAAAGATTTTCAGTTGGCAATGCACCTCGCATTCACCAACTTAAAGCCGAGATTGCTAATTGCAAGGGTTGCAGGGAGGGTACTACGGTAAGTACTCAAACTCAAATTGATGTGGGATGAGCTTGTTAATTATGACCCTCCGATTAGCTGTTCTTGTCGAGGGTGCACTTGCGACATGGCGACTACTTTGACGAAGAAACAGGAAGCCGAAAAGCTTCATCAGTTTTTAATGGGCCTGAATTCGGCCATATTTGGGACGGTAATCTCCAACATTTTGAGTACCGATCCTCTTCCACCCATTACCCGCGCCTATTCCTTGATAATCCAAGAAGAAAGGCATGATGTAGCTAGGGGAAACGAAGATAGGCGTGTTGCCTTCGCTGCAAAGGGATATTCCAGGCCTGCTGATGTCGCTGCTCCTGGACCAAAACCTTCGCCACCAGTCAAGGTTTTCCGAGACAAGACATGTACGTGCTCTCATTGTGGGAAAGCTGGACATATTGTGAAAGATTGTTTTCAACTTCACGGGTATCCGGAATGGTGGGAGGAGAAGAATAGGGTGGCCGGAGTTGGTCGTAGCGGTGGGTCTCGAGGTGGGACGTGGCAATCGTGGTAGAGCTAATGCAGATTGACATCAAGGGTGGATCCTCTTCCTCTTCGAATGGTAACCATGTAAGCTGCAGAGCGTTCGTAGTAACTTCTCCGGCGAGCAACGATCAAGTATCTACTTTGGTGAATCTTCTCAATGCTTGCACTCCGACCTCCTCGACAAACTTTACGGTAAGAATTATGAATGGTTGTTAGACACGGGAGCATCGCAACATATGACGGGTAATCTTGAATTTCGACTAATTTGTCTTCTATTCCCAAGCGTGAGATTGGGATGCCGAATGGGGAAACTTGACTTTGGCAAAACAAAAGGGGTCACTCTTCCTTGGCCGAAATCTTTATTTGGATGATGTCCTATTTGTTCCTTCCATGCATTGCACTCTTATTTCTGTTGCACAGCTTGTTACGCAATTACATTGCACTGTCACATTTTCTTCTAATTTGTGTATTATACAGGACCGAGTCACGAGGACTTTGATTGAGCGGGTGAGCAACGCAATGGGGTATATTTGTTCCGAGCTATTGGTAGTGCACAAGCAAATTGGTAATGTTTCTGTCGACGACTCGTCGACTTTGGCACATGCGCATGGGTCACCCCTTCTGAGTCTGTTTTAAGTATTATTATTCTGGTGTAGGGAGCAGCAAGGAGAAGGATTGTTTGAAATCTCCTTGTGACATTTGTCTTAGAGCAAAACAAACTCGGGATAGTTTTCCTTTAAGTAATAATAGAGCGGTTGATTCTTTTGTTTTGATTCATATTGATTTATGGGGTGATTACCGCGTTAAATCTTCTTGTGGTGCATCTTATTTTTTGACTATTGTCGATGATTATTCTCGTGCTGTTTGGGTTTATTTATTAGCTGAGAAAATTGAAGTACCCGATATTGTTAAAAAAATTTGCTCTATGATAGAACGGCAGTTTGGCAAACAGGTCAAAACCATTCGTAGTGATAATGGTACTGAACTACGTCCTTTACGGCCTTATTTTCGTGACAATGGGATTTTGTTTGAATCATCGTGTACAGGTACTCCTCAAAGCAAAATGGACGAGTTGAGCAGGAAACATCGCCATATATTGAATGTTGCTCGAGCTCTTCGTTTTCAGGCCAACTTACCTCTTCGGTTTTGGGGTGAGTGTGTTCTTACTGCCTGCCATTTAATTAATCGTACTCCTACTCGTCTCCTTGACGGACAGACCCCATATCAAATTCTACATGGCAAACCTCCTCTTTATAGTCTTTTAAGGATTTTTGGGTGTCTTTGTTATGTTCATGATCAACGGAGAGATCGTGACAAGTTTGGTGAGAGAGGACGCCGTTGCACGTTTGTTGGTTATTCTTTTGGACAAAAGGGGTGGAAAGTGTATGATTTAGAGAAAAGAAATTTTTTGTTTCCCGAGATGTTGTGTTCTTTGAACAAATATTCCCGTTTATAGATACTATACAAGATGTGCCGAATACTTTGGCACAAGATCAGCCACTTGATATCACCTCTGTGTCTCACCCGAATGTGGAGGTGCCATTTGCAGCTGAGGGAGAAGCTGCTGCCATGCCGAGTGAGAACGGAAGTGTGATGCCGCAACCTGCTATTGCTTTGGCCGAAACACCAGAATCTCCTACTGCTTTGGCTGAGACACCAGGTCCTTCGACTTTGGATGATGGTTCGGCTTTGAGGGGAGTAGTTCTCCAAGTTTAACGACACTGAAATTGAACAGTTGGGTAGGGGTCATCGGGAAAAACTGACACCTGCTTACTTGCAAGACTACGTTGTGCACACAGCTCAAATATACCCTCCTGCGTGTGCTTCATCTCCTTCAAAGTCTAAAGGTACTCGTTATCCTATACATAAATATATGAACTGTAATAGATTTTCTGTGCATCACCGTGCTTTCTTGGCAGCAGTTAGTACGGGTGTTGAACCTACCTCATATCATGAGGCGGTAAAGGATCCCAAATGGCGGAAAGCCATGCATGATGAGATTGAGGCCTTAGAATCTAATAATACGTGGACCTTGCAACACTTACCACAAGGCAAACGGGCAATAGGATGCAAATGGGTCTATAAAATCAAATACAACTCCGACGGGACAGTAGAAAGGTATAAAGCTCGACTCGTGGTTCTCATATCATGAGGCGGTAAAGGATCCCAAATGGCGGAAAGCCATGCATGATGAGATTGAGGCCTTTCTAATAATAATTACCACAAGGAAATACAAGACAAGAGAAAGGTATAAAGCTCGACTCGTGGTTCTTGGAAATAGACAAGTTGAGGGATCGATTATAATGAGACTTTCGCCAAGAGCCAAGATGGTTCAGACTTTTCTCGAGCTTGCTCCAACCGGGAACTTCATCAAATGGATGTGCATAATGCATTCCTCCACGGTGAGCTGCAGGATGAAGTTTATATGAGATTGCCACCAGGATTTCGTGATGATTCGGGTAAGGTATGTAGACTTCGTAAGTCTCTTTATGGTTTAAAACAAGCACCACGATGTTGGTTCTTTAAGTTTATGTCATCTCTTAAGAGTTATGGTTTTCAACGATGAGTTCGGATCATTCTCTTTTTACTTACCGGAAGAATGGGTCAATATTAACTGTTTTAGTCTATGTTGATGATTTAATTGTTGGTGGGAATGACTCGGAATTAATTAGTGAGTTCAAGGCATATCTTGGAACATGTTTTCGTATGAAGGATTTGGGTTTCTTGAAGTATTTTCTGGGTATCGAGGTTGCACGAAACAAAGATGGGTTGTTTTGTGTCGCAAGTATGCGCTTGATATTATTTCGGAGTTAGGTATGCTTGGTGCCAAGCCAAGCCGTGGCTGCCACTTGAACAAAATCATCGTCTTGCTCTAGATAATGGTCCTCTTTACATGCACCCGCCAAGTATCGTCGGCTGATTGGGCGTTTGATTTACTTGACTATTACTCGACCTGAGCTTAGTTACTCTGTTCATATTCTTGCACAGTTTATGCAGTCACCTCGTGTGGCTCATTGGGAGGCGGCGTTACGAGTTGTTCGGTATTTAAAGTCGAGTTCGGGTCAAGGACTCATGCTTCGGTCCGATTCTAGCTTACAGTTGACGGCTTATTGTGACTCCGATTGGGCTAGCTGTCCGATTACACGGAGATCTATTACTGGTTACTTGATTCTTTTGGGTTCTTCGCCTATTGCGTGGAAAACCAAGAAACAACAAAGCTTTCTGGTCTTCTGAAGCCGAATATAGGGCACTGGTGCCACTTGTGAATTGAAGTGGCTTAAAGGACTTCTTTTGTCACTTGGTGTTATTCAACATGGTCCTATGGTCATTCGGTCTGACAGTTTATCTGCCATGCATATCGCAGCCAATCCCGTGCTCCATGAACGTACGAAGCATATTGAGATCGACTGTCACTTTGTTCGAGACGAGATACGTAATAAAAACATTGCTACTTCATATGTTCATACGTCTCAACAATTGGTCGATGCTCTCACCAAGAGTCTCGGTGTCCTCCGCTTGCAGTTCTTCCTCTCCAATTTGGGCGTTCGAGATCTTCACGCTCCAACTTGAGGGGGAGTATTAGATGTATATTTTGGTATATATCTAGTTCCCATATTTACGGAGGATCTTTAGGCTAGTAGTTTGTTATTTTCCGTAATTATAGTAGTTGCCGTAATTGTAGGATGGTAGGTGTATATGTACGTCTCATTACCTTTGGAATACATAGATCAATTTTTCCAATATTTCTTCAAACACATAACAAATATACAGCTTTAACGACACCTTGTTAGATATCATTGCCAAGTAAACTCACCCGCATGTACATGTGATCCTCACCCACGTTCTGCTGACCTTTATTGCCAATTGGAACTCCACAACCATCCATTTCTTCTTTGACAACATCAAATTCGATGTGAATTTCTAGTATTGGCATGTTATTAGATAAGGGGAATTAGATGGCGGTAACCAAAAACAAATATTTATCAGGATTTCCTTTCTATGAATAACCTTAGGCTTGTTGATGGTGTAACCGTCTGTTCCAGTTTTGGATTGAATGCCTTCCTTAACAAGATTGTCCATAATCTCTGTAAACAGTCAACAATTAGAAAAGGTAAGTTCATTTATAGGTTAATATTGTCATCACGGTTGATTTCTATGAGCTTGAGAAATGATCGGATCCTCCATTTACCTTCGATCAAAATTTGCAAGCATTGAAAGAAATTGTGCCATTATCATACAAGAAACGTTGAAACTGAAGATTCTCGCAGCCAACTGGAAGAAAGTAAAATAATTTTTTATTTTTTTTATAAGTGAAAGTAAAAGAAACTTTTACCACTGAGATATCAGGGAAATTCGATAGAACATCATTGATCTTAATAGTGTCGAGATGATAGGTAATGACCCAATCTTTCACTCGACCGATTTGTTGTTCATCTTCAGCTGGATCCTGAGTGTCATCTGCATATTTGACAGAAAATCAGGAGTCATGCATCAATTATGATATGAACCCCCCTTCCCTTTTTTCGTTTGAATAATGTTGGATGAATAGCTACCATCATCAACCCTGGTACCATCTTCTGGAGCCTGTTTCTTGTCTGCCAAGAAAACGATTGTTATCGACCGTTCAAACATTTGAAGTTAGCACAACAAAGATGACAAAGGAAAAACCATGTGGCCTGAGTTTTACCTACAGGCGCGACTATGTATTCATCTTCCTCTGACCGGGTGAACAAAAATGATTACAAAGAAAAATTATTGAGATTTTAACGTGATTTAGGGTATAAAAGAGATTCTAGGTTTAAGCTTGAAGCAAGCTCAAGAGAGCTCAACAATAGTAATTTTGGCACTGCACCTCACTGTCAAAATCACTACCCTCATCTCTCTGGATAGAATCAGCTCCCAAGCTCACATTATCATCTTGAACATCATCATTTCCCTCCCCGCATGGATCAAGAACACTCTTAGCCTGAGCACATTACGAATCTAAAGTTTTAACATAAATTTAAAACCATAGATTCAATGATCTTTTTGTTTACCACAGTTTGTCTCTTACCTTCAGAGCTAAAACAAAATGTTTACTGTTGATGTTGCCAACCTCCATTTTCAATGGATTTTTGGTCCATGGTTTATGAGCTTCTTCCTCTGTACAGTCTCTGAAGAATGGAAGCCCATAATACGCCGGCTACAACATGAAAACAGGAGATATTACTTTGTCAGCTGAATGAGAAAAGAGAAGGATCATGAAATGCATTCTTCAATTTTGAACAATGAACATTAGTAACATAGTTGATTAACTATCATACTTCAATAAGGTTTCCTGTGCGTTAGTTGAATGACGACATTTTGGTGATGTATTTACACAGTATAGCTAGGATCCTGCATCAAATTCATGGACTACTGACAATCCTTATCAATTTCAGATAAATTACATGCATATCAGCATAGTTGATCAACTATGAGACTTCTCCATGATTCCCAATGCCAGAGGATATTTTGGTGATAAATAAACAGTGTGCACCAACAAAGAAAGATTAGATGAAAAGCAGCTAAGTAAAGGGTCATACCGTAACATCATCATAATAAAGGAGTTTCATCAGTATAGTTCGCTGAAACAAGAATTAGTAGTTCACGATCAGAAGAAATTTATCTCAGCTTCATACAGAAACTATTATTGTCATTCAGAAAAATGCATAAACATGTGAATGTTCAGCCTTGGGATTAATACCTCTTCAGGCATCTTATCCAGAATTCTCATCAATTGTATTAGTGTGCGAACCATTTTACAAGCAGAACTCCTGGAAACCAATATTTTTTGAAAATAAATCAAGTTGGGCTTGTTAATTAAAAGGGTAATGCTAGGGCCACTCTAATAGCATTTAATTTTGGGTACCAAATGATGTGGTATCTTATGTGTCATATTGTTAACATAACTTTTTAACTTATAGTGGAGCCCATAAAATGCCAAATAAGATGACACATTGGAAACCACATCATTTGGTGCACAAATTTGAGTGCTTATTGAGTGGCTCTAGCATTACTCTAATTAAAATATGATGTAGTAACAAGACCCAGCTTGACCCGATGAAAGCTAGACCAATTATTTGGATGAAGTACCTCATCTGATTCGGAGTAATTTCTGTCATGGAGTTACACTTGACTGTCAGCATTTGGGTAATTGAAAGAAACTGCAAGGAATAAAATAACTCAGTATACTTCAACAGCAGTAGCTGTCTCAAAGTGACCTCAATATTAAATGAATCCTCCCTGCCAATGTTTAGAGTATAATCCATATATAAGCTCTGTGCAATATTCCTTTTCAGCAAACCATCATGTTTTGAGTATAGTCCCTATATCAGCTCTATCCAGTATTCCTTTTCAGCAACCAATTATCATTTCACCCATATAGTTATAAATTATTTGATTAATCTGATTTGAGTTACAATATAATTACCCAGTATACTAATACCTTTAGCTTGACAGTCCACGCCATTATTCGAATGTTACACTTAAAACGTTATGGATTCTTAAGAAGATGATCAAGTTTGTTTCAGATCTTACAGGCATATTCCTCAATTATCGGGCCTTCAATTGCTTCACACACACAGAACAGTAGTGTCTTAAGGTATTTCTTCTGCAAAGCATCATAAACACCTGAAAAAATCAAGATAAGTTTATCACCAACAGAGAAGACTTTAAGCTCCAAAAACTCATCAAGACAATGACATCCAACATGCCTTTCAGCATCCATTGGCATAAGCTTCTTGATCTTCATGTCTGTTTGCAAATTGCAACGACATAGTAAACCTAAGTACGTCGATAGGCTTGCATCTCTTGTTTACATAGAAGATTTTGTATAGCTAAGAACTTACCTAGAGCTGGAACAGACTTGTCATTGAAATATTTTTCAGGGAAAAACCCTCTGATGTAACTAATATTGAATATAGCAATCCGTAGCAGGTTCCTTGTCTGATTAACATGTTAATAAAGAGAGCAAGAGATTAGCATAGAAATTTAATCTGGAGACCCCAACAGTCATACTTATAGCCAGGGCAGTATATATCTACTAACTCAACCAATTGACATTCAAACTTTACGTTAACTTGCATTCATTTAACTACATAGCAGTAGGAAAAAAGCAGTATATATTTGACTTTGACCAATAATTAAGGCAAACTCAGTATTATTAGTACCCATTAGTGACCAAATCTTTTTCATGGTATTGTTCATAACAGTTAACGACTAGTAAAATTTGTACTCGAGTCAATTGTATATAACACCACAAAAAATTGGTGAAATAATAACACAGTTTGAAACTGGGCTTTTAACATTGAAGTAAAGCAGATAACCAAACTTATATCTCTTCCCATGTACTCCCTCAATCCCTAAACAATAGTCTCATTTGATAAGTCAAACTTCCTAATCTATAGGTTTATATGCATGTGCCTTCATGAAATTGCTCAATAAATTTTACTACTACTTTTATTTATTTATTTATTTATTTATTTAGAAATGGAACTATTTTTTTGGAGGAAGGGAGTACATGTTAATCACATCTGACCTTAGTAGAGCTAAACCCACATAAATACGAGTTAAATTCCCATCGGATTTGGTATGAAGAGAAAACTCAATCAAACTATATCATTTCGAGCCAATGGATATGTTCCACACTTGTATATATAATGAAAGAACAATAGTAGCTTTGATTCACGGATTCTGTCGATGCAGTTCGTGATGTAGCTTGTACTGTAGCTACACTCGGAGGTGCATTGACCAGAAGTTAAAAAATATGTAAAACATCGGAAGACTTAAATTAAGGCTATAATAAACGCAAATGTTTATCAAATAATCTACAAGCTTATACTTGTAGATCCAGCCCTACGACAAAAAAAATTTCATTAAAAAGATGAAATGTTTAACCAGACAATATGTGAAATCAGCAAAACCAAAGTTCTCACAAGATAACCTGTATTGGAGAACAAAACCCACAGAAACAAAGGTAGAGAAAACGTGTGATTAAAAAATAAGCTTCCAAGAAAAACTAGGAAGACAAACAACAATAGCATGTCTAATGTAGTTCGTGATGAAGCTACACTCGGAGCTTAATCCAAATTTCAGCAACAGCACAACTTTCTGAATTTTCTTTCAATTTGTATTCTGTATGCTTTTGCGTAATCTGCTTTATTGAACCATATCCGTATCTCATACACCTTAGTTGACATCTATCACTTAGTTGTATATTGTTGATGTCATCCTTATCATATCTCTTTCATATCTTTGTAATCTTTATCTCCTCCTCATTCTTTTGTGACTATAAATATATTGCTCTCCTCACATAATTCGGTGAGTGAGTTTTACGTTTATTCTTTGTTATTAAAGTTCCAATTTGGTATCGA
This sequence comes from Codonopsis lanceolata, assembly GCA_013146195.2. NCBI lineage: Eukaryota > Viridiplantae > Streptophyta > Magnoliopsida > Asterales > Campanulaceae > Codonopsis > Codonopsis lanceolata. Next base: position 89,039,281 of record CM028381.1, read on the forward strand.
GCATTTAGGTTGCCAAAGCATAATGACCACCAGTGATTCGTCTTCCCCCCTCCCTGCTCCAACCACTCCATCTTTAAACTCTGCTCATCATTTTCTGTCTTTAAAACTAAGCGCCACCAATTTTTTGTCTTTGGAAAACTCAAATCCTTCCATTCCTCAGTGGACAAAAATTAATCGGATTTATTGATGGCACCCTCCCGACCCTGCGAAACTACCACCGTCACTAACAAATCGAACCTCACGACCGGCTTACCAATTGTGGTTCGAGCAGGACCAAGCTGTGATGAGTATGCTTATTTCATCACTCTCGAGTCGTCCTTCCCATGATTGTTGGATGTTCCACCTCATTGAAATATGGACCACTCTCTCTTACGCCTTTGCTTCTCCTTCTCACACACGCATCCTCGATCTTCATTCACACCTTCACGAACCGCCAAAGTGCGCCCTTTGTCACCACATACCTTGGCGAGCAAAATCTATCTTGATGAACTTCGCGCTGGCGGCGTCGATGTCGGATCGAGTTCAACATTTATGTTTTAGTGGTTTACAACTTTGAATTCAAAACTCTCATCACTACTCTCCGCTAGGGCGAACGATCTCTTACCGAACTCCGACTACTTAGCTTAGCCATGAATTTACGAATCGCGATAATATTTCCTCTCTTCACATTGATTCTCCCACCCCGACTCACTCCTCCTCCCACATTTGCTCATTACTCTCAACACACTAGTAACAACTCTTCTCGTGGTCGTGGTCGCGGTCGTCACACTAGGGGACGAGGTCGAGGTCGCCATTTCTCTCACCCGTCCTATCCATCTCCCCATCACTGCGCCTTTGCCCCTCGTTCTCCTTGCGCCACATGTGGTCGCAACAATCATGTCACTTGCTAATTGCTTTCACAACCAACCGGTATTACGCCCCTCCTCCTTCTACCCCATATTCCTCCCTCATGCTCACTTGGCCCATCATCAATCCACTCCTAATCCCTTCTCACGGTTTCCCGACACGGGTGCAACTCATCACGTAACACCCGACCTTGCTAGTCTTTCACAATATGATGCTTATAATGGTCTTGACACCTCAATGTTGGCGGTGGTAAGCCTCACCTATTACACATCTTGGTTACTCTTCAATCTCTTCTCCCTCACGTTCCTTTAATTTACCTTATGTCCTTCATGTTCCTTCTCTTTCTAAATCTCTTCTTTCTGTTCAGCAATTTACTAAGGATAATAATGTTTTCTTTGAATTTCATCCCTCCTTTTTACGTGTTAAGGATCGGTCACCAAGCAAGCGCTCCTCGGTCAGAGTAAGGATGGTCTATACTCGATGCCTTACATCTCTCCTTCGCCTCTCTATCGAGAAAGGTCTCATCGATTGTTGGCATCGGCGACTAGGTCATCCGCATCTCAAGATTGCGTCAAATAATTTCTAGGAATAGTTTACCTTGTTCCTCTCCCTCTTCTCATTCATTATGTAATGCTTGCCAACTTGGCAAGTCTTCTCGCTTTCCTCTTTATGCAAATAAAGCGTGCGGCACTTCCGTGCTTGATTTAATATATCTTGATGTTTGGGGTCCCTCTCATTACCCTTCCTCATTGGTAATCGTTATTTTGTCATTTTGTGGATGCATTTTCTAAATATATTTGGTACTACCCATGCGTCACAAGTGCGAAGTCTTATCCATCTTTAAGCGGTTTCAACTTCTTGTTGAGCGTCAATTTAATGTTAAAATCAAATCTGTCCAAAGTGATTGGGCGGTGAAAATCGTCCTCTTAGTACCTACTTCAAATCTTGTGGCATTAGTCATCGCCTTCCACTGCACACTCATGCCCAAAATGGTTTGGTTGAGCGTCGTCACCGTCATATCCGAGAAGCAGGTCTTTCTTTACTTGCTCACGGCTCGGTCCCTTTTCGGTTTGGGACTTTGCCTTTGAAAGCTAGCGGTCTATCTCATCAATCGCATGCCATCTCGTGTATCCGCGGTATCTCTCCTACGAGTGTCTCTTCATTTCTGTACGATTACTCTTTCCTTAAAGTTTTTGGTTGCTTATGTTATCCTCATCTCCGCCCATACTCGTCATAAAATGTCCTTTCGTTCATCCCGTGTGTTTTCTTGGGTTACGGTCCCGATCATCGGGCTATCGGTGTTATGATCCTCAAACTTCAGCGTATGTATATTGCAGTTATGTCGCTTTGATGAGTTTTCGTTTCCCTTCTCGGTCATACGTCGCTTGGACCTCCTCCCAAACTTCACCTTCCGGCCCGTCTTCTACTCCTTGGCGATGGTTCCCACTAAACATCATCTACCTTCTTTCCCTACGCTCACATGCCGGTCCTCGTCTTCTCCCTTAGTGCAGCGGCCTCCTCTTCCAATCTCTCACTATGACACCCATGTCCCCCACCTCGACCACTTCCCTTCCCATGCACATGCATCTCCTTCTGAGAATATTCCTCCTATTCCTACTTCTACTAATGCACCTCTGTGCCACCCATTCCACTTCCTCGGTCCACTTCGCTCTCATCCATGCATCTTCGTCCCCACCCCAAACCTTCCACTAAATTTCCAAAACCTCCCAATATATCCCTCTCAAGTCTCCCTTCCACCAGAACCCACTTTGTTTCACTCTGCAAATCAAACTCACGAGTGGCGTCGTCTATGGCTACGAATTTAATGCTCTCTTACAAAATGGCACTTGGTCTCTTGTCCCCATTCTCCTACATGAATCTCATTGGGTGTAAATGGGTGTGCGTATTAGCGTCGTGTGGATGGCGGTGTTGATCGTTACAAGGCCCGCTTGGTTGCAAAGGGGTTTCATCAACAACCCGGTATTGATTACGTCGAGACCTTCGGTCCGGTTGTCAAACCCACGACAATTAAATGCTTGTTCTTTCTATTCTTTGCCTCTCATGGGTGGCCTATTCGTCAACTTCGGCGTCAATAATGCGTTTCTTCACGGGTCCGCGGTGAAGCAGTGTATATGTCTCGACCCCGGGTTTTGCGGATCCGTTCATCGACTTTGTGCGCAAGCTTCACAAGTCTGCATGCGGGCTCAAGCGGGCCCTCGTGGTTTCGGCGTCTCTCAAGTTCCCTAGTTCGTCATGGATTTGCTCCCTCCAAAAGCAGACACCTCGTTGTTTGTCTATTCTCGCAATTCTATCATTGTTTATGTTCTTGTGTGCGTTGATGATATTATTGTCACCGCGAGCAAGCGGTCGTCTCGGCTCGCATCTCTTATTGCATCTCTCGGTTGATTTCTCTCTTCGTGACTTGGGCCTGCGGCTGCGCTTCTTCTTAGGTATTCGGGTTGACACCACCCTTTCTCATGGTTTGTTTCTCTCCCAAAAAATTACACGTTGCATTCACGATCTCTTGGATCTCTTGGCTCAAATGCAGGTATGTCTTCGGCCAATGTCTTCGGCCAAGCCCATTACACCCTCTACAAGCGGCCAAACTCTCTCCGAGACCCGGTGGCACTCCAACTTTTTTCGCGATCCACTTTGTTTCGCCAGGCTGGCGCTTGCAATACTTGACTCTTACTCGCCACGACTTAGCATATCACGTAAACAAGGTGTGCCAATTCATGCCACGCTCCATCGAGATCTACATTGGGCGTGTCGGCGTATCTTCGGCTATCTTACGTCACATCTTCGTCCGCTTTCTTAGCGTGGTCTCTTCATCTCGAAGCATCCTTCCTCTCAAGCGCAAGCCTTTTCGAGCCTTTTGATGCGGAATTTGGGCGAGGTTGTCTTGATGATCGCAAAATCTGGCTTTCTTTGTTTTCTAAGGCTCTTTGTTTTTAATTTGGTCTCTTGGTCATCTAGAAGCATCACGGTTGCCGTTCTCCTTGAATACGAGTCATCTACAAAGCCTTGGGCGATGCCCTTCTTGAGTTACAATGGTTACAATCCTTCTTTGTTGAATTACACTATCTGTTCGCTCTCCTCTGTTCTTTGGTGATGACAATATTGTGCGACTTACTTAGGTGGCTCGTCGACATCATGCTTTCATGCTAAGCATGTTGAGATCGATATTTTTACTAAGCCAGCATGCGCTCGCGTTTTGCGGATTTCTTCGTCCACGAACCAAGCTTCGGTGATATTTTTACTAAGACCACCCTCGTCTTGAGGGGGGTATGCGCTCGCGTTTTGAACCATATCCTTCGTGACAAGCTTGGTGTCATCCACGGACCACCTTAGTTGACATCTATCACTTAGTTGTATATTGTTGATGTGAACCATATCCTTATCATATCATACACCTTAGTTGACATCATATCACTTAGTTGTATATTGTTGATGTCATCCTTATCATATCTTCTATCTCATATCTTTGTAATCTTTATCTCCTCTATTCTTTTGTGACTATAAATATATTGCTCTCCTCACATAATTCAGTGAGTGAGTTTTCTGTTTATTGCTGTTATTAAAGTTCCAATTTGCTTTGCTCTCACTGCTCTTCGTGTGTATTATGCTCTTTATCCAATCTTCTCTACGCCATGCTCCATATTTATACAATGGTGGAGACCTACAATTTAATTAGGAAACAAAAGACTCCAAGAAACTAAAGGATTAGGAAAAACAAAGAGTTAGTTTCCAAATATCTATAATACAATAGAGGTCAGTGTGGCACGCTTCCAATTGACTTGAGATAAAAAGCGGTCAGGATTTACTGTTTTACGGTGATCCAACGGCCCATTATTTCCCTCAGCTCTCACATGTGCGAATGACGGTTTACTATTTTACTGTTTTACAGTTTTATGTTATCGTAATTAACTTAATCAATTTAATTTTTTTCCGATCCATAATTTTGTATACAAATTAATTGAAATATTTGTTTTTTTAACTGTTATCGTAATCTTTTTGTCCAGCCCGTTTTTTCCGATCGCAATTTCGTATACAAATTAATCAATTTACTGTTTTACCAAGATTCTACGGCTATTGAATAAAAAATTATTTTGCAACACCAATTTCCAAATAATGTCTCTCAATTTGTTTAAAGAATTTTCATTGTAGTTTTTAAAAAGTTGATGAATGTCAAATTTTTAAACGAAAAATTATGTGCGTGCATTTATTTCAATGTAATATCGATATATATGAAATATAAAGAATGTCTCTCTGTCACGTTTAATCTCACAATCTCAACCGTTTTTATCACCTTTTTTTTCATCTCTATTTTATTACTGCGAAAATTATTGAGATATTACGGTTTACAGTTATTATTTTACATTTAATATTTTACAGTTAATATTTTACGGTTTAACAGTTATTTGCGAAAATTAGTTACTCTTTTACTGAGATATTACGATTTTACAGTTAATATTTTACAGTTTTACAGTTTTATGGTTGCGAAATTTTGTATTTGTATTTTTTCTTTTTAATTGTTATCGTAATTAACTTAATCAATTTAATTTTTTTCCGACCCACAATTTCGTGTACAAATTTAAAAAATTTAAAAAAATGTAAGTTTTGTAATTTGAAATATTTATTTTTTCTTTTTAACTGTTATCGTAATTAACTTAAGCAATTTAATTTTTGTCCGGCCCGTTTTTCATATACAAATTATTAATTAATCTCTCCGTTCTGGGTAAAGAGACCCCGTTTGAAAGTCAATTTTTTTAAGAAAATAATATTTTTAGTAGTTCATTTCTACAATATCTGCTTCATTTATTGATAAATTTTCAAACTGACGCTGTGCCATCGGCACGGGCAAGAGTAATAGTAGTTTCATAATTTAAGTCAAAGAATATATCATACACAAATAAGAATCCAACAACTCCAAGGAAACGTAATGTTAGGAAATAAAAGATTTGTTTCTTAAATTAGTTTCCTAATATAATTCAAGGATCTTACTAAAGATTTTGTCCAACTTAATTATGGACTTTTGATTGCTTTTAGAAGAATTCAAATATGATAACTTCTTACCATTGCTTTTGGACCAAGAAAGAACACAACAATAAAAAAGGTGGTCTCCTGTAAGACGGTCTTACGGATTCTTGTCCGTAAGACGGACCCCCATTTAGAAATTCGTGGGTCATATTAAATAAATAATATGTTATTAAAATTTTCAAAAGGTAATTAGGTGAGGTGGTTCATAGGAAGCACATATGGTTTAGTGGTTAGCGCCTGTGTCTAAGGTTCAAAATTCCCTAGTGCTTTTTTAAAGGTTTATTGCCAGAGATGTGTTGTTTTGCTCTGGTGCCCCTGCACTTTCAAGGTTTGTCACCGAAATTCTTATGTTTTCCACACCTTACAGTTTAATCCTTTGTCAGCCCCGTTAGCATCAATTGCCTTGAGATACTTGACGGATCTTAATTGACTTTAACGAAATGCTAAATGATACGTTTAAAGCCAAACGTGACACATTGAAAAGACAAAAGTGATATATTTTAAGGTTGAAAGTGATACTATAAAGGGTAATTTATTATAATTCTCATTAAAATACAAAGTAATACTCTTAATACTAAAAAGTAATATTTTTAATACTAAAAATTGACAAATTTAATACTAAAAAGTGACACTTTTAATACTCCATCCGTCCTTAAATAATCGTCCTGGTTGACTCGGCGCACAGTTTAAGAAAAAGTAATTGACTTGATTATTTATATTGGTTTAATGTGTAGTTTCCTTTAATGTCCATGTATATTTGACCCATAATTAAAGTAGAGTGAAAAAGTAAGGGTAAAGTGGTAAAAGTGATGTTCTAAAAAGATAAGTTTCAAAGTGGACAATTACTTTGGGACGGACGAAAAAGGAAAGAAGGACGATAATTTAGGGACGGAGGGAATACTAAAAAAATGAGAGAGTTATGGTGAAGAGTAATCAAAGAATTAAGAGTGTCACTTTTTAGTATTAAGAGTGTCATTTTTTAGTATTAAGAGTGTCACTTTTTAATATTAAGAGTGTCACTTTTTAGTAATAAGAGTGTCACTTTTTAGTAATAAGAGTGCCACTTTTTAGTATTAAGAGTGTCACTTTTTAGTATTAAGAGTGTCACTTTTTAGAATTATAAGAGTGTCATTTTTTAGTATTAAGAGTGTCACTTTTTAGCATTAAATGTGTCACCTTTTAGTATTAAGAGTGTTATTTTTAATAGTATTAAGAGTGTCACTTTTAGTATTAAGAGTGTCACTTTTAGAATTAAGAGTGTCACTTTTTTAGTATTAAGAGTGTCACTTTTTAGTATTAAATGTGTCACCTTTTAGTATTAAGAGTGTTATTTTAGTATTTTAATAAGAGTGTAACTTTTAAGTATTAAAAGTGTCACTTTTAGTATTAAATGTGTCACTTTTTAATATTAAGAGTGTTACTTTGTATTTTAATAAAAATTATAATAAGAGTGTTATTTTCATTTATAGTGTACTTTTAACATTAAAATGTGTCATTATAATAAACTTTTTTTCATTTATAAGTCCGTTAGTATTAAAAATTATAATATATTTTCATTTATAGTGTCACTTTTAACATTAAAATGTGTCATTATAATAAATTTTCATTTATAAGTCCGTTAGGATCTGTCAAGTATACCAAGCCAATTGATGCTAAGCCGACAAAGGATTAAACCGCAAAACCGCAAGGTATGAGAATTCGACGACAAACATTGAAAGTGGAGGGGGTATCGTAGCAAATAGACGAAATGAACATTAAAACTTAATTTTGCAGCTGGGGAGTGTCAAACCCTTAACCACCTTGGGCTAAGCCTTTGAAGATCTCCAATGACTAACTCGGCTGGCCCATATTTATGACTTTAATTAACAGATTTACTTATTAACCCGCGAATTTCTAAATTGGGCTTCGTCTAACGGATTTAGGATCCGTAAGACTGTCTTACACAAGTCTTTGCCACAATAAAATCAATGGAGGAAAATAGGACGACCATATTTTATCCTTACAATCTCCCCCTTTATTGAATCTTTCTGGTCAAATCAAATGACAAGTGTTTATTCAACACCAATCAAACCATGTAACCTGCATTGGTTAGAAAATATCATCTCTCACTGAATTTGTGCAATGTATAAAATTAGAAATCATTTATTAAGCATAAATCAGAATATACTAATGATGCAATCACATGCATACAAAACAAACATGAAACAGTTTATGGGAGAAACAATCACAATGGTGAATCTACAAAGAATCATATTCATCATCATCACAAGAAATAGGAACACTTGACATCTCTCCTCCTATTTGACCGGAGAAGGAAGAGGGAGAAACAATCTTTTAAGAATTCTCAAAAATCCAAGATTTTGAAAAACACAATTAAGTGTTCACCATGACTTGATCACACCCTTAGAAATAACTGAGCACCTCAGTTCCGCATAAAAATTAGACATTCACTAAATATTTTTCAACATATAGATTTTTTGGAAATTGATTTGCATATTTTATTTTAGGACAAAATTTCACCAAGCTGATATCCTTACCAACAATGCATGCCCTACAATTTTATGCCTAAAACATGATTACTAAAAGCTAGGCAAAAGAATAAAAAAAATGCGATCACACATAAGTGATAAAGACCAAATCAAAGGATGTAGTTCATGATGCAGCTGCATTGGAAGATGCATTCGCCTAAATTGTGATTTTATGTTCAATTTTGCATTTTTTGTTTTCTTAACCAGATTTCTCTTCCAAAATCAAAAAATTTCCATACCAAAAATCCATAGGTACTTTATTTCCCTAGGAGTATATCTCTACTTTATTTCAAGCTATACAAAACATGCCACTAGGAACCTTTTACACTATTTATTAAGGGAAGTCATTTTGCACAAGATCAACCCATGAAATCTAAAGATTCATAGTCCCAAGAGAGAATGACAACAAACCTTGTTCATAGGTAGCTCTTTTCCTTTAGGTAGCTTTCACACTTTTGTTTTTAAGGAATTCATTTTTATCAAAATCAACCTATGAGAATCAAAGTTCCATAATACCAAGATAAAATGCTACATCCCTAGTACATTAGGTAGCTCTTTCTTTTGTGAACTTCAAAATTAACTTGCTCAAGAACTGGGAGAGAGTGAGAATCATAACAAAAAAAAAATCACAATTGATTTTGAATGCAATTCCCAAGCAACAACAAAAGACACAAACATGTGAGCCAAATGATCTAGAGTGCCCACTAAATACAAAATGCAAGGATGCCTATTTTTTTCTTTTCTTATAATTAACTAAGTGTAAAATCATATGACACACATACCAAAAGATTTCCTTAGATTGGAAAATCTCTTCAAAATCAAGACCTTTAGTAAATATACCAGCCAATCGATTTTCTGTTCCAACATATTCAGTGCAAATAATCTCTTATTCAACCACGTCTCTAATAAAATAGTGTCTTATATCAACGTGTTTTGTTCTAGAGTGTTGAACTAGATTTTTGCTATAGTGATTGCACCGGTGTTATCACAAAACAAGTTTAACACATTACTGTGTAGTCCATAAATTTTGATCATTTGGTTCATAAAAGTTGTCTCAACACAGTTTTATTTTTTACTAAACCAAGAAACCAAATTATTTTTTGAAAATTGATCAAACTCTTCTCACATAGTATTGATCTAACCATCATCTTTTAAGGATTCATTCACATTCTTTGGTTCAATAGTAGACACATATCATGATGCATGAAAATCTTCACATTTAAGAGAGGATAAGCAAGCTAATTTCCTATAGTCAACCTTACCTTTCTTCCTAGTAGACATACCATCATGTACATTACCTATCCCTTGAGAAGAAATGATGAACTTTCTAAATACGATTGAGAATATCTTAGCTGAGATCAGTCACATTGGAATGTGTTTCAGGTTGTTCAGTTTTTATTTCAACATCCTCAGAATTTCTGACCAATGCACCTTCCGATGCAGCTGCATTCGAAGCTGCATCCGGATTTGCTGAATTTTCAGAACTTGCAGCAACTGTATTTTCTGGAACTGGAACAGTGTCTGAATGTCCATTAGCTGCAGAATCTGAATTTTTTAAAATTGACCCAAGATCACAAAAAAACAAACAAACCCTCTTTACGCAAAGTATTAGCACATTGAATAGCAAAATGACTAAACCTTTGACAATCCCTACATTGGATAGAATCAATATTTTTATACTTGATGTAGACTGTTTAGCAAAAGTGTTGGTAAAAGATTTTTCAGGGGTTTATGTTGAGTGATTTTCAATTGATCACTAAATCCTACCACAAGCGCACGGCTATTCGTGTAGTATTTAGGATGTCGATCCCACAGGGACTTTGAATCAAGTACCGAAGAACTCACAATTAAAATTATCTAAACTGATTGATTTCAAGATTTCGGGTTGTAATGACTAAATTAAATTAGCAAGACTAAATTAACTAAATTAAAATGCAATATTAGATTTTTGATTAAGAACAATAATTAAAAAGCTTCTAGGATTTCGATTCAGCAGAATAATGAATTTATAAGTTCCGTAACAATCTTTCCGTTTGCGATGAATGTCAAATTTTGAAGGCGAATTGCATAAGAATAGTTAATTGTATTTTTTTCGAACTACTCTCAACTGTGTCTATATTAATTCAAATCCGATGTCTCGCTCAATGAATTAAACTAAACTCATTATGTCCTACAATTCTATAAGCCTCTAGAAATTTAATCAGCTGTCGTTTTCATAAATTTCTAGTTCGATTTTAGAGTTCCGTTACCTACGCTTCTCATTTCAGTCCTTCACTTCAGTAACTAAGATTATTGTATAAACGTAGTAGTTTCACCTTTCGGTCTCTAACTAGTACAATTTTATACAATTATTAACAAAGCTAAAATCGAATCAAAACGGGTGACATTCAAATAAACGGAAAGATAGAAACTTTATTTATAAATCCATTACGGGCTACATCTAATCCTAGAATTAGAAAACTACTCACACATAATTAAAGTAACTAGAATAAACATGTTAGGAATAACCATGAAAATAAAAATAAAAGTAAAGAGAAGGGAAAAAGAAGAACTTGTAATAACAAAATACTTCCGAATGAATTCACGAACTAGAGTCTTCAAACATAAATTAATCCAAGACAAAACTATTTCAAAGTGTTTATCTATGTCTAGCTATTTGAGAGGAGAAAAATGGAAATAAAAACTCTATCTCTAAGGAGGGGAAGAAGGAGATATATATAGATAAAACTAAGCCTTTCCTCCCCCTTGTCTCACCAAGAGACAACCAAAATAAATTGGAGTAAATAAGAGGTAAATGAGAATAAATGAGAATAAAGGGGAAATAAATGAGAGATAAATGTTAGACTAAAAGCTCTCCATTCCCCCTTTAGATGTCATTTAGTCTATATACATAAAAAGATTCAAACTGGAAAATGTTGAAAGTGACTCTTGAGCTGCCTTGATTGAAGGTTGCGAAATATTTCGCACCTAGGGCGCGATTGTTACTGGAAATCTTCAATTTAATACTTGACATCAGCTTTCCACCCACGAAAATAATCGTAGTCTGCCCACGAAAAATGTTGTAATTCAACTCTTTTTTTTTCCTTTACTTCTTCATTAAAGTTTGTCTTTAATTCACCAATAAAGCTTGACTTTAATGCACAATATTGCAAAACTACCTAATTAAGACAAATAAAGGTAAGGGAGCCAAAACAAGTAAATTAGCAATAATAAATGCAACATTGACTAAGAAAATAAGCCCAAAGTATCCAAAAATATAGACAATATGCACATTTATCACTCCTCCAAACTTGAGCTTTGATCGTCTCGAGCAAAAGAATAAATTCAAATTAAGACTAGCCCGGGACAGAGAAAAATAGGAAGACACTAGCTTGAGAAAAGAAGTGCACTACACCATGAAATTTATCTCAAATCATCAACATTCCGGAAGAAAGGGTCTTTAGATTCCCAAGCTAATAAAATCTCAAGCGCTCAATCTAGATCTCAAATCACTCACTCATTAGTTAATCAATCAAGGAGAAGCCTGGGACACAACTAGCTCGAATTATGGCACCACAGAATGTCAAAAAATTGAAATTCTCTAATCAATGGACACTCTCCATTCATGTTATTTAATTTAATTGGCATGGCATAGGCAAAGCAAGCAAAAAGATCGTTAGGACTTTATCTTAAGCTTGTAGCGTTAGACCAAGGCGAGGGCTACAAATGAAGGAATGAATTTACAAACCAAGAGAGCATAAAAGAATCATGTAAAATGTAATGCTCGCTCACAAAATAATATTCTTTATTTTTTTTCAAAACCACTCATCAATTTCAACAACCCCCAAACTTGATTTTTTTGAATAATCGGGTTGAAGAAATTACTCATCAATTTCAACAACCCCCTTATTTCCCCTTAGAGCACATGCAAACTTTATTTTATTTTCCTTCGTTAGCGCCCCTTTTGTCCTTCTCTTTTCATTTTTCATTGCTTCAATTTTTTTTTTCAAGTCATGCTAACTTCATCTTTTTTTATTCTTCTTTTCAGTTTTTCTTTCAATCATCCTACCAATCAACATATTTTTTCAATACCCCTTCCTTCATTTTTGCTCCCAACAGAATAGCAAAAAATGTTACACATGAAAGCACAAACTCAACAAAAGTGAACAATATACACATGAATATTCACTTTAAGCTCTCTTGAAGGGTATGATAAAGTGTTTATGCTAAATGGGTGAGTAAATGCAGGTAAATGAAACGAACGTCGAAATGGGGTCATTTGTGTGCATAGCACACACCATTCTTTTCACAAGCTCAAGGGGGACACTAGGGACAACATTTTTCAAAAAAGTTAGGCAAGAAAAGGCTCAAACTGTCCAAAATGACCTAAATCATATCTCATTACCGCAATCCCCATGACAAGCCTAAATCATGCAAGAATTTCATGGAAAGCCCCATGATATCAAAAATCTAACTATCCTATCCACTAGGTACACATAATTCTTTGCTAGCCTAACACCAAGAACAAAATCATGAAATATGTAGGTACCTCGCAAACACTCCCTCACGTGTTTTCTTTCACCCTCGTGTTTTACTCAAAGCATTCCCAAGAAAGAATTAGCAAGGGAATCATCATCAACCATCAACTAGCATGCAAATGAGTCCAAGATTACCCCACAAGTGCAATACACATGCATACTTTTGCAAATGCCAACAAAAAATAAATATCATCAAAGCTATAAGCTTTGGCATTTCAAAAGCATAAAATTTATTACCCCCAAATCAAATCCACAAAATAAATTAATTTCAAGATTTTTGTTGTGATACGTAAATTAAATTAGCAAGACTAAATTAACTAAATTAAAATGCAAGATTAGATTTTTGATTAAAAACAATATTAAAAAGCTTCTAGGATTTTGGTTCACCACAACAATGAATTTATTAGTTCCGTAACAATCCTTCCGTTCACGATGAATGTCAAATTTTGAAGGTGAATTGCATAAGAATAGTTAATTGTATATTTTCGAATTACTCTTAACCGTGTCTAGATTAATTCAAATTTGATGTCTCGCTCAATAAATTAAACTAAACTCATTATGTCCTACAATTCTATAAGTCTCTAGAAATTTAATCAACTGTCATTCTCATGAATTTCTAATTTGATTTTAGAGTTCCGTTACCTACGCTTCTTCTTTCAGTCCTTCATTTTAGTAACTAAGATTATTGTATAAACGTAGTAGTTTCACCTTTCGGTCCCTTGCAAGTACAATTTTATACAATTATTAACAAAGCTAAAATCGAATCAAAACAAGTGACATTCAAATAAACGGAAAGATAGAAACTTTATTTATAAATCAATTACGGGATACACCTAATTAATCCTAGAATTAAAAAACTACTCACACATAATTAAAGTAACTAGAATAAACATGTTAGGAATAATCATGGAAATAAAAATAAAAGTAAAGAGAAGGGAAGAAGAAGAACTTGTAATAACAAAATACTTCCGAATGAATTTACAAACTAGAGTCTTCAAACATAAATTAATCCAAGACAAAACTATTTCAAAGTGTTTATCTATGTCTAGCTATTTGAGAGGAAGTAAAAATTCTATCTCTAAGGAGGCGAAGAAGGAGATATATATAGGTAAAACTAAGTCTTTCCTCTCCCTTGTCTCACCAAGTGACAACCAAAATAAATTGGAGTAAATAAGAGGTAAATGAGAAGTAAATGAGAATAAATGGAAAATAAATGAGAGATAAATGAGAGACTAAAAGCTCTCCATTCCCCCTTTAGATGTCATTTAATCTATATGCACAAAAAGGTTCAAACTAGAAAATGTTGGAAGTGACTCTTGAGCTGCCCCGATTGAAGGTTGCGAAATATTTCGCATCTAGGGTGCGATTGTTGCTGAAAGTCTTCAATTTAATACTTGACATCTGCTTTCCACCCACGAAAATAATCGTAGTCAGCCCACGAAAAATGCTGTAATTCAACTCTTCTTTTTTACTTTACTTCATCATAAAGTTTGTCTTTAATTCACCAATAAAGTCTGACTTTAATGCACAATATTGCAAAACTACCTAATTAAGACAAATAAAGGTAAGGGAGCCAAAACAATTAAATTAGCGATGATAAATGCAATATTGACTAAGAAAATAAGCCCAAAGTATCCAAAAATATAGACAATATGCACATTTATCACTTTCCCAAACTTGAGCTTTGATCGTCCCGAGAAAAGGAATAAATTCAAATTAAGAATAGTCCGGGACAAAGAAAAATAGAAGGCGCTAGCTTGAGAAAAGAAGTGCACTACACCATGAAATTTATCTCAAATCATCAACATTCTGGAAGACATGGTCTTTAGATTCCCAAGCTAATAAAATCTCAACCGCTCAATCTAGATCTCCAATCACTCACTCATTAGTCACTCAATCAAGGAGAAGCCTGGGACACAACTAGCTCAAATTCTGGCACCACAGAATGTCAAAAAATTGAAATTCTCTAATCAAGGGGCACTCTCCATTCATGCTATTTAATTTAATTGGCATGGCATAGGCAAAGAGAACAAAAAGATCATTAGGACTTTATCTTAAGCTTGTAACGTTAGGCCAATGCGAGGGCTACAAATGAAGGAATGGATATACAAACCAAGAGAGTATAAAAGAATCATGTAAAATGTAATGCTCGCTCACAAAACAATGTTCTTCTTTTTTTTTTCTTTTTCAAAACCACTCATCAATTTCAACAACCCCCAAACTTGATTTTTTTGAATAATTGGGTTGAAGAAATTACTCGCCATCAATTAACAATTAACCCCCTTATTTCCCCTTAGAGCACATGCACATAAATTTTTATTTTCGCATTTACATCAATAAAAATGATATATGCATGCATTAGCCATTTATCATTTGCATTTATTGTCCAAATAACTGCATTTTAGCATTCGCAAAAATAAAAATAAAGTGTTGCAAATTTTGAAAAGAAAATATTTCCATGACATTTATCATGTCTCTGCAGCATAAGCATTAAATAAAAATGAATTTTATCGCATGAAATATTCCTGTTATATCTTGCATGCATCCGAAAATATACCCGAAAATAGGCCCGAAAAAAAATGCATCATATTCCATAAAGTCTATTTCAATAGGCATGCATCATATTAAAAAAAAATTCAGCCTAAAGCATGCATCATATAGCCAAATTGCATTAGTAATATAAAACATGCATTGCAGGGTCAAATAGTGCCAACTAGTTAAATTATGCATCGCAAAAATAAATTGCATAAATTTCATGAATAATCGCCAAATTGCATCATTATAGCATATATATTGCATGCATAAGCATTAAAAGCAATTAGGAATGCTCCAACAAGCCAAATCAGCATGAAAATCTAGTAGATCTGAGAAATCATCCAAATGGGTTTAGAAAAGAGAAAACTTACAACGAAATTTGGAAGATTTGATACGTGGGTATGCCAATCGCGATGAAGATTACTCCAATCATCCTTGGAGTAGCGATATTTGACGTAATTCCGGATCAAAGAGGGAGTTCCTTCTCCTTTTCGCCTGATCCCGAATGCATCGGAGCTTTTTCCTTCCTAGATCGCGAAGAAGAAGCCATTTGCTAAGAAAAACACGTAAATTGGTGAAAGAAAATTGAGAAAATGAGAGAAAATGAAAAAAGAAATAAGCAGAACAATGGCAAGTGTCGCAGAAGAAAGAAAATGAAGAGATGAAGAAGAAGAGAAGCAGTGGCTTCTGCTCTCCCCTTTTTCCCGTCCTAATAAGGGAGGAAAAAGGGAATTTTCCTTTTTCCCTTTCAAAGTTTGAAGATTCAGCACTTAAGTCCTCAAATTTCCAAAGCTGCAAAATGATCCCTGAAGCTTAACGAAAAGTTAACAAAATTCGACGGTCATCCATCCAAAAAGCAAAGTAAAGTCCATATCCCCAGCAGATCAGCCGCAGAATGAGCAGAAAAGGCAGGAAAATTGGTGGCAAAGGTAAGATTTTGGGGAAAAAATGTAAAGAAAAAAAAAGAGAAATGTAATGAATAGTAACAAATGCAAGCATGCAAAAGAAAAAAAGAAAGGAGCAAAAATGTAAAAAAGTAATAAAAAAGAGAAAAAAAATGCAAAGCATGAAAGGAAAAAAATGCAAAACAAGGAAAAAATGCAAAGCATGAAAGAAAAAAATATATGTGCATGCAGCAAAGAGAAGAAAATTTCCAGCTAAAGCCGAAAAAGCAGCAAAGAAGAATTTTCCAGCTAAAGCCGGAAAAGCAGTAAAAGAAGAATTTTCCAGCTAAAGCCAAGAAATGCAGCAGCAAAGGAAAATTTCCAGCAAAAGCCGGAAATAAAAGTAGTAAAGGAAAATTTCCAGCTAAAGCCGGAAATGCAGCAGCAAAGGACAATTTCCAGCTAAAGCCGGAAATGCAGCAGCAGAAGGGGGAAGATTTCCAGCAAGAGTTGGAAATGCAGCAAAGAAAGAAAATCCCCAACATGAGTCCGCAAAAGCAGCAAAGGCATCAAAAGTGGTAAAAGCAGCGAGTGCAGCAAGTGCAGCAAAAGCAGCAAATGCGGCAGAAGTCGCAAATGTGGCAGAAGTCGCAAAAGCAAAGCAATGGTAAGAAAAGGTAAAATATTTTACATTTTGCATACATTATGTGTTCCACCTGGTTGTCGGATCTTTCCCTGAAGGGCTGCAACCCCGGGTCAGAGGGAAAGGCTATCGTTCTCTGACAAAGGCCGAGTTCCTGAGGAGACGATGCATTCCGCCATCGCATTCGACGAAGGACTGAGTTCCTGAGGATGCGATGTTTTCCTGCTTCATAGGAGTAGCATAGGATCATCTCCTCGCGGGGCGTAACCCCAAGAAGAATGATCAGCCCATAATGTGATCTGTGTTTGGAAACTTTCCCTGAAGGGGTTGCAACCCCGACTCAGAGGGAAAGGCCATCGTTCTCTGACGAAGGTCGAGTTCCTGAGGAGACGATGCATTCCGTCGTCGTGTTCGGAAAATGGTTTCGACCCTTTGAGAATACGACATGCATTTGATATGATTTGTGTTTTGCCTTTCTCACGAAGGGGCTGCAACCCCGGGCCAGAGAGAGAGGCTATCGTGTTTCGACGAAGGATCCTGTCCTAAGGACACGATGTTTGACCTTGGCATCCCACCCAGCGCTATTTGTTTACATTGCCCGAACTACGTTCGGTCTGATTCCTTTGATAAGGATACGTAGGCAACCTATTTCGGTAGGCACGACCGTCGCAACATGCTTGTTTCGGCTTAGGCCGAACTACGTTTGGTCTGATTCCCTTTATTAAGGGATACGTAGGCAACCTACCTCAGTAGGTCCGACCATTAGAGCATTTAATTTGCATATCTGCTTAAAAACTACGATGACCTGCTATAACCGACTAAATATGTCTAGGTTATGTGAGTTTTGGTTAGCATTATAAACTGTTGCATTATAACTGCTACCTGTTGAATTTCTCCCCATTTTAATTGCACGAAATTAGAGAGTCTATTTCTCATCAACGATGTTCGTCTACTTAGTAAGCTTCGGGTTACCCGTAGATTCTGTCGTTGAGGGGCTCTGTAGACACCCCAATTTCGTACCCCTGGTACGTAACTTTGACATGCGATATCAAGACCTGTTAAAACTTAACAAATGTCAAGTTACATGGCTTAAAAATGCAAAAGGCAAAGCAAGATGCGCAAAACAGTAAAATGCAGGGGCTAAAAGTAACAAAAAAGGGCTGAGAATTGAAGGCGACTGCTACGTCAAGGCCTTGGCGCGGCGCCCAAGGTGCTACAGTGCACTCCCCAGTTAACGCATTGTACAATTCCTGAAGCCCGCGGTACAAGCTGGTCAAGAACAAAGTGAAATCCAAAAATTCCAGTGATGTCCCTATCCCAGCCTATAAATAGAGGCCCCGAGGTTCGCTTTCAGCACAATGGAAAAAAGCCCAAAGCTTTCAGCGTTGTTGTTACGCTGCGAGAATATTGAGCGATCGAGAAATAGTGAGTGCTCCCTCCTATAAAGCCTCGAAGCCCTGCCAAAACTCCTCCAAACGCAAATTCAACCCGTCAAAGTGATCTTTAGCCCCCTAGCTAGGTATCCACCCGATTTCCCCAATTTAAAAATTTCGGAAAGAGCAGTTGCTTTGCCAGAGTAAAAAAGTCAAATCCGACGAGATGAAAGATATGGCTGAAACTTTAGGTTATGATCCAAGGTCCATAAATTTTTACTACAAAGCTGTCCATAATGGGGATGAATTTGTGCAGATAAAGGATGATAAGGAGTTGATGAGTTTAGTCTCTGTGAACAAATTATTGTCTTTTTACTTCATCAAGGCTAATAGTAAAAATATTGAAATATCAGAGGTTGAGGAGGATTTTGATTTAGGACTTGATATAGATGTTGATTTAGGATTACAAAATGAGGTAGTTGGGGGCCAAGTCAATACAGGATGTCAATACAAGGGAGGTAAATCTGAGGGGGATGATGATGATGATAGTGATGAGTCATTTGCTAAGGATGATAATTTTTATGATTGATTATGATCTCCGGTGATGATGGTTTGTTTGATGCAAATATTGATAAGGATGCTGAATGGGGTGGTGTAAATAACAAAAAAAATGACAAAGGAAAAGGGGTTGTTGACTGTTCCATTGATGTGGAAGGAATTGAGGATTTTAATGATAAGTTTCCTACAAGTGATGATGATTTGGCTAGTTTAGATGGTGAAAGTGATGAAGAAACAGGGGAAAAAGTTGTAACATTTACTGAATTCAACAAAGATACTGATATGGAAGACCCTAGGTTTAAAATTGGGATGACATTTAGTAGTATTGCGAGTTTAAGGATCTTTGTTACACAATTACATTAAGTAGGGGAAACTCATAAGATATGCCAAAAGTGAGAAGAATAGGGTGAGGGTAGTGTGTAAGGATGGATGTGATTGGATGGTTTATATATCCAAGGTTCAAGGCAAGAATCAGTTTCAAGTGAGGACATACAATCCAGTCCACAAATGTTATAGGACTTTCTATAATACAAATGTCAGAACAAAGTGGATTGCTAAGAAATATTTGGAGAAATTTAGGTCCAATACTCATATGCCATTACACACATTGCAAGCTGATGTTTTGGCTGAGCACCAAGCAAAAGTGTCAATACATAAGTGTTTCAGGGCTAAGCAAATGGCATTAAAGGCGTCACAGTGCGAGGAGGAGCAATATAACAAGTTGAATGATTATTGTGAGGAATTAAGGAGGGCTAGCCCGGTTCAAGCTGTGGAGTTGATGACGGATGAGCTTAATAGATTTCGAGGCGTATATCCGCCTTGGACCATTAAAGAAAGGGTTTTTAGAGCGGTGTAGACCAATAATTGGGGATGTCGCCATTTGAAAGGTCTGGGGAGGGATATTATTGGCTGGCGTGGGCATAGATGTAAATAATTGTACTTATCCATTTGTGTATCTTTGTTGTGGAAAGTGAAAACAAGCGCCTTGGTTGTGGTTTATTGATTTGTTGAAGAAGGATATCAAAATGGTCAACTCCTACCATTGGAGTTTTATGTCGGATAAACGTAAGGTACATTACCCTTGAACTTTTTACCTTTTACCTTTGTTTATAATATATTACAACGCTTGTATTGTTTAATTTAAGAATCATGTTAAACTCTTAATTGTTTAAATGTTTAATTATAGGGATTGGTTCACACTTGAACTCTTGTGTCCAAACTTCGAGCATAGGTTTTGTGTTAGGCATTTGTATAACAACTTCAAGCTTATACACAAAGGTCTTGTATTGAAAGATAGGCGTGGGATCTGCAAGGGCTTCAAATCCGCTTTTTTGAGAAATGTATGGAGAATTTAAAGGATAGATGTAGAAGCATTCAAGTGGCTTAATGCAAAGCCACCTCGGCGATGGTCTAGGTCACACTTTAGCACATGGCCGAATGTGATATACGCTAAATAATTTATGTGAGAGTTTTAATGCGGCAATCCTAGAAGCTAGGGATAAGCCTATAATCACCATGTTGGAGAACATTAGGGCAATCGATGAGAAGAACACATGTGTTGAGAGATAAGATGAAGAAAAAAACAAGCTTGTTATGTCCTAAGATTCATGTCATTGTAGAAAACCAAGATAGAGTCCACACATGTGTACCTACAGACAGAAACTCAATGTTTGAGGTTTTAAGTAGGGGAACACAGCTCATAGTTGACATGGAAAAGAAGACATGTTCTTGTAGAAGGTGGGAGCTCATTTGGAATCCCATGTGTTCATGGTATGTCACCATGTGTTATAGTGGTTTGGAAGTGGAGGACTTTGTGTCACCTGCTTGGTATAAGAGAGAATTGTACATCAAGCTTTACAACAATACACCGGATGCAATCCATGGATCTGCAATGTGGAAAAAACAGGCTACCACCTATCCTTGCTCCAGCTTAGGAAGAAGAAAAAATTTGGGAGGCCAAAAAATTGAGGAGGACGTAACCTAATGAGAATCAAGATAGCAAGACACTGTTGGGATTCGAGAAACTAGGTAGAGGGGTGGGTCGATCACTTGTTCTTATTGTCGGTTACTTGGACATAGTGCAAGAAAGTGTCCAAGTAAACTGGTCAACTTGAGAGCAATGTCAAAAAATCGTGAAATGTTCCATTTGTAAGGAAATTGGGCATAACAAAAGAAAATGTCCAAGTAAGGAAGCTAATCAATCCCAAACTGATCATCAACCAATGGAAGACCAAGAAAATGTACTACATGAGCCACAAGAAGAAAATGTTCAAGAAAATATACTGCATGAGCCACAACAAGAAAATGTCCAAGAAAATGTACTGCATGAGCCACAACAAGACCAAGAACCTGAGGAATTTACTATGAGCCAACTTCTTTCAACACCACCACCACCTTCTACACAACCTGAACCTACTCCAAGACAAGCTGCAGCTGCTTCAACACAGAGCCCTAGGAGGTCTTTCAGATTGCTTAATGTCAGGTTCTCAACCAAATCTGGATTCAAGCCTGGAGAACATATTGACCTTGATGAGTAGACTCTTTTAGGTTAGTCTATTATTTTAATTATTGCTTGTTGTTGGTGTATATTTGTATAATCTCATCTGACTTATTTTATTGCATTTTCTATGTTTTGCAGTGATCAGGGTATTACTTTTTGGACATAGTGCATGGAATACAGAGCCTTTTTGAACATAGTACATGGAATACATGAGTGACTGCTACTGGGGATTTTTTTTTGTGTTTTGTAGTGAAGTCTGGGTATAATACATGGAATTGTGTTTGTGTTTCATTGTATTTGTATAATATAAATAATTAGGTGTTTGTTGCAGCAGTTTGTTGATGATATACATATGCATGATCAGGGTATTACTTTTTGGACATAGTGCATGGAATACATGGCCTTTTTGAACATAGTACAGGGAATACTGCTACTGGGGATTTTTTTGTGTTTTGTAGTGAAGTCTGGGTATAATACATGGAATTGTGTTTGTGTTTTATTGTCTTTGTATAATATAAATAATTTGGTGTTTGTTGCAATAGTTTGTTGATAAAGAGAATAGGCAAAAAACAAAAACAAAACAAAATAACACATTATTTTGCCATTAGGGGTTTAATAAAGAGAATACATTAGGGGTTTAATAAGTTTCCATTTTAACACATCCAACAAAACATATACAATACCACAAAATTAACCCCAACCATTTCTTAATACTTCCATACTCCGAAAGCTTAATCATGTCCGATTATGATTAAAATGAAGATGATGTTGAACACGAATGATAACACAAAACAAAACCAAATGCATTTGTTGCTTTTTTTAGTTTCCACTTCAACTGCCTTTAGGAGGATCAAACCGAGGAAAAATCGACATCCACTTTCTAGCTACAAGAACGTAAAAAATAAAACAAGTAAATAAAAAATAATTTTTAGAAAATTAAAATTTTTAAAAATCAATAACTTACCCCATATTTTTCACAACCCAAGAACCTCCTTCCTGGATTTTGATCCGTCCATGATGTTCGTATGACAGCCATCCTTCCACAATGGCAGCGAACTGTGTTCATCGTGAAATAAAAAATATAATTAATGAAATGGATTGTTAGTTAGAGAATGGATATGAATTTTTTTTAGGATGAAATGAGTATATATATAGCCAAAATCTGGTTTTTGGCAAGGTTTATGTTGCAAAAAAAAAATTATACAAGGTTTACTTTGCAATAAAAAAGGCGGGAATTACCAAGTAATTTGACCAAGGTTCGTCTTGCAAAAACAATAGTATGTACAGGGTTTATTTTGCAATCGAAATGGCGGGAAATAAACTACGGTTTGACCAAGGTTGGTTTTGCAATACAAACCAATGTACAGGGTTTAATTTGCAATCAAAAACGGCGGGAAATAAACTACGGTTTGACCAAGGTTGTTTTTGCAATACAAACAAATGTACAGGGTTTAATTTGCAATGAAAAAAAGCGGGAAAAATCAGTTGGAATGTGTACAGTCCACGTCAGCTGCCAACTGGGCAGCCAACTCATCATCACGTTAAAAAAATTAACTCCACTTTAACGGAAGGTTTGAATTGCAAAAAAAAAAATAGGTCGAGGTTCAATTTGTCGAAAATCAAAACACGAGGTTAATTTTGCAAAACACAAAATAGGTCAGGGTTTTTTTTGCAATTATCTCTTATTTTTATGACAATGAAATATGAAACGTGGGTGATTAGATAAATTGATTAAACATATTTATTACGAAAAAAAAAGTATCGTGTTTGTTGAGAATTAAAATGTTAAGAATATAAATAGAATAATTATGTTGTCCATTGATGTTTGATCAAAAAAATAATGTTAGAATGTAATTAAGAAAGTAACTTGATTAGTCAACTTAAAAATGAGTAGTTTTGTCCAAAAATATATTTATTTAATAAAATAATTAAGGATGTAGTGGATAAGTAAACATTATATTGGAAATAACGTCTCCCTAATAATAATCTTATTTAAAGAGAGGAAACATTATATTGGAAATAACGTCTCCCTAATAATATTAATTTTATTTAAAGAGAGGGTAAAAACTTGTGTAAAATGATCTTACATATATTTTTTTATAAGATTGACTCTCTTTACCCGACCCACCATGTGTTGGTGGGTTAAACTGTGAGAGAATAAGACTTCGTCTTACGAATTAAGAACTGTAAGACGGTCTGATAAGTAAGTGCATCTTAGTGGTAAGACGTTTCACCCATACCTAATAGGTCGTGGATTCTAGTCATCAAGGGGGTAAGTGAGAAACTACTACTGATCTTCTATTTAAAAAAAAAAGAGACCTACTCTAAAGAGAATTGTAGGAAAGTTTTATCCCATGAATAAATACAAAAAAAAAAAAACCCTTATTTTTGTCCATGAACTTTATCTTTCTTCCCATAAAGGTGATAAATGTTTTTTATTTTTTATATTGGCCCATAAACTTCATTTTAGCTGATATATTAGTCTCTCAAACAAAAGTGTTAAAAAATATTTGAAGAGATAAAATTGTCCTTAGCCGAGTATTAATGAAGATCCACGTGGCTAAGTTATTACCGAGACTAAAAATAAAATAAAAAAAGAAAACAATAAATTAAAAGTAAAAATTTTACTGAACAAAAAATAAAAATAAATAAAAAAAATCTTTTTTACACCTCTCTAGAGTTAAATATAAAAAGAAAAAGAAATATAAAAAAATCCCACCCCACTCACCGTCCTCTCCCCCCCCCCCACTCACTGACACACATACTTTTTTGAATTTTATTTTTTCCCTTTTCCATTTCTCCCCACAACCCCCCACCTTCTTCCCTTTCTTTGCGGCTGGCGTCGGGTTTTATTCTTCTTCTTCTTCGTAGGTCATTTGTGGCACGCGGGAAGGGCTCGCTCCTCTTCTAGCGAATTCCTCCTTTTGCTACTCAGCCCATACCTGCGAATTTATAGAATCGGAAACGACTTTAACAATGAACGATGTTCTACGGTCTCTGGAGCGGTGTCGTTGATGTATGGACGACAAGATGTTTTCGTCGAAAAAAATTGAGACAAAGAGAAGGATAAGCTCTTAAACGATGGCGCACGAATGTCTCGTCTATCAGCTACAATGCTAGATGAGTTATGAGGTGTGGTTACGACCCTTAACCCTACGATCGCCGCCATTGTCGTGATACAGTAGTAGTAGAGTGTGACTGTGTGAAATAGAAATTGAGTGAGGGCTGCTTACTATGTGAAGAGCGGAGGATATGGAGGGCGGGGAAGAAGAAAAGAGAGAGTCGCTAACAAAGTTCCAGTCATCCCAGCTTATCCATGTCACCAACTTGTACCCACCATGACTGTGTGAAATATAAATTGAGAGAGAGAGAGAGAGAGCGAGAGATAGGGTGTTTGAAACTAACTACTCCACGACAATGATCACCCTATATTTTATAGGGAACAGAATGTTATGAATCTGCGTGTGGGTGGGGAAAAAGAAAGGGAAGAAGGTGGTGGGGGGGAGAAAACGAGAAATGGAAATTTTGTTTTAAAAAGTATGTGTGTCAGTGAGTTGGGGGGGGGGGGGAACGATGAGTGGGGAGAGTAAAATTTTTTACTTTTAATTTATTGTTTTCTTTTTTATTTCCTTTTTCTTCTCGGTAATAAGGGTTAAGTATATCATTAGTACCTAAACTTTGGCCAAATCTATCATTAGTCTCTCAATTTCAAAAAGTTTCACCACTGACCAAAGTATGTCTTTTTTGCTCATCGGAGGTCCCTAGCCCTAACGTCGTTTGTATATTTTCGTTAATTGAGCATGTGCAACTCACATACACAAAATAAGGGGGCCATGTATAACATCATAAAAAAATAAGGGGGAAATGTGAAAATTTTAATACGATCTCTCTTTCCTAACTACAGAGATTGAAATTTCTTCCATGAAAATATTTCAAGTGTCCTTAGTCGACCTCCTCAATCTTCAGACCGAAAGCACCCCTAGCCCCCGCTGAGCCACCACCAGACATTCCATCACCCATAAGCACATCACCACCGCCTTGATACATTTCCGCAATTATTGGATTACAAATACCCTCCAACTCCTTTAACTTGTCATGCAGTTCATCCACCTCCTCCAACTGGTTCCTCTCCAACCACTCTAGAGTATCGTCCACTACCTTTTCAATATTCTGCTTCTCATCCGCACCCAATTTCTTGGCAAACTTTTCATCGCTCACCGTATTCCTCATGTTATAAGCGTAATTCTCCAGAGCATTCTTTGCCTCCACCTTCTTCTTCACCTCCTAATCCTCTGACTTGTACCACTTTGCCTTCTGAACTAGTCTCTCAATCTCATCCTTGCTCAACCTCCCTTTGTCGTTGGTAATCGTAATCTTGTTCTTAACCCTAATTGTATTATCCTTCGCAGACACATTCAAAATCCCATTAGCATCGATATCAAATGTCATGTTAATTTGAGGAAGCCCTCTAGGTGCTGGTGGAATTCCGGTGAGCTCAAAATTTCCGGTGCTCTTTCCCTTTCATAAACCTAAATTAACATCCCGTGCTGATTATTTGAATACGTATAAAATATATGCTCTTTCTTGGTCGAGATTGTGGTGTTACTCGTGATTAACATTGTCATACCACCACCAGTGGTCTCAATCCCAAGGCTGAGAGGGGTGACATCCAGCAACAACAAATGCTGAACCTTCTCCGGTCAAAATTGCAGCCTGCACCGCAACACCGTATGCAACCGCCTCATCCGGATTTATGCTCTTGCAAAGCTCTTTTCCATTGAAAAAATCCTGCAACAATTGCTGCACTTTAGGAATACGCGTCGACCCACCAACAAGAACGACCTCATGAACTAGTGGTTTATCAATTTTGGCATCAATCAAACACCTTTCCACTGCCTCCATACATTTTCTAAACAAATCCATACACAATTCCTCGAACCTAGCTCGAGTAATAGTTGCGTAAAAATCAATCCCTTCGTACAAGGAATCAACCTCAATTGTCGTCTGTGTGGACGAAGACAGAGTCCTCTTATTCATGGAAGCAAGTTCAATCTCTGTAGTTAGGAAAGAGAGATGGTATTAAAAATTTCACATTGCCCCCTTATTTTGATAATGTTATACATGACCCCCTTATTTTGTGCATGTGAGTGACACATGCTCACTTAATAGAAATACACAAACAACATTAGAGTTAGGGATCTCCGATGAGCAAAAAGGGCCTACTTTGGTCGATGGTGAAACTTTTTGAAGTTAGGGGACTAATGATGAGTTTGGCCAAAGTTCAGGGACTAATGGTATACTTAACCCCTGTAATAACTTAGCCACTTGAATCTTTATCAGACTCGGCTAAGGATATTTTTATTTTTTCAGATATTTTTTAACGATTTTGTTTGAGATAACGGTTTGAGGGATTAATATGTAAGATAAAATAAAGTCCACGAACCAATATAAGAAATTAAGAAATAAAAAACATAAATCATCTTTATAGGAAAGATAGGTGAAGTTGAGGAACCAAATCATATATTAATCCTATTAGGAATTCTAAGATAGTTTTTGTGTTATATCGGTTGGTAGAGCACATAATTGAATAATTCTACTTGTATAACTAAAAGCCACAAGGAGGTATTCAATTATTCATCACTCATCAGCAACCAACGGATCCTATTTAAAAAAATAAAAAAACCCAAAAAGATGGGGTGGGAAAATTGAATGGAAGGGTGATATACATACATATATATATATAATATTCCATTCGAAAAGGAAAGAAAAAAGATATACACAACTCCACCTCCACTGTATTGTATATAAGCAAAACCAAAGGTTGTCCTTTAGCTCTCTCTTCTCGCGCTCTGCCAAAGAGCGATTCAGGAGAGAGAAGGAAAAACAAAAACAATATCAATAGAATTTGATAGATAGACGGAAATAATAATAAATCGTCGGATACGGCCGCCACCACCACCACCACCAACGACGATATCATCATCCCATTCCCTTTTCACTGTCACAGTTTTTGTCAACCCCACATTTTACCCTTCACCTCCCCCCTTCTCCTTTCCGTCGATTTTACGGCTAGGGTTTCTTCCAATGAATCTTGTCCTCCTCCTTTGATTCCTTCTCCAACGGAGTTTCGATCTCGCAGGTATTTCCCCCCAATTTCTTTTCCCCTTTTCCTTTTTTTTTTTTAATTTTTTTTAAATTTTAAATCCTATCTTAGCTACATATTTAGCTATATTCCTAATTATTTTTATTACTTTTGTTCATTTTTATGGCGTACGATTCGATTGTTATTTGTTTAATTGTTTCATTTTTGGAGGTTCCTCTGTCTGATGAAAATGAAATTCCGTTCAACGGTTAGGTTAAGGGGAAGGGCTTCTCCGGGAATGGAAGCGTCTGGTCCTAGTTCAGACGCGTACAGAGGTTCTTCCGCTACTTCTAGTCATCCCAGACGCTATGGAATGCACTTCTCCGCTTCTAATTTTTTCCACTCCCCTTTATCTACGTTATTGGAATATTCTGGTATTCTCCGCTCCCGCTTAAGTCACCCCGAATCCGATGGTTTGATTAATTCTGGCATATCCTCTGGTTTCCGGGATCACCCTAGTAATGATTCCGCTGTGTCTGGGAATACTGGAGAGGTTTCAATTAGGATTATTGGTGCTGCCGAGCAAGACCATGACAGGGTTGGCACTGTGTTACCTTCTTCTGCACTGAGGGATGGCGCCACACAGTATGAAGCATTTTCCCAGCCAATGTCTAGAACTGCTTCTGCTTCATCCGCTTTAGATGCCCAGGGAGATTCTCGAAGTGATCGAGGGTCAGGCGAGGGAGTTTCGTTGAATGTTGACACGGAGGCGGCAGATGGAGTCGGGGTTAACAGCAGGGATTCTTCTTACCAGAGATATGATATACAGCAAGCTGCCAGGTGGATTGAGCAGGTTCTTCCATTCTCTTTGCTTCTGCTGGCCGTTTTCATTCGGCAACATTTGCAAGGTAATTTCATCTCATTTTCCTTTCGGTACTTGTGGTTGCTGTTTTAATTGCAGCTTATTTATACTACATTTACTACTCCACCCTTTAAATTGGCTCCCTTTTCTTTCTTGGATGTCACAAAAGAGTGCCATTGCCAAATTATGTGACTAAAGTAGTAAAGTGTGATGACTTTTCAAAAATAGCCCTGCAGCACTCTGTATCTGACAATCATTACAAATTCCAGTTTGTTTGACATTAGCATTAACTTAGGAAACTGTTTGTAATAGCTCTTTTAAAGTGTTGGTGTTTAACATTCTTTTTTGGAGGGAGGTGGTGGTTATGTACTTGTCTCTGCTGAGATGTAATTGTGATTCCTAGTCTGCAATCCATCCAGATAAATAGTCTTGCTTTTATGCACAAGTTTGCACAGTATTGTTAGCCTTGGAAAGCTTGTATAATAGATGTGTTAATAGTTTCATATCCATGATTGTACTGAATAAAACAAAGGTAGATCGAAGCAGTCAAATGATACCTTATTTTCTGTAGCTGGCTGGCCGCTCCATTTAGTAAACGGGTTTTTTGCTTTTTAAAAATTTCTGCATTATGGGGTTGATTATAAAAGAAAGGATACTTAAGCTTTTCCTCCTTTCTATTATCACAAGCATTAGTCTTGCTTGAAGTATCCCATGTCATCTAGCGTTTTAAGTTTTCCATATTCAAACTGGAGATTCACTTGATTGCTGTTATTTGCAAGGAATTACAGGCTTCTTTGTTACTATTTGGATTGCTGCTGTTATGTTCAAGTCGAATGATATTCTACGAAAGCAGACAGCTCTTAAGGTGCTGTAATCCCCCCCCCCTTACATTCTAAGATTTGTTCTTAAAGCCGTTTGCTAAAAAAACCCGAAATAGTCTTTATCATCTTCATTTTCAAATAGATGAACTTGTTTGCAGGGAGAGAGAAAGATATTGGTTCTTTTGGGTATCTCTATTGTGTTCACGCTTCACGTTGTTGGGGTTTACTGGTGGTATCGAAATGATGATCTTCTATATCCATTAGCTATGCTCCCTCCAAAAGTTATTCCACCTTTTTGGCATGCTATTTTTATAATCATGGTGAATGGTGAGTTATTGTTACCTTGTATTGTCTTCAATCATATGAATTTAATGCTTAACCAATGCACTGCAGTATTTGCTATCAGACATTTTCTTCTGGTAAACCATAGTATTTGTACAAAATGACACATAAATGTAACTCATACCAGTTTAGTACTCTGAGAAGCTTCAACTTTCCATTGATTTCCACTCCCCCTAGTTTTCCACCAAGTAAAGGAACATGGAGAATTTCTTACATTTTCTCTGCAACAGATACGTTGGTCCGTCAAGCAGCAATGGTTCTGAAGTGCTTTCTGCTAATGTATTACAAAAACAGCCGAGGCCGAAATTATCGTAAGCAGGTGAGGCAGTATTGATGATGCAATGCGTCTAAGTTCTTTTTTAGTCTCAAAAGTTCCAGAGACATGCATTAACAGTTGAGCTTTGTCCTTTATAGGGTCAATTGCTAACTTTAGTTGAGTACCTGTTGCTGCTATACCGTGCATTGTTACCGGCTCCAGTTTGGTACCGTTTCTTTTTGAACAAAGAATATGGAAGCCTATTTTCATCTTTAATGACTGGGTTGTATTTGACGTTCAAGCTCACATCTGTTGTTGAGAAGGTGTGTACCTCCCAACTTCTAACTGATTTAAATTTCATTTAATCGGTCTTTGTACCTTCTACAATTCTGGGCTCCTCTTGCTGATTGTTATCTTAAGTATGAGAATATATTGCATGGATCTGATACCTAATCCCTTTAATGGGTCTGCAGGTTCAGTCCTTCTTTACTGCTTTGAAGGCATTGTCACGTAAAGAGATCCATTATGGAGCTTATGCTACATCCGAACAGGTACCTACCGTCCTTTTCTCTTAAATCCTGCCAAGGTTCTATCGAGTGAATGTTTTGGTTTTCAGGTATTGCTGTTGAGTATCTGCATATGACATGTTATTTTCATTCTTATAAACTATCTTGATTAAATCAAAATATTGTTGAAGAAAGCATTTGACACCTTCTCCAAGCTGAATAACTGGAGATCTCAGTCTACTCTCTTGATTTGCATGTGTCAGGTTGTTGCTAATTTTCCATTTAGGTGGCCAGAGTCAAGCCACCATGCAACCTATAAAGTGATTAACAGTACAAGTGGATCTAATTTCCTGATATGGTTTCGCTATTGCCAATTGTCAACAATGCAGTTTGTTCCGCATGCCGTCTTCAGTTAATCTTCTGTTTTGCATAGTAGTATAAGTAGCCAGCCGAGTGTCCAACTTGTGGCACACTTGCTCGTGCATGCATTAACAAAACTGTTTGATAAATGAGAGAAAACTCATTTATGATATTTCACTCATTTATCAATGTGCTAACGTAATAGGAAAATGCTAACAAGTGCCTTTGTGGTACTATTGATTCAAATTTAGAATGATTCTGCATTGGAATTTTCCGTAATGTCCCTGTAAACTTTTCCAATGCCACTGGTGAATTTCAAGACTGAAACTTTCTAATGTTGAATGCTGAAAAAAAGTGCCCTCAATGCATTTGTCAGCAGGACCCAATATAATATGCAAACTTTGCCAGTAAATTTTCCGGCCATTATGATTTTGGCTAGAGTGTAGCTCATTTTAGGATCAGGAAACAGAAGTATTGTCTATTTCATTGTGTTATATTTATATTACTTCATATCTAACTGGTTACTTGCTAATCCTTATATTGAAGCAAACCTTACAAAAAAATTATCTCTATGGGAAAATGGATGGAAGCTTTTGTTTTAGGGAAAAAAAGTTAAGAAAGAAATCATAAGTGAATTTTTTGTTGCTTGTGATATAATGCAGGTCAGTGCAGCTGGAGATTTGTGTGCTATTTGCCAGGAAAAAATGCATGCTCCAATCCTACTACGTTGTAAACACATATTTTGCGAAGATTGTGTATCAGAGTGGTTAGTCATATCTCTATTTGTTTTAATTAAAATCCCGTTACCTTCTCTAAAATGTTTGCTCCAATGTTTTGAATTCGCCACTGCACTCTTTGTGCAGTAAATGGAGTAGTGGGTAATCCGTTCAGGATTGCCTTCTCCAGTTCTCCTGCAAACTAATGCTGGTCCAGATGTCCGTTCAATGGTCTAGATTTAGAATTTTCTTGGTTTACCTCTATCTTTTATGGAATAAACTTTAGCTTTGACCATTTTTCTGAAAATATGCTTTAGTTATCGATTGTTATATCATACATGGATCATTTGATGCACTTGGCAAACACTAGAAGCCTTGATCCCTGCCACAGTACTAACTAATGATTGTCTACTGTGAGGAAATTTCTTCTCTACTTTGTTCATGGCAAAGGAGTGGGGTATAGATAAGAATGAGGGTGTATGCTTCTTAGAGATGTTTTTATGTGTAAAATTGTTGTTTTCTTTTTCATGCTATAATAGATGAGGGTGTTGTTTTCAGGTTCGAGAGGGAGAGGACATGCCCATTGTGTAGAGCCTTGGTTAAGCCAGCCGATCTCCGATCATTTGGCGATGGATCAACCAGTTTGTTTTTTCAGCTGTTTTGAAGAGTATTGTCAGACCTGGGAGTTTTTTTTTCTGCAATGGAGCATAAATGCTTTAGCAGCCATCCCCTCCCTGATAATATTCGATCATTGAATTTCTTCTGAAGTTGGTCACTGGTACCGTGCAGCACAGGAGAAGTGTTTATATGTTGTATCGGATAAGGTTCAAGTGTATGTAATGCACCTTATTAGCTAACGGCTTTAAAATTCTAACTAGTAACTATATACAGAAGAATTCTACATTTTAACAAATATCGAAGTTTTTTGGTAATGAAATTTATGCTTTTACTTGTGATATCTATGTTGCTTGGAAAGTGAATTCATTTCCGTGATAAAAATGTGCTTCAAACTAAGCGGATCCTTGGTTTTTCCCAAAACTCGAGATGGCAAGAGCACTAGGCAAAAGGCGTTTCTTGGTTCCAATCCTTATGACGGCAAGAGCACTAGGCATAAGATGTTTCTTGGTTCCAAAGCTCGTCCCCTTTCCTCAATGTTTTTTTAACGGAAAAGGGTGACTACATCTTTTTTACGGTTAAGAAAAAACATAACACTAAAATTGTTTGAAATTTTTGAAAGTGGATCAAAAGCATCCTATTAAAAAGACCAAAATAAATTCCTATGAAGCAAAACACAGCGCCAACTATTGATCTCTGTCGAGCAACCACCAATGTTTGTCGTAATTCTATTATTGCCTACGCAAAAGGCTTCTTAACAAGTTTGCGACACTGTTGTTGAAAAGTTTTAATACTTAATTCTAAAAGAGGGAAGAAAATTAAGTATCAATAAAGGCTAAGCGAGTTAATTTACATATCCATTTGTTGCTCGAAGCTTCAACTGAATGAGCTTTGTGGTTGAACCGTGTGTTTAGATCCCACATTTCACGCAAGTCAAATAAGTCATTACGAAAATTGCAAGACTCGATTTCCTCGACCAATCCAAAATGTTCGTGTTCTACACCACTTCTTGCATGGAGGTATTGTCCTCATGCAGCAAATTGTAGAGTGTAAATAGCCTCACTCTAAACGGATGTACATAAGAGGCAAGTTCAACGATTTGTATTCGATGCATATATTCAAGGGTAAATTACCAATAACCCCCTCACTTATGGATTGAGTTTAAATTTTCCCCCTCAACTACTAATTGAAGTAATGTGCCCCCTTTAATTATTACATTTTCTTTAATCGCAACTTCTGTTTATGTACGGTCATTTGAGTTGACGTAAAATGCCCACCTGAGACACATGTGAGCATCTTTAGTTTTTTTTTTTTTTACGATAATGCCATTTTTGTGTTTTAGTTGACTATTTTATCCTTATTACTCTAAAACCCTTTGTGCCTAAAAATGATCGATACAAATAATTTCTTATCATTATTTTGGATACTATCTTAAAAATAATATACAAAAAAGATTCATTCCATGTTCTAAGCTACCTACGCTTTCTTCTTTCATCACATTAATGGTTAAATGAACTGTTGAACAAATTGACAAGGCTAGAAGAAAGTGTCTTAGAATTGAAGGAATAAAGTGCTGCCACAAATCTCTCTCAGCGATTGTTTTGCCAACATATATAATATAATATTTTAAAAACTTGTGTGGAAGGCTGCGTTTTTTATTACTCAAACAGCTCCAATAGACTAACACAATTACATACAAAAAAGAATCAATAAATAGAAGCCTCAAATAAATTCTCATGCCATCCCCACACCTTCACTGCCTTAAAGAAGATGAAATGGAGAAAAAAAGAAAGAAAAAAAATAATACTAAAAATAAGTTACAGAAATCATTCACGCAAAGAGAGAAAACTGAATCAGGTAGAAGTGCGTAAGGATCTGATTGAAGCTTCTGGTGTGGAAAATGAACTAGTGGAACTTGGCGGCACTTCACTTTTAGGAACATCTGCTCTAGCTTGTAACGGGGAGGTTTCCTTCTTTACTACAGGGGTTGCAGATGGCGACACCTCAGGAGGATATGAGATGGGAACGTTAACAGGGGCGGTTTCCTTGTTCACTACAGGACTCGCAGATGGGGAAACCTCAGGAAGTGAGCGTGGAGAGGAAGGTGAGGGTGGGGAGACAGAGAGCATCCTTGCCATCCCAGGTACAGGATAGACTTCTGTAACCTCTTCAATGCCCTCGTCCAAATAGACCACGTCTTGCATGGTAAGTTGGTGATATTCAACAATTTCCCTTAAAAAGCGGTTCTCACGTGCATATATGGAATTCTCATGAGCCAAACGTGCCTTCTCTGCCAAAAGGGTCTCAAGCTGAACACGTATCTGAGATTGCAAAGACGAATTGGAATTGGTTATGACTCAGTTCCCCGGAAGAAGAAGGTAAAATCAGTCATATTATAAATCATTACTCATCTTCGTATGCATGGAGGATGGGAATGGGAAGTATGATCGAGGTTTATCAAGTAGGGGCCGGACAAACATGCCATGCTTGGGTAAATATCACTTATTAGCTTCTCAGCGGAGTGCTGGCACAAACTGTTTTATATATATATATATATATATGTATGTAGCTGCTCACATCTTAAAACACTTCAAAACTCCACTCATCTAAATAAAGAATCTATACCTTTTTTAGTTATAGTTGTTACCAAGTAATTATGACTAAGCTGTCATGCATTAATTTTACATAAATAGAACAACTTATGTGCCTCCAATCTTCATCTGTTTGTGAGCATCTTAATAGTTGAAAAGGAACCATGATGATGACAAAAAGTGGACCCTTGGACACCCAA
This sequence comes from Codonopsis lanceolata, assembly GCA_013146195.2. Taxonomy (NCBI): domain Eukaryota; kingdom Viridiplantae; phylum Streptophyta; class Magnoliopsida; order Asterales; family Campanulaceae; genus Codonopsis; species Codonopsis lanceolata. The sequence goes on from CM028381.1 coordinate 89,074,056, forward strand.
AGTAATGCATGTCTCAAGTCTCAACCAAAGGCATGTTTGTTATGCTGTGGTCTTATTGTCTTAAAGACCTTTTCAATAATCAGTATTTCTGAGTACGTATTCAGGAAACTTGAATACTTAGTTACTCCCTCCTTTCAAACATTCGAAGGATCGAAATGAATTTCCATTCATAATCTTAGTTTTTTAGGATTAAAATAGCTTTGCTAATTTTAAGTTTATTGAAATGATGATAAAAACTGGAAAGTCATTAAAGCATAAGCTTAACTAAACACCCTGAAACAGGATAGTAGACTCTTTGGTGTTGAACAAGGGAATATTCTTTAGACACTCACAAAAGATAATTACGCTCTCCTTCCCTAAATGAGTGTCCACTTTTGATTTTTCACTAAAATTAAGGAAGCTGACTTTTTGGGCATTTTAGTAGGCACATGTACATCGATCCCCTTATATAATCTCCACACATAATATTAAAATTCCACACTAGGACATGATATATGTCAAAGGTGAAATAAGTAAACTTAAACAAAAATTGATACTCATTTAGGGATGGAGGGGGTACTATTCGAAGTGCAAGAAGAAAAGAAAAGCCTTACAAAAGAAATATGTGAATACCATGTCATCATCCGCAGGGTTGACTCCTTTTTCACGAGCCTCACGAAGCATTTTGTTTTCTTCTTCTAGCTGAGAAGATCGTTGCTTTGCAAAAGCCAAATCTGCTTTCACAGTTTTCAGCTCCCGAAGAAGAAGTTTGGCCTTAGCAGCAGTAGCCATAGCCACCTATGAACAACATAAAGGGCCAAAACAACACATTTCACTGGCAAGGAATGGTTCCCATAAAAGTAATAACAAGGCCACTAAATTATTTAATAATATCAATAAAAGTACTAATGAATACACCCTCAGTTCCACTTGAATTCTAAGAACTGAATACCTTTTAATTTCATGCAAATTCATATCTAGGGGACTAAATACTTAACCACTACTTGCATCTAGAAACCGTCAACCACTTAAGGCAAGGATGTGGCTGCCTCATTAGGCTCACTCGACTAAAATATGCACATGCTTTCTTCATTAACACTTTAGTTATGCACTTGTCCTGTGCTGTGAACACCATGTAATTCTTCTAGGTAAGTTACAGATTCACGGTTTTATTTGGTGTGATAACTAGAGTACTGGCCACCAGAATAGTCTATAACATGCTGAGTTGAATAATTTCTATTTTGTAGTTCCTTTGTTAGATTAAAAGTCTCAAGAAGATTTTAGCTAGAGCATTCCCCACATTTCCTGCTAGAACTAGCAATATATAATGACACATTTGCCACCTTACGTCGCGAGATGCCTTGATTTGATTTTCATGGTTCCCCTGCGTTTGTGCTTTTGTGGGTTGCGCCGGAGACTCCTGCCATTGATTACATACACCAAAGCTCCGTTCATCACCATTGATTCCTTTTTTCCTGATTTGAAGTTTACAGGTTTCTTGGATGATGTCTGCAGTTTTATTCTCCACAATGGTACGACCTTCCTGAGAACCAAAAGAAGAATGTATCATTTCTGTTACTGGGACTTGTTTAGCCACACTAGCTGGTTTTTAATAAAAAGAGATGAGAAAAATTCAACGGGTTTCCATTATAATAACTTTTGTGATTCTATAGCGATGGTTGTATTTCTCAATTTCTATTCTACCACCAATTTCTATGCTTTCCATTCACTACATATGAGATACCAGGAGCAGAAAATCATATGGGAACTAATAAACTCACAGCATTAAACAAAGAAGAGTAGTGCCAAAATCACCAAAGAACAATACATTGGATACAAATTTTCAGTTGGTGACTACTGATTGGTCCCATGACAACATGATGGGCTATGTTACAAGTACTTGGGTGTGGATGTCAGGTGCTGGTACTTGTCTAGGAGTCAGATCCGGGTAAAGCATGAATTCTAGAATACGTGGACTCAGCTCAAAAGGATCCAAAAATAGGATGCGGGTACTTGGACACTAGCAAGTGGCTTTATAATCTATACTTATCTTTTCGGTTTTAAATATATGATGCGGGAATTTGTGAAATAAAGTAAGGTTTTGGGAGTCTATTTTAGAATGGTTGAGAGTTTGATATAACTGATTATCTAATAAATTTAAAGACTTGACTGAAATCATGTGCTAAAGTGTCCATTTACAACTTGAAGGATCCGACACAGATCCCACAGCCATGTCTGCCTAGATTATATTCAACACGGGTGTGGTGAGTGAAATTTAGAGTCCTTGTTACAGAGATGATGGGACCTACAGTTTACGACCAATAAGAAATTGCAAACTAAGATTTTGCTCCCAAAATCTGTCAACAATTTGTCAATTTAGCACTCAACAAAGAATCCAGCAAATGAGTGCCCTAAGGTAATTGTTAAGGATCTATTTTTGGAAAAAAATTATACTGGGAAAAATCACAAATGGGTTGTTGTGTTTTTCTAATGCGATACCTATCTGAATACAAACTCTTAATCTATAAGTGATTCCGTCGAACAAAATGAGAAAGCATGAGTAGAACAACTAATAATCTTCCTTCGTCAATCCCATAATAAAGACAATTGTTGCTGTTACGGGTTCACCAAAGAAACACCTATTTAGGATATAATCACACTGGCTTATAATGATGTGATAACATTCATTAATCAGAGTTTTATATAGTTGTATAATATTAAGCCACCTCATGGTAGTCCTTTCATATTACTTCATCTCTTGGAACAACTGTGTAGAGGCTATGACCCGAAAGAAGCAGAAGAGAATCCTGCGCTGTGTCTAGAACCATTTAAAGGAAGAAAGCCATAATAATGTTTGAGAACTTGTTAGCTGATCACTGTTGGGGATTGAGCGTTACTACTTTAGCATAACACTCTGTTTGGTGGTTTTTTAGTTTTTTTAAGTTCCATTATATTGAAGAATGCACATGTAAATCTTTTGTGTTCTGTTACAGAAGCGAGAGAGAGAGAGAGAGAGAGAGAGACTCTTTTATCAGTAGATTCCAGAAATTTTTTGTTTATCGTCCCAAAAATATGAACAACTCTAAATTTTCAGCAAACATAGAATGCATACAGACGACCAATCTTCGAACAATGGATGTTACAGGCATCTCTATCTCTCTCTCTCTTTCCGCACTAGGTTCTCGTTTGAAATCCCACAGCCCCGCTGCGTGTGTGCATTGTGCATACTCATTAAATGTGGTGCAGGAAAGAATGCATGGAAGGCACGTAGATGGCCAGGCCATCATCCTCGAAAATTGGAGGTTCCCCTTCTCTCTCTCTCTCTCTCAACCCCACTAAATTGTCATTTGAAATTCCATACACTGCCCCCACCCTCACAAAGAGCATGTCTAATGTGTGCTCATAAATTCACTGCATGGAGGCGCACATAAAGGGAAAGAAAGAGCAACCTACTTGAAGTTTAATAATAAATCATTTTACAAAGTCATCCTTCACATTTGTTTACCTCCAATGCATTTCCAATGGTGTCACCAATGTGATTAAGGGAAGTCGTGAGTGCATCCAAGCCCTTCTTTAATCTCGGATTGTCCATTTTCCTAAAGCTCTCATCGGATTGATATGGACGATAAAACTGAATACCAGGAAGCAAGGACATAGTAAGTTGAATCCGAAGCTTAGCCAAGCAACAATTCATCTAGATTTTGAGTGCTAGGTGCATGCTTCAAATAATAAAAGCAAGATACTAATAGCTTTTACGTTTCTGCCTGCTATATGCTATGTCAGAAGTTGATGTTCACCTGGCTATTTGGGGAGGCATTAAGCGTGTGTGGATTGATTTCGCTAGAAGTTTCAAATTGCTGAGGGATATCATCATCCTCAAGAATTGCTTTAGCTTTCCTGGCTAGAACACCCCAAAAGCCTCCTGGTTCATTTGTACTTCTCATTGATTCATAATCATCGGTAGAAGAGCCCTGTGTTTCCAGGTATCTCATCATCAGCAGACACAAACAGTATTACAGGGTCATGCTCTATTTTTCTGACCAAGACAAAAATGGTGATTGTGTTTAGCTTCTTTTATGTTCTGAATAGTAACAAAAAAAATATCCCCACATGTGTTTCACATATTTCCTGAGAGTAGATGCACACACATAAGCACACATAGAAAAAGGCAACAGCTTTCATAATATGCACCAATACATTCTCAGGTCACCACTTGGTTGATTTTCGATCATCCTGGTGATGCGACTTCCTAGAATGGTTTCCATAAATGGTGACCATAAATGCATTCCTAGCCAGATAATTTAAAAATAGTTTTGGAAACAGAGTTTAAGGCTCATTTGAGTTTATATAAATACCACACAAATTCTGTTTACTACAACCATGAAAACATTTGATGAACTATAAAAACAAGCAAATTCAATATTATAAATACATCCTTCCGTTCCTAAAAAAGAGTCTTGTTTGACTCGGGACCACAAATTAAGATTTTTTAAACTTTATTGTTAATATTTTGTTGTTGTGTGTTTTCTTAGGATGCCCATTGGAAGTGTGGAACCCATCAACTAAATATCATCTCAAAACAAAAAGATTAAGCAAGGGAGTATCTTATAGTGGCGGACATTGGGCAAAGGGTATGGGGGCAGTTGCCCCCACTTAGGTTTTTTCTGTGAAGGATTTTGTTTTTAAATAATAATATGTTATATTGTAAATTTTGCCCCCACCTGAATCAAATTTCTACAATTTGCCCCTACCTAAATAAAAACAAATTATAATTGTTATTTAAATTTAAAAAAAATTAATAACCCTTATTTTAAAATAGCCGTAATTTGAAATAATCATAATTTTGAAATAGCCGTAATTGAGTATTTAATTTATGTAATTGTTGTGAATTGTGATTTATGAATTTGTGATAGATGATATATTGATATTATGATAATATTGTTTTATTTCCTAAATTTGTGTGTTAAATATCTTGATAGGAAATGTATATTTATTTAATTTGAAATTAGAGCATTTTAATTTGGGGGTTGAAGTAGTTGATTTACGAGATTTTTTTTTATTTGTGTAGATTTCCAAATTGTGGTTGATTTGAAGGAATTTAGTTTTAGTGATTATGGAGAATTTTTTAAACAGAAACCAAATTTGTGATCAATTTATAAATGATTGTCTTGTATGTTTTATTGAAAAATATTTACTTAGGAACGTTACAAATGATGATGTAATTAAACATTTTCAAAGTATGAAAACAGGTAGGGGACAATTATGATTTGTAACTTTATTAAATTTGTGTACCCGGTTGGGAAAATTCTGCGTCCGCCACTGAGTATGTACTATGCATAATAAACACACACACACACACAAGCAAAAAAAAAAAAAAATCCAAATCTTCTCTGTTCTCTCACCCCCCCCCCTCTAATTTAACACCTTGTTTCAGGAAAGAAATATTGCAAATCAATGCTATATCCGAGAAGATTTTTAATGCAGAAATGCAAATGTTATCCATCACGAGTGGCCAAAAGTATGTAAATTAAAACATTAAGCGATAAACATATTCAACTTCTCCAACATTTTGCCACGAGTTTAATCACATGAAGTTCATTTCAAAAAAACACAAATTCGGACATAAATATATAATTATTAGCAGCGTAACGGTGTCTGAATTTCCAGGATATAACGATCATCATCAATTAATTAATTGGGAAAGAAAGGAAAGAAAAAGGAAAAGGAAGGATTGTACCTTTGATCGGTAATTGAATGAGGAGTGAAAAACGGAATCACCGTACGCGGAGGAGAGAGAAGAGTCACGATGAGCAGCGGAGGCTCGAATGGCCTGAGCGGCCAAAGATGCCGACGGAGCCTCCGTAGATGAGGAGGAGGAGGAGGTGGAGTCCTCTGGTGGGTGATAAATCTCTTCCTTAAACGTGGATGCCCTTGTTATTCCATGCCTCCTTCTGTACGCCATAGTTTTTCTATTTGAAACGGCAACACTCAGCACAAAGCGAACCGGTCAGTCAATCCACCGGCAGTCCACCACCACCGTCGCCGCAACCGAAACCTTAAATTTCCAGGAAACGCGAGAAAGGAATGAAGAAAACGGTTATTGGGTGTGTGAAAAAATTGGATCAACCAATTAACTAACACGTCGTAACGAACTCTCCATTTTTTAAGTTAAATAAATAAAAGATTACTTATTTACATTTATTCCATGGTAAGTGCTGTAACTATTATGATTGCGCGCGCTAAGGGAAAAGGAATATCATGTTCATAGCACCGCAACCATTTTACATTTACTTTACATGGGACATGTCACATGACCAGGGTGGGCCAGGAAACTTGGACATCACACTCTTCGGTAGGGGTGAAAATTTAAGGCACGACACGATTGACTGACACGAACACAACACGATACTATAGGGTTTGAGCTGAGGCTTATCGGGTTCAGACCGTTATAGGGCCAACACGATAAAAAATGGGTTGTTATCTGGCTGATTTGATAAGTACGGTGATGCTGCACAATCTGGTCTTGGACCGTTCCTTGCGGTTTATAGGATATCTGGGCTTAACTGAACGTGAGAACTCCTAAAACCCTGTCAAAAGAGGAAACACACCTTAGATGGAATGCAAGGCAAGACCTCGCGAAACCCCTCAGGTGTGAGAGTAAGTATTAAGCTTAGTTGAAAACAAAATAGCAGGGTTTCGGTGTATAGAATAGTGCGTACCTTTCAAATGAGATATTATGAAGCATATATAGCCTTTCTGGGAGTAAGATCCGGGTTAGGCTATGATCACTGAGATATTTTAGGACTGTAATACCATAAATGCGGGTTGACCGCGTAACCGAAGGAATCATGGCTGAAATCTCGGGATCAGCGAGGTTATCTCGAAATTAATACCGAGCTCATTCGGGCAGCCTTGCTCCCTGCTCGCTGAATGATAGAGAAGTTCCTGCTCGGGATAGAAGTATGATGATCATCTCGCGGCTATCCTGCTCGAGTAATCTCTTTCTTGGTCTTTGTCATACACGTGACTATCACGTGTTGGCGCCTGTGCTTGGCTCGTGACCAAAGTTTGGGCCGAGCTCATCAGTGGCCCCCTGCTCCCTGTTCGGCGAGTATTTATGCTCGGTGCAGGGAGCAAGACACTTATTTGTTTTTATTGTGGCCGAAGTGAGGTGAGCTGCTCCATTGGTGATAGTTGGTGTATTCGAAGCGCCGGTTACAGGGAGATTGAAAAGGCTTTTCTGAAGTGACAGCTGCTGAGTTCAGTCATGATGAGCCGCGTGTTTTCGAGGCAGGCATTAATGGAAGGCTTGATCGAGTGCTTCGCAGCCGCCTTTGTTTGAAATTGTGGGCGCGTGATTTGGGCGCCATCTTCCCAAAATTTCGCCTATAAAAGGGGTAAAACCCTAACCCTTTTTCTTTTTTACTGCCTTCTGACCTTCAAAGTTTCTGTATCCTGTTCTTCTTATTGGCTTCCCCCGTGGTATCGCTTTGAGTTGACAAGAAATTTATCTTGCCATTCTGGATCATTGCAATATTTCGGCTTCCGGCAAACTGATCCCCGTTCAACGCACAAGTAAGTTTTCTCCGGCCTTCATCCTTTTCTGTTTCTATGTAAATTCTTTTGAATTTTCTAGTCTTTTCCTGTGTTCTTCGTGTTCATGGTTTTCTGGGTAGATTCATAGGACTTTCCGTTTAGGCTTGGGTAGTTTGCAGGGAGATCAAGGAAAAATCTTCGAAGAATCATAAGTTTTCTGGGGATTAATCCAGATATTGCTCGATCTGTTGTAGGATTTCTTCCCCTCTTCGACTTTTTGATGACAGTTCTGATCATGAGCAAGAAGCTTATGATTATGACCATGGTGCTCAGGAGCATCATTCACCTGTAGATTCTGAGAGAACGGGGTCTGACGTGTTGATTTCAGAGAGGAGGAATACCCAAGAAGCAAGTAGTCACGCTTTCCTTGAAAGGGTTGTGAATGATGTGACCACCGACCAGGACGAGGTGGACGAGGCGAGCTCGAGTGAGATGCCCAGCGACGAGGAAGTGGCTGGTCGACCTCGAGCGGGTAGGAGACCTCGCAACGAGGATTACTTTAATTTGAGCTCGCTAGCTCACTGGGAGTCTATGGACTCAGTTGTAGAGGTGGGGAACTGGTTTGACTCAATTGGGATTTCCAGGGATGATTACCGAGGGGTCCCTTATGAATCCGAGATGACTCCTGCTCAGATGAGGAGCAAGACCAAAAGAGTGGTCTTTTTCTATGATTTCTTTCGCGTCGGGATGCGTTTTCCGCTAGATCCTTTTATTGTCGAGTTCTTAAGGGAGACCAACGCCGTTCCGTGTGATCTCCAGCTTACTACGATGCTGATTCTGATCGCTTTTAGCGCGACCTGCCGGCTGATTGGGTTTGAGCCGGAGATGACCATACTCCGAAAACTTTTTCAGTTTACCAAGGACAAGAGATCGGGTAGGATTATTGGCCGATCAAAAGCCGGAGCTCTGAAGCTGTTTACTGAGTTTCCCCATAAAGTCAATAAGTGGGATAAGAGGATTCATTGTTGTGGAATCTCGGGTTGGGTGGCCATTTGCCCGACCCCTTATGTGATGAAGCCTCTGACTTATGATCGGTATGCCACCTTCACCGGAGAGGATATGTGTATGGATATGTTGCGAGGAGCGTTGGGAGTGACCGAGCAGGGTCAGGAGTGGTTGATTGACTGGAAATCAATCGTGCAGGATCCCCGGATCTTACGCCTGGCCGAGATGTACCTCGCCTGGAGGTGTGGATCCTTTGATTGATATAGCCCCCGAGCCTGTTCATCCTTTTGGGGACTTGTCATGATCACAAGTTCCCATGCGAAGTTAGTTATGCCTAGGGGAGATTGCACACCTCGATTTGACTTTGAGGATGCTGGTATTCGCTCTTTATTGTCCATTATGAGTCTAACGGAAAGTATCTCGACATTTTCTAACTTGTTTTCTTTTTGCTTGCAGTGGTGAAAGATATACTGAGGCAGAGGAAGATTGAGTTCAAGGCGAGGTCTATTGCTCGCCACGGTGAGTTGATTGGCCGCGAGCAGCCTGCCTCTGAATCCTTACCCAAGGCCCCCTTTTCTGAAAGGAGCAAAAAATCATCTCGTTATCCTGGTTCCTCTACTGAGCCGAGATCTCCTTCTAGGACGGCGCCGGTCACCGAGCACTCTTCTCGAAAGAGACCAATTGTGCCTGATTCCCGAGCAGGAGGCCGGAGTACCCGACCACGAACAGGGGGGAATGAACCCCAAGAAACAATTCAAGCAGGGTCTGATCCCGCGCCTTCTCCTGTCCTTCCAACGCTTCCGGTCACGGGGCTTCCCCCTCCCCCTCCTCGTCGCGAGGAGCCATCACGGAGTGCTACCCCTAGCTGGCTGAGAGCCAATTTTGTGGCGCCCGTATCCCGAGATGGGGTTAGGGCCTTCGTGAACGAACTCGCCGCCGTCCCCCCTCTCGAAGGAATCAACATTCGTGATCGGGGGACCATGAGCGCTGTTTGCGGGCAGGGGATCCTAAAAAGGGTCGTCCAGCCTGATGTCATCCGTGGAGATGCTGAGACCCCGAACAGCGTGCTGCTCGGTGAGATTGGTTTGCTAGTCAGCGAGGTACGTTATGTTTATTATTTGACGAAGATAATCGCTGCTGATAATGTATATTTCCTGCTCATGCATGTGTTTGTTTTGCAGTTTACCTCCAAGGTCACTCTTCTGCACAAACGTGCAGATGAGTATAAAGATAAGGCGGGAGCTCTGTTTGAGCAGAAGCGAAAGTCCGATGAAGCTGCTCGGTCTTACAAAGAAGACTTGTTGGCTAAGGACAAAGAAGACTTGTTGGCTAAGGACAAAGAAGTCCTAACAAAGGTCGCCGAGCTGTCCAAGCTCGAGGAAGAAATTATCCGCCTGAAAGCCCAGGTGGAGTTTGCTCAGAATGGGGAGGTATCTGCTCAGAAAATATTGAGCGAGGAGAGGAAGAAATTCGAGGATGCGCAGATTGCTGCCGAGCAGAAGGAGAGAGCTTGGCAGGCCAGGCTGACACGGGAGGTTGCGGCTGCCAAAACTGCAGCCATTGAAGATTTTAAGCGGTCAGCCGAGCTCGACCAGCTCGTGGATGCAAAGCTGGTTCCCTATTATTCCCAAGGGTGTAGCCATGTTTTGCGCATGTTGGCGAGCAGCGGCCTGCCGGATATAACTCCTGAGATGATGGCAAGATGGGAGCGGCCGCCCGTGCGCGGCTCGGAGTAGCCACGCTTTGATCCCTTATACCGCGGATGAACTGGGGATCATTGCGAATAATGATAGGGAGAGCGGTGAGCCGGAGTGGATTCCTCCGACTCCGTTGGCCAATAATGTGGTTGATCAAATGAACGCCATTTTTGAGAGCGAGGCCAACGACGATGAGGATGAGGATCCTGCTCCCCAGCCTGTTGGCCCGGTGATAATAGATGTCGAGGAGAATCAGTTACCTTCTCGCCGGCGTAAACGAATTTGTCTCTTCCTCCCAACCAGAGTACTGAGCAGCTACCTCCACCACCTCTTCCTCCCAACATGCAGTCCGAGATGGACAGAATATTTGCCGAGCTGGACACCTCGGGGACAGCCACTGAGCAAGGAGGGAACTAGATAGCTTTTGATCATCCTTGTATTTATTTCCTTTCTTATGTAATTGAAAGATTTATAATGAGAACTTTTATTTCAAAATTGTGTATGAATGTCCTCCTGTTACTTGTTTTATTTCCAGTTTTGCACTTAACTGAAAACAATTAGGATCATCTGCAGGCCCCTTCGCTAATTCGGCAGCATCTAAATAATTACACGCCGAGTTGTCGGGCAGTAGTGTGTGGTCGCTAATCGGCATGGCCCTTGGTTCATCGAACCGTTAACATTATTTAGGCCGATATTGATTTGAGCGAGATTTATCTCCCTTTGCCGCCGAAACGAACAAAGCCGTCAAATAATATCGAAACCGGTTGCTCCCCTTCTCCTGTTGAGGCATTCAAACTTAAAAACATAAACCGGGCAGGGCCCCACTTTGCTCGATTTGTCAAGCAAAGTTTTGTTTATATTTGTTTGAGTATATTTTCCTTTTGACATGCGCAATTTCGAAAATTTCAATCCATGTACACAATCACTTTCATTCGAAACAATTTTATTATTGAAGAAACCCTTATTGAAAATACAACCAGGATAAACTTGAACTAACGCTCATGTTAATGATAATATTTCTTCAAATGATCAGAATGCCAAGGATGCTTCAAATGTTTGCCTTCCTGATTCTGCAGGGTGTAAGTACCTTCTCTAACAATTCCTGTAACCTTAAATGGTCCTTCCCAATTAGGTGACAATTTTCCTCGTTCTGGTCGCTGTCCTGTAACCTCGATTTTCCTAAGGACCCAGTCTCCAATTTTGAATGCTCTTCCCCGAACTTTCCTATCGTGATGGGCTTTGGCTTTCTGCTTGTAGTTAACCATCCCGATGCAAGCTTCCAATCTACGCCTCGAGAAGGTCAAGGTCGATTGCCCGGCGACCTCGTTGTCTTGCTCGCTATAATGGGCCACTCAGAATCGGGAAAGGTCAAGCTTTCAGCTTGGAATTACAGCCTCTGATCCGTACGTGAGAGCAAAAGGTGTTTCCCCTGTTGATCCCCTTACAGTCGTTCTAATCGACCATAAAACAACCGGTAACTCGTCTGCCCATTTTCCTGCTCGATCATCCAAATTTCGTTTGAGAGCGCAGTGTGATTTGTTTGTTCGCGCTTCGCTTGTCCGTTGCTGTGGATAGGCAACCGAAGATTGCCAATGTTTAACATACATCCTGCTACATTCTCGCCAGAATTTATCTCGAGAATTGCGTGCCATGATCCGAAACAATGGCTCTAGTAACCCAAAGCGACACCAGATGTGGTCATGCACGAAGTTGATGATGTTGTTTTCAGTGATGGTCGCCAATGGTTTTGCTTCAATCCATTTGGTGAAGTAGTCGATTGCCACCACTGCATATTTGAATTGAGATCGCGCTAGAGGAAAAGGTCCAATTATGTCAATTCCCCACATGTCGAATGGCCATGCCGCCACGATCGGGTCCGCTTCTGGATGGCGCCTAGGTATATCCGCAAACCTCTGACATTTGTCACATTTCTGCACGTATAAGGCTGCATCTTTCCTTAACGTGATCCAATAGTAACCTGCAAATAAAATTTTTTGCGCCAAGGTCCGTGCCCCTGGATGACCGCCACATTCTCCTTGATGGACCTCGTATAGAAGCTCTTGGGTCTTTTCTGGTCGAACACAACGAAGCATCGGCCTTACCCTCGACCGCCAGACAAGATTCCTCCGACCACCGAGTATCGACATACCTGGTTCCGGACAACTCTTGCTCGGTTTTTGTCTTCTGGTAATATACCCTGCTCGATGAAATCTTTATACTGCCGATCCAAAGATTCGCCACTGCTCGATATCCATTATTCGGTCCTTTTCAATCGAAGGTGTTTCCAGATGATCAATCATCACCGCTGGCCTTAACACGGATATTTCGCCTCTCGCTATCTTGGAAAGGTAGTCCCGCATGTTATCTGCTCGATCAATCCTGACGATCTCCCAGAACTTGAAGCTCTTCAATATTTCTTTGACTAACTCGCAGTACTTGACCAATGTAGGATTATGGACTGCATACTCCCCCTGTACTTGGTTCACGACTAATTGTGAATCCGAGTACACTGTAACCGAATCAATATCCATGTCCAACGCGAGCTCTAATCCGGCAATCATGGCCTCGTATTCGGCTTGATTGTTGGAGGCAGGAAATTTGAATCTAAGAGCCATCTCGAACTCGTCACCGATCGTGTGACCAAGAAGATGCCTCGCCTCCGCCTGCCCGTTTTACTCGCAGCGCCATCCACGAATAATTCCCAACAGTGGGCTGGTTTGATCTTAATCGTTTTTTCTTGTTCGTCGGGCAGAGTTGTGATCGGGACGACTTCTTCCTCATGGTTGGAAAAGCTTGTTTCTACCAAAAAGTCGGCCAATGCCTGTGCCTTGATTGCCTTTCGTGGTTGATAGTCGATGTGAAATTCTGTGAGCTCGATGGACCAACCAAGCATTCTTCCTGAAAAATCGGGCTTGTGCAAAATTTTTCGTAATGGTGAGTCGGTGTACACAATTATCACGTGTGCAGAAAAGTAGGCTCGTAATTTCCGAGCAGCAATAACAAGAGAGTAGGCCAACTTTTCTATATTAAAATATCGGCTCTCTACAGGTGTGAGAGCTTTTGACACGTAATACACAGGTTTTTGGACATTTGACTCCTCCCTAACCAAAACGGCGGCCACAGCCTGGTCTGTGGCTGCCAAGTACAAATATAGGTTTTCTCCCATTTTCGGGCTGCTCATTAAGGGTGGTTCACCGAGATACTTCTTAAGTTGCTTGAACGCCTCTGCACATTCTTCATTCCACTCAAAATTCTTGTTTCCCCGGAGTACTTTGAAGAAGGGTAAACATCGCTCAATGAGCGAGAAATGACGACGAGGGCGATGACGGTTCCGCTCAAGCGTTGGACGCCTTTAATACATCCGGCAGCCTTCATGTCGAGTAGAGCTTGAATCTTCTCCGGGTTGGCTTCTATCCCCCTCTGGTTGACCATGAACCCCAAGAATTTCCCAGCCCGAACGCCGAAAACGCACTTGCTCGGGTTCAGCTTCATGTTGTTCTTTCTTAGGTTGGTGAAAGTTTCTTCCAAGTCTTTGCTGTGGTCTCTCCCCTTTGTCTTGATGACCATGTCATCAATGTATGCCTCCATGTTCCGGCCAATTTGCTGTCCGAAAACTTTGTTGACCATACACCGATAAGTGGCCCCGCTTTTTTAACCCAAAAGGCATCATTTTATAACAAGAGACCGCCACCGCCGAACGCGGTCAAAGCCTTGTCCTGCTCGCACATTTTCACTTGGTGGTATCCTGAATACGCATCCAGGAAACTGAGCATCTCGAACCCAGCAATGGCATCAACCAGCCTATCAATGCGAGGAAGAGGGTAACTGTCTTTGGGGCAAGCCTTATTAAGATCTGTGAAGTCCACGCACATTCTCCATTTATCATTGCTTTTTTGGCAACTTCATTTCTTCACCATGTCATTGGCGAGCTTTCTACTTCCTTCTTTATAGCCTCATTTTTTCATTTTTCCGTGGAGAATTGGCGATTGGCGATTGATGATGATTGAAGAGCTCCTTCGAGCAAACACTCAGGCTTCTTTAATTGTTCGATCAACTTTAATTGTTCGATCAACTCCAATTTCCTCGAGCTCATCTTCACTGACTCACTGCAATGTGTCCATTTCAATTTTTTTCGCCTTTTGCCCTCTTTTTACGAGCGGGCTTTGATGTTTCCTCGGCGGCCTCTGTCTCCTTGTCCTTGGGGTGATCGACCTCCATTTTTCCTGGTCGCGAGCACTCTCCTTCAGAAATTACTGCTATATTGTCCGGAGCTTTGCCTGGAACAACGATTTCTTCATTGGGGATGGAGAGCGCGATTTTTCGCTTTTTTCTCTGCTCCTGACAAATTCCCACATTGCTCGGGGTTGACTATGAAGGATGCCAATGCCGTTGTGTAAAACTTTGCTCGCCGGTGAGGAACCGAGGCTACCATCCGAAGCGAGCCATGGAGGGGATGCCCATGATGGCATTATATGGAGATTTCAGATCGATCACGAGGAAAGTTATGACTTCTAGCCTCGTATGTTCCCCATCGCCTATGTAAACTTCCAGGTCAACTGTGCCCTTGACCCCGACTTTATGATTTGTAAAACCTTCCAGAGTTCCCAAGTAAGGTTTTAATCGGGCATCGGTGAGACCAATCTCCTTAAAACAACTGTAGTAAAGCACGTCCCGGCATGCTCCCGTATCTACGAGCACTCTGCACTTGCCATTGTTAATCAAAGCCGACACAACCAAAGGTCGTTCGGACGCAGTGGTTGTGCTTGCTCGCCGCGAGTGAACCGGATGGTCTGCCGCCAAATCGAAGTTATCGGTGGCATATTCATCACTTTTGACTGAATAAATATGCTTTCCCAATTGAGTCGAAGCCGGGTTCTTCCTCAAGAATAACATTCACCACCCCGCTTATCCGGGGGCATTGCTCTGCTTCCGCCTCGCTTCCCGAGCAGGAGGATCACGGCGATTGCCACCATTGTTGTTCCCTTGCTTGAACCTATCAAGACGTCCTTGATTAATCAAGCGTTGGATTTCTTTTTTGAGGATGAAACATTCCTCCGTGACATGCCCCACGTCGTTGTGGTAGGCACAAAATTTTGTGCTATCCTCAGATTGTGCAAGATCCTGATTCATGGGATAGGAGCGGGAGATCATTCTGTGTATTTGCATCATTATTTCCTCTCTTGAAGTGTTTAAGGGAGTGAAATGCTGCTCCCTGAATCGTTGAGTGGAATCAGAAGTCCTGTTCCGTTCTCTCCGAAAATTATTGCTATTTCCCGAGCTAGGAATTGCAGTTGGTGTCGAACTATTTTCAACCTTTTCTTTCCCTTTTCCCTTCCGACCGCCTCCGCTGAGCAGTTGTGCTCGAGCAAGCATCTCACCCCGAGTGGCCGGTGGATGCATCACCACCTCGCTCAGCCCCCACTCCGCATATTGTTCAAAAAACAAAGCGTAACCTCTCCTTCAGTCATGCCCGTGACTTGTTCGAGCACCTTAGTGAATCTTTCCACATAGCTATGGGAGGATTCATCAATTCCTTGAACCACTTTGCAGAGGTCGAATCGACTTTTGGGGAGAGCTCCAGCCGAGCCAAATTCTGCTAGGAATTTCTCCTTCAAGTCTTTCCACGCTGTAATAGACCCTTTCGGGAAACGCCCTAACCAACTCTGGGCTTTACCTTGTATGGCCCCTGCAAATGCCTTCATTTTTAAGGCTTCATTGCTAGTCACCAAGCCGACCTGAGCTTCAAATGATCGCAGCCAATCTCCTCCTCGGGTTTTTCCCGAGTATTTATCAAAATTCGAAAAACAACGCCTGTCTTTGGAGGTGTGTTTTCGATCCGCCTCGCGAATGGACTACCATCGAAGATCGAGGCACTCCATCGAACGGCGACCAGCTTCCCACCCATCCATTCTAGCCTGCACAATTGCCAAAACCTCGGCCATTGTCTGAGGTTGAGCTGGTAATGGTGCCGGTGGAATTACTACGGGCTGAGCTATAGCGGCCAGAGGTGCCTCAACTTGCTGTGCTCGGAGCTGCTGGGGGACCCTTGGAGGTCTTGTTGTCTCGTAGCGGTCTGCTCGCCTGTCGTGTTCGCGACGTGGTGAAGTTCGTCGAGAACGATGAGAATAGCGGGATCGAGAATGATATGAACGCTCATGTTCATCATTTCGACTTCGGCCGGGCCGTGACTCATCGACTATACTGTGCTCTCTGGCACGACGTTTATCCCGGCTTGGTCTCTCCTCATGGATTTCCATGGCATTAGCATCCTGGTTGTGGTTGCCACCGCCGCACGATTCCGGCCGAGCTCGATCGATGGCCAAAGGGGCTTTGCGGGCATGGCCGCCGACACTAAGCACCCTTTCGACCACGTGTGGAACACTAACCGCGGCACAATTGGTATTAATCGCCTCTATGGAACTGGTGGCTGACCCAACGCGGCTAGCTGTTGATTCAGAATAAACATCTTGCTCAGATACTGAGCTTGATTGCGAAGAGCTTGTGCCTGAGCTTGTTCATTCAATGGGATAGGCTCTGCCACTGAATTAAGTCGAGCAGCTTCCCTACGTTGGTTCAACTGATCCCGTAATTCAACTGAATTGGCCCTTTGCTGTTGCAATTGATTTCTTAAATCATGCTGAGGTGGATCAGTTGCGGGGACGAAACCAGCTTCGCCATTTGGTGCATGTTGTGCCGCCACTTGAGATCTGGTCATTACCCCGCTTAGTGGCGGTAGGCCATTTCGTGGAAACTGGTCAGGCTGGGGAATCCCCTCAGGTCTGTTACTAATTGGGGGCCAATCTCCTTGAACAGATACATCACCGCCGACATTTCCGCTTGCTCCAACCTGTCCCTTTCCGTTCTTAGCCATGCTAACAAGAGTTGATGAAAAATGAACTAAAAATTTCCGTTTCCCGGCAACGGAACCAAACTGATGCTGCACAATCTGGTCTTGGGCCGTTCCTTGCGGTTTATAGGATATCTGGGCTTAACTGAACGTGAGAACTCCTAAAACCCTGTCAAAAGAGGAAAAACACCTTAGATGGAATGCAAGGCAGGGCCTCGCGAAACCCCTCAGGTGTGAGAGTAAGTATTAAGCTTAGTTGAAAGCAAAATAACAGGGTTTCGGTGTATAGAATAGTGCGTACCTTTCAAATGAGATTTTATGAAGCATATATAGCCTTTCTGGGAGTAAGATCCGGGTTAGGCTATGATCACGGAGATATTTTAGGACTGTAATACCATAAATGCGGGTTGACTGCGTAACCGAAGGAATCATGGCTGAAATCTCGGGATCAGCGAGGTTATCTCGAAATTAATACCGAGCTCATTCGGGCAGCCTTGCTCCCTGCTCGCTGAATGATAGAGAAGTTCCTGCTCGGGATAGAAGTATGATGATCATCTCGCGGCTATCCTGCTCGAGTAATCTCTTTCTTGGTCTCTGTCATACACGTGACTATCATGTGTTGGCGCCTGTGTGGCTCGTGACCAAAGTTTGGGCCGAGCTCATCATACGGTAAGACACGATAACTAAAATATATATGTTTTAAAAATATATTTTTTAAAATTTACTAGGGGTTGTTCACTTCTTTTGAACTATTATCATGATTATTTCATAATTTTATCATTTGAACATTTATGATTTTTAAACTATTTGACTATTTATATTGATAAATTTTCAAAATATGTATTAAAAAATCAAAATTATACATTTTATAATGTTTATTAGACTTAACGTGTTTAACGGGTCTAACTAAATAAATCGTACTTTTTGCTTATCGTGTCTATCGTATCGTATCGTGTCGTGTCGTGCTTTTCGTGTTTTTATCGTGTCGTGTTCGGATTTTAATATTAGGCACGATAAGTTTATCGTGCAATGTTCGTATTCGTGCTTATCATAACGTGCTGTTAATGTACCGGCCCAATAACAGCCCAGCACAACTGATTTGTCACCCCTACTCACCGGTGGTCAAATTTTTGTTAGATATTTTTTTCTAAATTTATAACCATTCTACCACTTTATTTTTTTAATTGCATAAGGATACTTTATTCTTCGTAAAATGCCCACCAACTTACCTTATAGTCTATTGCTTCCTTTTTTCCAAGCAAACCTTTGTGAGATTACAACTTTAGAACCTTTGGAATATGCATTGCAAGTAAGTTTTGGAGCTTTGTCAATGGCAAAAGAAGTCTCCAGCTCTTACCATGTTTCCTTGAGCTTCAAAGACCTATACACTTACGAAAATTTTACCTTATGATACGACCTTGACAAATCTTAAAAGTGTTTTTAAGAGTTCAGAGGTCTATTTGATAAGTTTGAAAGGTTGGAGACAAGTTTGGAAACTTAGGGAGCTGTTTGAAAACTTAAAGGGGGTCAGTAGCAATTCAGTAAAGTTGATCACAATTTGGAGGCACTTCCCTGCAAAGGAGGCGCTCGAGTGAAGACCGAAGGGGATTGCGTCCGGCTTGTTTCACTGTTTGGGTATTTTTAGGTTTTTGTCTTCTTTTAATTAGGTTCTTTTATCATAAGTTTAGTTTTAAAAGTTTCTTTCTCTTTAGATTTCTTTCCTACATCATTAAGAATTTATTTTATAAGCCTATATACAGGCACCCTTAAATATTACTCCATCCGTCCCAAAATTATCGCCTAAGTTAACTTGATGCACGGTTTAAGAAAACTCATTTGACTGGATTATTAATATTAGTTTGATGTTTAGTTTACTTTAAAACTCATATGTATGTGGCCCATAATTAAAATATGATGAAAAAGTAAGGATAAAATGGTAAGTGTTGTCATGAAAAAGAAAGTTTCAAACAAACAATTATTTTAGGACGGACGAAAAAGGAAAGTAGGACAATAATTTTGGGACAGAGAGTGTAAGTTATTTGAGGAAGTTGGTTGATTAATAAAATTGATTTGATTTTCTGGATAGAAAATTGTGTATTTTATTAAGTGTCTTGGATTAGAAGCTCGAGATTCAAATAACGTGGATTCATTATTTGTGTCTGAAATTCAACTTATCAGTTGGAGAATCATTCCAATTGTGGCGTTATTTACAATTCTAAGGTTTGCGTCATCTCTAGGGCGCTGGATCGCGGTTAAATATTTGGGGGAATTTCAAGTGGGTACAATTTTGAAAACATGTTTTCATCTAGGACCATTAATTTTTTGCACATTTCATAAAACTACAAATTGCTTGTCAAATGACAAAAATGCCATTAATGAAAACTCTGATGCCAAGCCTTGGTATCAGAATGATTAATTCCAGGCATCAGGACTCTGATGCCAAAACTCTGATGCCAAAAATATTGTTGATGCCAAAAATGATGATGCCAAATCTTGGCATCAGAATAGATTTCACATTATTTTACCTGACCAAATTTAATTGAAAAATGATGATGCCAAGCCTTGGCATCAGGATCATTAATTCAAAAACTCTGATGTCAAATCTTGGCATCAGGTGAAATGCTGATGCCTACAATTGTTGCTGATGCCAAAAATATTGCTGATGCCAAAATGCTGATGCCCACCGTTGTTGCTGATGCCAAAAACTCTGATGCCAAGCTTTGACATCAAATTGTTGATGCCAAAATGCTGATGCCCACCATTATTGCTGATGCCAAGCCTTGGCATCAGATGGATTTCACAGCATTATGCAACCTCTCTTCATCTTCATTGCATAACACAACCGAACTTTGCCAACCACTCTGCCCACTCTCTGTATCTCTCATCCTTCTAAACATTATAATGGTAGCAATGAAATAATCAACAACAATTAATCAACAACAATACAACCGTTAAAGGAAAAAATCAAGGAGAAATGGTCTGAGCTTGGGTGAGTCTCTTTCAGACCGGCACGCAGTTACCACCCTTTGAGCGTGCTCGCCGACGTCGCCCTGTCGCACAACTTCCGGCCATCCACGGTTCCATCCGTCGGCCGGCGGCACGATAGCCTCACGTACTGGATCTAGACTCCCCATCCCTCGTAACACAGACTCCCCATCTAGATCTGGGATTTCTTCCAACTTCGAAGGGGTTTGAAGACAAGAATGAGGAAATTATGGAAATTATGGGGGAGTGGGGTCTGATATATGTGTATGTTTATGGAAATTATGGAAATTCTTCGTGGCTTTACCGGCCACCCATTTCGCCGGCGTCGTAAGCTCAGCCACCGTCGAACAGAGCATATCGAAATCTATAACCGCCACTAATTTCTCTTCTTCCTCCCCATCCTTTTTCTCGCCATTAATGGCTCACTGACATTTCTCTCGTTAAGCCCTCTACATCTTCGTTGTCTAATGACCTCAGTCCAGCAGCTTGTGTCGCTCTCAATGCTAATGCTATCCAAGCTCTTCGTGACCGTCTTTATCTCGTATTTGGATGAGACTACGTCTTGGTCAGCCACTCCCAATGGGAACTTCTCCCTCTCCTCCGCTTGGCAATTGGTCTATCTGAGAAAAGTGATATTTAAGCCTTGACTTTAAGCGGTAAGAAGCGGATTAGCACGAAAAGTTAGGTAGAACTTCTCTCTCGTCTTGGCCTCTCTTCGCACATCGAATAACTTTAGGCTGGGGGTAGTGATGTATTTTTACCCCAAAAATGTACCTAAAAGATATGTCTAAAAAATGACTGGATTGATTTGAAAAAATGTTTTAAAAAATGTACCGGCTTGTAATTATTCCTAAATATTTCAGGGAATGGACCAGCCCGATTTTCACCAAATTTTTTATTTTTTAATTATTCGGGTAAATTCATGTCAGTCCACTTCGGTCAATTTTCAATCACTATAGTACCCTATGTATTTTTTAAACCGAAAAAATGTACTTTTGGGGGGTGAAAAGACTATGATACTCTTAATGAACCGAAGACATGCCACAAATAACGTACTCAGTGCATTGCACTACATCAATTTAAATCATCGAATCCGATTATGTATCGCGTTGTACCAAATTTATGCACCGCGATGCATCATTTAAATAACATAATCCAATTTTGCATCACGTTGCACCAAGTTAAATATCCAATTGATGCATCGCGCTGTAAATTTGTAATGAAATCAGACCTTCATGTGGCTTCTTTCTTATACACAATCAACAAATGATTCAAATTAATACATCTTTCTCCATCCCAAAAATAAATCGATGTATCACAATTCACAATTGATACAACGTTATTCAAAACTAAAGCATCCAAAATAAAAAAAGAGTGTCCAACAACAAACAAATTTCTTTTCGGGCATTTTATCGAACAATTTACATGCATAATAACACAACACACAAAGTAGATCCATTTTGAAACAAACACAATTAAAAAAAAAAGATACAAGTGAAACTGAAGATCGGTAAATGCAGAGGAAAGAGAGTGGAAAGTTAAGGTGGTGGAGTAATTGAATTCAAGATGAAAAAAAATACTCCCTCAGTCCCGGATAAATATTCCTAGTGAGTCAAACACAAAGATTAAAAATGTAATTAATGATGTGTTGTAAAATATTTTGCAGCAATAATACACATTACACATACTATCTCTCACATTAATTATGTATCAATTACACTCACTCTCTTTTTACAATATGCAATAATGATAATATTAAATGAAGTGATATATTATGAAGAATGATATAAAATTTGAATACCAAAAGTCTTTAGGAATATTAGTTGAGGCATCCCAAAATAGAAATTATGAATATTTATCCGGGACGGAGGGAGTATCACCAACCTTACCTCATCACCTTCTATGTTCTTCATCCCTACGACTTGCTACCGTTCTTTCTCTTCTGTGAGCATTTTAGGAACGTTTTCACGAAAATAGACTTTAGCGGTTGAAAAAGAAGAAGGTAATTCAACGATTAAAAGTTTGGAAAAGGGAGCCGACTTGCAATTTCTTCTTAATTATTTGTATTTCTATGTCCAAGAGTGAAAACTAATCCGAGGGTAAATTTGGGCCGGTCCACTTTGATAAGTTTTCAATCGCTATAGCCTGTAGTACCTTTTTTTAAAATCGGAAAAGTCACTTTTGGGGGTGAAAAGATTATGATACCCTTAATGAGCTTGGGGTGTGCTATGTATCACTCCCTCAAATGCATCGCGATGCATCAATTTAAATTGCCTCAAATTTTGCATCGTGTTACATTAATTTTAATTACCTAATCCAATTTTGCATCGTGCTTCAAAATCATAATTAACCAAACATTCATGTCCTCAGCCTTCTTCGTCTTTCTCTTCTGTTGTAAGTTTTCTTCTTCCTCCTCTACCTTCGTCCCTACTGAAAGTCCTCCAATTCAGCACAGGTCCATTACAATTTCGTACTTAATGAATCGGAAAAATCGTTTACCATTTGTCGAATCCCACCATGAAGGGGCACTGCCCCTCGACCTCTGCGACCTGATCGGGCATGTCGATTCCCGTTTCGTTGCGCTACAATCGTGATTTTTGAATTCCAAAAGTGTTGGCCGGAGTTGTGGAAGAAGATGATCTATGCATTTTAGGAACAATATTTCGAAAATTGTTTTAGCGGTTGAAAAAAAAGGGACTATAACGAAAAAATATTTGGGAAAAGGTATCAACAAGCAATTTTTCCAATATAATGTGTTATTATGCCTTAAACTTAAAGGTGACAAATGAGCGGGTATGGGTAGTGTCCATATGGGCAATGAGTTTAAATGGTCGGGCTAGTAAGTGCCCATTTTGGCATATATGGGCGGGCGCCCATTCACACTTTTTTTTTTTAAATAAAAAGGTTGGAGGGGATATAGACCGTATCGCAACCCTTAATTTTTATTATTTTAATGCCATAAAGGCTACAATTATATATATATATATATATATATATATATATATATATATGCCTTTGGTGTAGCTCGAACAAATGAGGCATCTGGTTAGGCTTTGAACACTCGACCTCTCGGTTGAGAGTAGCGAAATACCAGGGTGCCTTTGGTAGGGGTTGAACACTCAATCTCTCCTTTAAAATAAGTGAGTAGTTAAATGTAGCTCTTGGGTAAGGTTTGAACACATCTGAAGAGGCTTGAACACCCGACCTCTCTATTGAGAGTTGTAAAGTGCACAGTATCTCTTGTGAGACTTGAACACCCGACCTCTCCGTTAGGAGAAGTAAGCAGTACCAGTTGAGCTAGAGTTCGTTGGTGGCACCTATTTACTCATTAACATATAATTATCATAATAATAATAATGATAATAATATTTTGTTTATCAAAAAAAAATATTCTTTTAAAAAAATTACTCAAATATTACAACAAACCATATATACATTACCGCTACATTGTAATTACTTCACACCAACCTCAGACTGCAACCATATAAAGTGGTGAGTTGACCCTTATCAATTAGTCCAACCTCGTGATCTTTAATGAGTGATTTCAGAAGCCCCTACTGGCGGACACATGGCAAAGGGTATGGGACATTTGCCCCCACTTAGGGTTTTTTCTGTGAAGGAATTTTTTAAAAATAATAATAATATGTTATATTGTACATTTTGCCCCCACCAGAATCAAATATCTACAATTTACCCCCACCTAAATAAAAAACAAATTATAATTGTGATTTAAATTAAAAAAATTAATAACCCTTATTTTAAAATAGCCCTAATTTGAAATAATCATAATTTTGAAATAACCCTAATTGAGTATTTAATTTATGTAATTGTTGTGAATTGTGATTTATGAATTTGTGATAGATGATATATTGATATTATGATAATATTGCTTTATTTCCTAAATTTGTGTGTTCAATATCTTGGTAGGAAATGTATATTTATTTAATTTGAAATTAGATCATTTTAATTTGGGGGTTGAAGTAGTTGATTTATGATATTTTTTATTTATTTGTGTAGATTTTCAAATTGTGATTGATTTGAAGGAATTTGGTTTTAGTGATTATGGACAAAATTTTTAAACGGAAACCAAATTTGTGATCAATTTATAAATGATTATCTTGTATGTTTTATTGAAAAATATTTGCTTAGAAACTTTAGAAATGATGATGTAATTAAACGTTTTTAAAGTATAAAAACACGTAGGAGACAATTATGATTTGTAACTTTATTAAATTTGTACACCCGGTTGGGAAAATTCATGCATCCGCCATTGGAAGCCACACTTACATATGTTTCAAACATCAAAAATAAGATGACATCAAAATAAGAAAAATATTTTTTTAAAAATAAAAATTTACAAACAAAAACAATAATTTAAGATGAAGAGAGTATTTCTCTAGAGTCAAAAGTTGACTTTGCATAAACGTGATTGAATTTAGGGAGAATGTATGAAAAAACAACTATTATTGTTGACAATTTTTAGTTACAATTTCGTGAACCGTATAGCTCATAAACTTAAATATTGTATTTTAAGAAAATTATAGATGAAATCATAACGCTCCCAGAAAATTAATTTGTGCAGAAATTTTCATATTTTATATGATTATATTGTTTGGGTGAAAAACTGTGGGCAAAAAGTGCATAACTCAATGGCATAGAGTTTTAGATTCCACAAATTTGCAATTCTCACATTCCTAGAAAATCTATAATGTGGCCATTTAGCCCACCATACCTAATGTTCTTAAATGAGTGTGTTCATTTGTGCCAATTTAAAATTTTAGTTACGCAATAATGGTGATTTTCGAATCCAAAGTGTGTTGTCGGATGTATTAAAGGAGACGATGTCATTTTCGGAACAATATTTAGAAAAGTGGTATTTTGCGATTGAAAAAAAGAACGGTTAACTTTTAGGGTTAAAAATTTTGAAAAAGAGACCGACCATAATTTTACCCAAGATTTTAAGCGTGTCCATACCCATTTTTTAGTGGGCGGTTTAAATAGGAAATGAACATGGACAAAAATTGTCAGCTCTACTTAAACTCTTAAAGTTAAAAGCGGCATGCGATGCACGAAAGGTAAGAGAATCTCCCAACCCATTTTCTCCATCCAACCCGACCCTGACCCGCCTTACAAATTAAGCTCAAGGCTTGCCCTCTATTTGGTTCCCCTTTCCCGGTCCACTCTAATAAATTTATAAGGTGAAATTTGGGTCGATCTACTTTATGAAGTTTCTAATTACTATAGTACCCTATATTTTTTAAACTAGAAAAATACACTTTTGAGGGAAAACTTAATGCCCATATTGATAGTTCATGTAAACATTAATGTATTGAATGACAATACCGTCCATGTTACTAGCATTCCTGGAGATTAGTAATGCATATTGCTTGCGAGTGAATGCAAAACTTAATACTTCGAAAGTTTGAGAGTCGTTTACGCTTTAGTCTCTAAAAGAGTATATAGTAAGGAGACTGTGATTTGGGAGGGGAGAAGAGCAAACCTCTTTTTCATGAAGTTTAGCCCTCACGGTGTCAAAACTCTTTAAGCTCTATAAGTAGTTTTCATAGTGATCACGCCACAATGATGGGGTGTTCTAAGCTGGCGATTCACGTAATGGATCAAAGCTGATGTGTCGATGATAATAGTCCATGTGGTGAACTAGAACATGAGATATAACTAAGAAATATGATATCTGGGCTTTGTTATATCTGATGTGATCTTTGATAACCTAAAACACGAAAATACCGTTAGGGAGCTGGGGGTTGTCCCAACTAAAGCCCTCTGGGGGTTGTCCCAGCCAAGCTTCCGGTGACTAAGCTTGATAAGTTTTGTGTGCTTGAATGCCTTAAATTGAACGTACCTTTACGAAATCACATTATGCTCCTTTTATAGCCTTGGCTTTTAGTCTCATGATTAGAATATGAGTCCCAGGACATGGGGGCATGTTGCTGGTCGGCTTGCTGGCAACTCCTTATTGGTTGGTAGGCTGTATATAGCTCTACATAGTAGGTGGTTGAGTATCCTTTTTAGGTCGATCGCAGGAAGCCACGTGCTCGCTCCACCCAGGTCGGGTCCTTTCACTTAGTAATCTTCAACCGTAACAAAGCATATATTCTGATCTTAGTGGAATGGAATATGGATGATACATACAGACACCCATGATATTCAGATTACCTAGCAGATAACACATGATAAACCTCTCAAGGGTCAGTCAACTGGCTCGACAAATATTTCATATGTATCTCTCATGATACTGAAGTTAGAAAATACATTAATTTATGAATGAGCCATCATTATGCTGTTTTGTATCAGTAGATGAGTTACCTATGCAATATGATGGATTTAGAAAAGGAGATTAACACGATTGAGTGGGAGAGAGAGATTGAGAGGATCTGTATATTCCATGAATTCCTTTCTTGAGTTTAATATTCAGTTTACATCCATATATATATATATATATATATATATATATATATATATATATATATCACTAAGGATATAACAGCAAGATTTCAACTACAACAGATACAACAAACTAACTATGGCTGAATGACACTCGACACCTTCCATTTCCTGAAAGAGTGTTATACATATTCTACATGCACTTGGCATCCTCATACTCTTAACACCCCCCCTCAAGTTGGCAGTGGAGAATAGATTAGCCATGCACAACTTGGACACCGAATAAAGAAGCTGAGTTGCAGGAAGAGCTTTGGTAAACAAATATGCTAATTGGTTGGAACATAAGAAGTAACAATAAGACCTTGATCAATTTTCTCCCTCATAATGTGGCAGTCAATATCAATGTGTTTTGTTCTCTTATGATATACATGATTAGCTGCAATGTGTAATGCAACCTTGTTATCACAGAGAGGCTGGAGCAGGAAGATCTACCAAAAGACACTGCAGGAGGGACTTGAGCCAAACCAACTCACAGCAGGTGGATGCCATGAACTTGTATTCAGATTCAGCAGATGACCTGGACACAATAGTTTGCTTCTTACTCTTCCATGCGATCAAGGAAGTACCTAAAAAGATACAAAATCCTGTAATGGATCTCCTAGAAGTAGGACATGCTGCCCAATCTGCATCACAGTATGCACTAAGAATAGAAGAGGACTGAGAAGAGAAAAATAATCATTGATGTTAGTCCCAAAAGGCATAATAATAGGCTAGAAAGGGGGGTTGAATAGCCTATTAACACTTTAAACTTTTCGTAATAGTTCCTAAAACAAGTACTTACAACCTATTGAAAAGGCTGAAGTAACGGAAGACTTGCAAGGAAGACAGACTAAGTCTGCTGGTGAAGCACTACCAGTAGACTTGGTTGTTTACTGAAGTTTGCAGCTCAAAGGATTAAGTTAAGACAAAGATAACAATATAAAGCACTAAGCAATAGAACACAAAGAACACATTTATTTTGAGATGGTTCACACTATAAAGTATTTGCTGGTGAAGCCTTTGCCGAAGTCTTATGTCAAAACCTATGAAGTCTAAAAAACTATTCTAAAGGCAAAGTTCTATATACAGTTGTCACGCTAACTGGTACGCAGCCCATTTAGTCACTAAGTATAGAACCTAAAGTAATGAATGAGCTGATGCAAATTAAGATATAGTGAGAAACAAAAATCTCCTCCTATTTGCATCGGGTCATCATTACTTACAAGTGAGGGTTGTGATAGCTTAAGGATAGATAATAGCATGTCAGAAAATACTTTTAAGTTTTATAACAGCAGACATGCCTCTATAAAAAAAGAACACCTCAAATGTAACAGCTAATCTAAGTGCTTACAACAGAAAAGATTGAAAGAACAAACACAAGGATTAGAGTAAAAAGTTTAAATAAATTTAAACTAGATGTTTAAATTCCAAGCAAGTATGTGAATTAAATAATATGAAATTTAAACAGTAGACATTTTTGAAAAGAGGTAACTTCAGTATTTCAAATGAGAAGTTTAATAGTTATAGAGTTTTTCAAAAAAAAATAGATACAAAGGATAAGGATAGAAAAGATACAAGTTACCATGACCTTTTTTCCTTTTCCTTTGTCTGTTCTGTCAGCTACTTCTCTTTCTCGGCGTAGGCGCTCGAGTTCTTTGACTCTTCTGGTGTACTCTTCATTGGTAGAGATCTGTTGTCTGATGGAATGAGAACGGTAATCAAGTTCTTCTCGTAGTCTGTTGTTCTCGTCCATTAGAGCTCAGTTCATAGATCGCAGTTATCTCTCCTCCGTGATGGCCCGATCACGTTCGCGCTCGGCTGCTATCCGATTATGAGCTCCATCGAGAGCCTAATCGTTGAGTTGTAGCACTGGAGGGCGCCCGTGACCAAGGTGGAGGGTAATGCTGTGAAAGAGCTGGTAGATGAGAGTTGAGCAGAGACGAACACACTCGTTGCGTTAATCCTCCATGTTGATCTTCAGATCGGTAGACTCGTGCCTAACTTCTCCAAACCTAGTCCAAACATCCTCTTGAAACTGGCGGAGGATGGTGGCATTTCTGGCAGCAGCCTTGGATGAATCAGTAGTAATTTCAGCAGTAGCTATGAAGATATTGGTTAATTCTCCAAGCCGGTTGTATATGGCATCCAGTCTTCTTATGATCTCGTCGTTTGCAAGGGAGGATGAAGAAGGGTCGAGGTCTACTCGAATGGGCTCAGTAGAAGTAGCAGATGAGGCGGCATCAGTAGCAGCAGTAGGACGGAAGGGCTGCTGAAGGGGTGGAGTGGTAGAGGATGAGGTGGATGAAGAATCGGGTATGGGGAAGGTATGGGTAGATGATGAGGAATTGGCCTGAGGTGGGGATGAAGGAGGGGTTAGGGAATTTCAATATTTATGTCCGAATGATCACAGATAATTGAAGGGGTTAGGATGGGGTCGGTGGAGAACTAGAAGGAAGGAGGGGGATAAGAAAGATCTTCTGGTCTCAAAGGTTGAGGTGCTGGTGTAAGGAGAGAAGGCTTTAGGAAGAGATCTACTACTGAAGAAAGTTCAAAGATGAACTTTGTAGCAGTAGAGGAAAGGATATGAGGAAACCAGGGGGTGACGATGTAGGGAGTGGGTTGGTTTCGTTCGGATGGTGAAGAAGGGTTGATTTGGGTAGGAGTGGGTGAAAGTGGAGTGGATGGGTTTGGTGAGTAGTTGAAGGGAGAAGGGGTGTGTGAGAAGGTGATTTGGTAGGCTTCTCCTGAGAACTAGAGTCCTCAAGAGTTATAGGCTCCTCCTGAGGGATAAACTCCTCCGGAAGGGTTAGCTCCTCCTGAGTAGATGACTCAGTAGGAAAGGTAGAGGGTGTAGAGGGTGGGTTGCCAGCAGACTTCCTTTTCTGCCGAGGCAGCTGGATAGGAGATCCATAGGCTTCATCGGCAGAGATGATAGGGTCTACTAGTGGCTTGGTTGGGATGCCCTTACGCAAACGCATGCGTTTAGGCATGGTGAGGGTTGGTCAGAAGAAGGTTTACGTTTAGGGGTTTGGGTTGCTTGGGGAAAAGAGGTTGGTTGAGGAAAAGAAGGGTGGTTGAGGCTGGGGAGAAGAGGTTTGACCAGCAGCTGTTGAGGAGCTACCAGCAGACTTTGCACGTCTGCTGGCCTTCAGTTCCTTCCATATCTAGGCTGCTTGAAGCTCTTCTATCTCAACTTCTTGCCTTGCCTTGGCAGCTTCCTTGGATTTGGTTGTTATCTCACCCATGACTTCAACCTCATATGGCGAGAAACCAGTCACCTTTCTGGCTTTCACAACCTTGGAGCGCTTCAATATGTGCTCGGACTCATCTGTCATCCCTTGCTTCTTGCAGAATGTCGCGGACAACAATAGTGAATTGGCTTCTTTGTTGCTCTTCTGGTTGCGAGACTAGCTTCACTGGCAGTGTCATACGCGTCCATATCGAACCTCGTAACCATCATAGGAGTAGGCTTGGTAACCACTTCAGCAGAAATGTTGGGGAGCCTTCTTTGCTGCCTCCGCTTGTTCTCGTACTCGTAGTACTTGGAGAAGAAGGTGATCGTTAGCTATTTGTCCTTTGTCACCTTTTTGAGCTCCTCCGGCTCAATAGCAGAGTTGATCTCTGGCATATCCCTAAACATGGTATTGATTAGCCGGACGAAAGGCTGCTTGCTGTAAGGGATGGCCTTGACAGATGAGATGTAGTTGTTGAGCTCATTGAAAATGAGAGCACCATAGTTGAGGTGGAGCCTCTGGTGGATGACGCTTGATAAGGTGAGCTGTTGGGAGGTAAGGATGTCGTGGGAGCCATTCTTGAACAAGAACAACTTGTCCAGCAGATGACTGGAACAGTAGATGCCTAAGAGAAAAACATTCTTCAACATTTTCCCTTGAGGTATCAGCTCCCCTCATTGCTTTCTACGGTGTATTAGCCTCAGCACTTGACAGCTCATAGGCCCCGCCATAGTGGACTCTAATCACTTGGATATAACCTTGGCAGTGAGAGAGAAGGGACGTCCACGTATCCATCCTTGTATGACTGAGGGAGTCTTGGCGTTTATCTTCATTCGCTGGTAGAACTCTTCAGGGAAGAGGTTGCTGTAATCGGCATCGTGAAGAGTGGAGAGGGGGAGAATCCTAGACGCGTCCATTTCCTCGCACATCTTTGCTCCGGCAGTAAAGGTGCGGACAGAATTCAACTCAATGCACATACCCGGGAGGTATGTATTCACCGGCAGCTCATGGATTATGTCGTGAGTGACAGGATAGAAGGGAAACCCAGGAAGGTTGACGGAGGGGTCTAGATGATAGACTTGCTCTGGGTCAAGAACCTTCCTTTTACCATAACTGGATTTTGCAGATGATTTCACCTACAAAAGCAGTTTAAAAATTAGGGCTTTTTCCCTAGACAGAACAAACAATCAAAGAGTTCATTTTTAAGATTTTTTTTTTGTTTTTTAAAGAAATTGAAACCCTTGAATGTTTTGAGAGTTAATTTTACAGAGAAACACCATTTGATAAATCTCGAAGAAATAAGTATTGAAACACTGAGAGAACCAAAGGTTTCAAGGTTTTGAAAAAAGACAACAATGGCGGAAACTGTCAGGATACGCAAAGCGCCCTTTCAAATTCCTCAAAGAAACAACTCAATAGAAGATTATAAACAATAAACCGTATGAGAAATATCCAAAGAGCATTAGAAATGCTTACCATTGTAGTTTTAGGGAAGAAGAAGCAAAGCACAAGGGGCAAAAACAAAGCAGTTGCAGAGGGTTTGAGTAGAAAGAGAAATTAAGAGAGAGAGAGAGAGAAAGAAGGTTTGTGAAAGTTTATGATCTCTTGAATGCACTGGGTATGATGACTTGATGTTGTTGAATAAATTCAGAGCATTCTCATTTCTTCAGTCTTCAATGGTAGTATTTATATCGGAGCATCCTTGAGACCGTTGGGGAAGATGAAGTGAGTAACAACTCTATTAGGTTGAGTGCATTAAATGCATGGAGCTGCTTTGTTGACTTCGTCTTCAACTGGAACTGATCAGGGTATAGAGAGGAGTAGGTACTGGAACTAGCAGGTGGGCGACAAATAGAGTTGCAGACCTGTAGTAGTTAGTACAGCCTGTTTGTGTCAGACTGCAAACCTGCTCTGCCATGTTCAGGAGACGAAAGTCTTCATTCTTCGGAAAAGCTGGAAAGGCCTGTCTTGGAAGTCAGGATTCAAATAGCGATTGATTAATTCAAAATTAATCCACAATATATGAATTAATAATTCTCTTGATGAGTTGGACATCCTGATTCTCTTGACACGTCATGTTGTCCGAAGGCAGACAAGGTCTGTTGGTAAAAACTGCTGGTGAAGCCTTTGCCGAAGTCTTCTGCCGAAACCTGTGAAATCTAAAAAACTATTCTAAAGGTAAAGTTCTATACACAGTTGTCACAGTAACTGGTACGCAACCCGTTTATCTACTAAGTATAGAACCTAAGGTAATGAATTGAATGAGCAGATGCAAATTAAGATATACAGTGAGAAACAACACTTGACCAGGAGCCTGTTTAAGAAACCTCACAACTTTCTTGGTAGCTTGAAGATGAGGTATCCTAGGTTGAGATAAGAATTGACTTATGACCAACAGCATAGGACAAATCAGGTCTAGTGATGGTTAAGTAGATTAATCTCCCAACAAGTCTTATATATTGATCTAGATTCTATAAAAGAGCACCAGAATCAGCAGAGAGCCCATGATTGGTAGGAAGAGGAAGTGTGGGTGCTTTGGCATTAACTAAGCATGTTTCCTTAATAATATACATAACATACTTCCTTTGATGTAGGCAAAGTCCTGTAGAATTTCTAGCCAGTTCTAACCCCAAGAAATACTTCAACTGACCAAGATCCATAATAGAGAATTGAGTGTGTAGGTACTTTTGCAGCTGGGAAATAGCAAAAGGAGATGACCATGTGATGACAATGTCATCTACATACACCAGTAAAGCAGTAAAACCACCCTCATGCTCATTAGTAAAAAGAGTATGATCAGATGCATCATGCCTATAGCCAAAAGCTTTCAATGTAGTGGACAGCTTGTGGAACCACTGCCTAGGGGCCTGCTTCAATCCATATAGGGACTTCTTGAGCCTACAGACCTGAGGAGTTGAAGATGTAGGAGGGCAATAATCAAGGGGCAGAGTCATAAACACCTCCTCATCAAGGTCTCCATGCAAGAAAGCATTGGAGACATCCATTTGATGAATAGGCCACCCTCTCATGGTAGCAACTGCTAGCAGCACTCTTACTGTGGTCATTTTAGCCACAGGGGTAAATGTATCAAAGTAGTCAAAACCTTCAGTTTGTGTGAAACCCTTTGCAACCAATCGGGCCTTGTACTTGTCCACAGAACCATCAGGTAGATATTTGATTTTATAAATCTACTTATATCCAACTGCTTTCTTGCCAGCAAGAAGAGACTGAAGAACCCATGTCTTGTTCCTTTCCAAGGCTGCCAACTTAAAAGTCATAGCTTGACACCAATGATTATGTTTTACAGCTTGAGAGTAAGATTTGGGCTCAGTTGTGATGTCAATGTTAGCTATAAATGCTTGATATTTAAGAGACAGATGAGAATATGTCATAACATTGTGAACAGAATGTGTAGGATACCTTAGATCACAAGCAGCAGATGAAGGTTATGGAAAGGGTAGTTCAGTATAGTCTTTGTACTTGGCTGGAAAAACTTTGGTCCTAATAGGTCTAGATGGAACATCAGGTTGATGTGTAGGGCTAGAGGCAACAATAGGTTGAGGTGTAGGGCTAGGTGCAACAGCAGGTTGAGGTATAGAGTCAGAAGCTGTTGGTTCAGATGAGATGATAGGAGAAGAATTAGGAATAAAAGCTGCATGATACAGGTCTTCATCTAGGGATGCATCAAAGGGAGTAGGTGAAGAAGAAGATTAAGGAGTGATTGAAGTAGGTGCAGCAAAAGGAAAGTAACTTTCATGAAAAACTATATCCCTAATGTAGAAGGTCTGCTTAGACTCCAAGTCATACAGTTTATAAGCCTTTTTGCCAAAAGGATAACCAATGAAAACATATTTCCTTGCCCAAGGTCCAAACTTATCCTTATTGTGGCTAAGAGTGGAAGCATAACAAAGGCACCCAAACACCTTTAGATGAGCATAGGAGGGAATAAGACCAGTAAGAATCTTAGAAGGAGTTTTAAACCCCAAAATAGAACTAGGCAATCTGTTGATAAGATAATTGGCAATTAAAAGACAATCTCCCCCAAAAAAAGAGATAGGAAGATGTGCCTGAAATCTAAGAGCCCTAGCAAGTTCAAGTAAATTCCTATGCTTTCTTTCAACCCGCCCATTTTGTTGAGGTGTGCCAGCACAAGAACTTTGATGAATGATGCCAAGAAAGTCCAGGAGAGGGGTGGCTGATTCATTAAAGAATTCAATCCCGTTATCTGACCTAATTTCTTTAACTGATGCCCCATATTGATTTTTGACATAACATAAGAAATAGGATAGATAATCATAAACTTGAGTTTTGGACTTAAGAAGAAAAGTCCATGTAGTTCTGGACATGTCTCCTACAATAGTAAGAAAAGAATTACAATTGGTGTAAATATTGTGTCTATAGGGTCCCCATGAGTCATAATGAAGAAGAGAAAACAAAGTAGTGGAATGGATACACTGGGAGGAAATGGTTGTTTAACTTGTCTGGCAAATTGACATACATCACAAGGTAATACAAAAGTAGTACTATCAACATGACATACATTCAAATGTTTAGGGGATGAAATGGGAACATGTCCTAATCTCAAATGCCAAAGGGCATAGTCATTGTTAATACTGCTAGACACAGAACAAACAGAAGGATGTTGGTCAGAAACAGAAGCAGGTTCAGACTTTGAGGTACTGAATATGTATAGGCCATCAACTACCCTACCAGTCCCCTTGATCTACCTGTGATCCTGGTCCTATAATACACATGCGGAGGCAGAGAAAACAAAAGTGATTTGATTATCAATAGCAAGTTTACTGCCAAAAAGAAAATTGTACTAAAAGGAAGGAGCAAATAAAACATTATGCAGAACAATAGAGATGCAGTGATGTGGTCAGTTGCTGTCCAGAATCCATTCACTAGAAGTGTGTCCGGAACTTAAACAACACCTTGGATTAACATAACCAACAAAGTAACCTAATATGTGTGACTCTGGACTATCCAATCTACAAGAATTGTTGGAAAGGAGAGACATAAGTTATTGACATTGGGCAGAGGTAAACCCTTAAAATTTATCTTGGCTGGTGTGAGTAGCAGTTCCCTCAGAAGTTCTGTCTGTGAACACATTGGCTGCTACTTTTGATTTGTACTTTGGCATTCTGGACTCATCTAGTTTTGTACCATGCAACACATGCCATTCAGGAAATACATTAAGATAAAAGCATTTGTCCTTTGTATGAGTATCTCCATGACAGTGGTCGCACCACATTTTCTTTTTCTATCTGTTGCCTCCACTCCTAGTATTGTAACCTTTAGGACCTTGACTACCATTGCTCCCAGATTTTCTCTTAAGACCTTTGGGACCAGTTTTTCCCAACATAGCTGCTGCAACATTTTCCATATTATAGGCCTTGAGCCACACTTTCTCTGACTCTCTTCCTGAGTTAAAATATTTTCTGCTTTGCTTAGACTGGGAAGAGGATTCATAATCATGATTTGTCCTCTAATAGCAGCGTATGTATCATTTAAGCCCATTAGGAACTGAATTAGTTGTTGCTCATGTTCATATTCTTCTTGCTTAGATAATCCTCCATAAACACATTTGCACGAGCATTTAGGAAGACTTGCAAGACTCACCAATTCAGCCCAATTTGCCCTAAACTTGGTAAAGTAAGCAGAAATACTTAAGTTGTCTTGATTACACTCACTTAAGTTTCTCCTAATCTGGAAGATTTTAGGGAGATTGTTGTAAGAAAACCTAACATTTAGACCTTCCCAAATAGCTCTTGCCATATCAAAATAGACTATACTAGATTTGATTTCGGGAGAAACTACATTAATCAACCAAGATATGACCATATGGTTGCATCTCTCCCATTGACCTAGGTATTTTGATCCAGGTATTGATTTCTTATTAGTCCCATTAATCAAACCTAATTTGTTCTTGGCTGATAGGGTTATAACAACCGACCTTTTCCATTGACCAAAATTAACCGTATCGGTAAGAGTTTGAGAGATTAATGTCATACCAGGATGATCGTTTGGATGTAAAAACAGAGGGTGGAGAGGATGAAGCTGCAATGTCGATATGTTAATATCGTATTCATCTACTATCTCGTTTGAGTCTTCTGCAAGAGCAGAATCTTCTGGTTCTTAATTCTTCTCACGTTCTTCACTATCGTTAGCCATTTCTCTCTTTCAACTGATTATACTTTCCTATCATAAGATTCAAAATCAAAACTATATGCAGAGGTACCAGATAGATAAACTTTTCTCAAAAGTCCAACCATTGGTCTACATTTATTGTAAGACAATGTTAATGTATGACACTAGGGTTTACCTTTTCCTAGCAAAAAGGTGCATGGAAAGAAAGGGTGATTAGTAAATTAACTTAAAAGCTAATGAGCATGAAGAGATTGAATCTCTACAATGGAGTCCGAATTTCTTTACAGATTAATTATTTGAGAACTGTGTAACAACTACAGCAATGGTGTCAATTTCAGAACCCCTTACAGCTGAAGGGCCAAATCAGTATCGAGGGGATTATCAAATGAGGAGAGTGGTTGATTCTTGCGAAAAGGCCAACCTTTCTGCTCTACTTTTTTAGTAAAGCTCATATTCTTCTTCTTATCCCTATTGTCATCATTGTTGCTCATAAACTTCATTTGACTGAGTTGAGATTTCAAGAAGGGCAGATCAAAAGTGAACCTCGATGTAGATGGCATGACTTCTCTTGGTTCCATAAAACTGCTTTCTTGAGCTGAATTATTGGCGACATTGCTTGATTTCATCAAAGTTACGTCTTGAGTGGCCGAATCTGAGCTATGTTTGGAGCCAATATTCTGACTCAAACTTGAAACCTGGACGGTTTTTGAGAGCCATGAATATGAGGATATGGAACTATTCTTGTCGTTTCTCAACTTTAATTCAGAAGTATTTGACTGTTCTGAAGGAACTGCTGGTGCTACTGCTTTAGACTTGCTGGAACTTGAATGGCTGATTCCAGAGGAAACTACATCTCCATTGTTGGAACTGGAATAATGAGAACCAAACTGTATTCCACTCCATCGTTTCTGTGTAACCTTGTCTCTTCTGGAATAATCTTCAAAATTCATTCCTCCTCGAGTACTGAATCTCTCATTGTACACATTATTCTCTTCCTCATCAACATTGGTCAAGTCAATTACGTTTCCAGCTTTTTTTGGGACAGTAGGACTTGCTAGAGGCAGATTGTGTGACTTTTGTGATGGGACGAAATCTTGAGTACTAGGCCTTGTTTGGAGAAAAGGAAATAGAGAAGCAGTTTGAGCTGTTGGAGGCGGCTGAGTCCTACAATCTGATGTTGGTGTTTCATTACTGATGGAAGAATCTCCGGATAGGCCTTGTAGCTTTTGTTTGGCAACCATTTGGGCTGTGGGTCCTAAATCTTTTACAAACCGCATCAAGCTTTCACTGTAACTAATGTCCTGCTGATTTACCTATTGAAAAATGAAGATGTAACCAGCAGCTATGAGATCTTGAACAATCAACTTCTCTAACAAGAGCCAAAAGGGTAAAAAGCAAAATCAAACTTACTGCAGGAACTAGAGTTTTCGGCTCAGGAGCTCCTGAAACGTATGAGTGGTGGTCATGTTCGAATAACATCTTAGGTTTATATGTGTAACGTTTATCTGCTTCGTCAAAACTACTTGTTCTACCATCCCCGGCACCTGATCATAAGAGAAGATAAATGTATATTAGTACTCACATTTGATTAAACTTTGAATAGTGATAAGTAGAAAGTCGCAGAGGGCTTTACCAAAAACAAAACCGAAATCTAGACCATGAGCAGCAGTACTAGCAAACCCGAGGTTTCCTAGGAAACTTGTTTTGAAAATTGATGGACCATTAAAAGAGTTAGGTGCTCCCCTTGACGAAGCATCAATGGTTGCACTACCGGGTCTGACGTTTGAAGAATGTCTAGGGATTGATTTGCAGTTTAAATTCTTATCTTCAACCTGTGGCCTCCTACAAGATCTTCGTCTTGTCCCGGAGAATTCCAATACAAAGTTTTCAGGATCGGTTTTTAAAACATGAAAAAGCTTTTTCGATAGTTCATGTATGGAACGAGCCTGTAAATTAAAACATCAAGTTTTGGTATTGGTATTTTTGATGAATCAAATTAAGACAGTTTGAATTAATTTGGAAACATGCATGGATGGATTATAATGTAGGAGGAGGTGTTGAGTATACGTACCTGTCTGAAGAAAATTGTAGCTGATGAGTTGAAATGCATTGCATTCCCTGATATTAGAAATACATCGTGCTGCGTATATGTTAATTTTAGTTGGAGATCATCTTGTGGATCTTAATAATCGAAATGGATAGAGTAATTATAAACAAACCTCGAATTGTTCAAGAGTGGTATACATTCCTTCATGAAGTTTAGCCCTCATGGTCCCAAAATCCATTGGCTCTTTAATGATTTCATAGTAGTCCTCAACCTTATGCATATACATTGAGTCTTTCATATCTTTACTGGATCGGAATAGAAGATATATACATTCGAATTTCAAACTAACTTACCTCTTCAGGATCAACTGGCTCAGCAAATATTTCGTATGTATCTCTCCTGATCATATAGATGGAAGTCAATTAGTATGAAGATCTATTAATTTAAGCTTAATCAGCATTTGCTGCAATGATATTATAGGAGTATACCTTTGTAATGTGTCAAGAATAAGCTCGAGTATGTGTTTTTGTGGCAGTGGCTGAACAGGTAATGCAGCAGATGGTTGACCTGCACCAGATACTCACTCTCCTTAATGTAATAAGTTAATTATATATGTATTGTTGATTAATGTACAATTTAGGAGAAATTAAAATAGGCTCACTGATGGTGGTGGAGGAGGTCGGGTGGACGTCGCTTTTTGGGCTTTTCTTAGCCTTGTCAGCGAGTCGTTTATCTGAGTCAATAAGGAATTCATCAACAACCTACTGAACCGACTGTACTGCACGTGTTCTAATATTAATGTCATGCCATTGAAGCTTAATTCAAAGTTGACTAGCTAACGCAATGCTATTCTTAATCGTACACTCACCGAAGTTACAGCTGGTTGACTGATGATCTTCATTGTTTAGTTTCTTTGAAACCTGCACAATGCATGGGAAAACATAGTACGTTATCTGGAATTAATAAACGAATAATTAAACTGGAGAGAGAGAGAGAGAGATCTAATCTAGTTAGTAGACAGTAGTTATTCAAGGTAGGTTGCTAGTAGCTAGTAGCTTGTACGTACCTGCAGTTGCAATTTGGGTTTATTCAAATTATTAGGAAGAGTTTGAGGTTGAGGTTGTTGTTGTTGGAGTTGGAGCTTTCTCTTGAGCCTGGCCCTTGTCCGAGACGGTGGTCCGGCCTCGGCCTGCTCTTCCCTATAACAATCTTCTTGTTGCAGGTGGTCATCATCACCAACGTTAACGCTGCTCTTTCCCTCTCCATTTCTCCACACTGATTTTCTATATGTACGTACAGACAGACATTCCCATTACTCATATTATTTTGGGGAATTTTATGTTTTATAAATACAGTAAATCCTTAATAAAGTAGTGCATTGTTACATGGATTAAAAACCAAAACCAACCTGCTGGACATTGATATCGTACCAAAAATTATTCCACTCTGTCGAAAAATGAGTTTCTTTCTAATTTCGATTCCGGGAGAAGGGCTGGTTCATGAACCTCCGCTAGCTAGCTTGAATGGTTTAATGAATATATATAGTATATATTTAAAGAATTGAAATGATCAATGACCAATATATCTTGATTTTGTAAAATTAAGGTTGTACTAGCTAGTATTTAACTATATACTATGTATAGCAATCTTGATTTTGTAACTGTTTCCTAGTAGCAATACTTAATTAATTAATTCAATTCTTCATCAGTTTCTTTCTGGAATTTGCAGGAGGAGATCTTGAAAATATATTTCATACAAGGACAACTTTGATCACAATTATAACTTTGAATGAAATTCATTCTTATTCTTATATATTATCATATCATATCATACCACTCCATTCCTAGTAAACTTAATTCATTCTTTTTTTCCTTTTCCTCTAATACCTACTATAAACATAGAGTAGTAGTAGTAGTAGTAGTAGTAGTGCGATTATTATTATTATTATTATTATTATTATTATTATTATTGTTGTTGTTGTTGTTGTTGTTGTTGTTGTTGTTGTTGTTGTTGTTGTTGTTGTTGTTGTTGTTGTTGTTGTTGTTGTTGTTGTTGTTGTTGTTGTTGTTGTTGTTGTTGTTGTTGTTGTTGTTGTTGTTGTTGTTGTTGTTGTTGTTGTTGTTGTTGTTGTTGTTGTTGTTGTTGTTGTTGTTGTTGTTGTTGTTGTTGTTGTTGTTGTTGTTGTTGTTGTTGTTGTTGTTGTTGTTGTTGTTGTTGTTGTTGTTGTTGTTGTTGTTGTTGTTGTTGTTGTTGTTGTTGTTGTTGTTGTTGTTGTTGTTGTTGTTGTTGTTGTTGTTGTTGTTGTTGTTGTTGTTGTTGTTGTTGTACTCGTGCGAAGCACGAGCTAAATAACTATTATTTTCTTAAAAAATTGACAACATTATTTTGATTAAACATACACGAGCTCGTTAGCCTCGTCAACTTAAATATTGTATTATCAAACATTTGTGGGCATAACATAGACAATTAAATGTGGTGCGAGTTCGCTTACTTATGAGAAATATGACATGTTAATTAAAGTTGCTTTATGCCGAGCTATCTACTTGCGCACTCATATCAAACAGTTATAAAAATTCCTCGCATAGAACTCACAAATTGCTGGTCCAACCCATACATCATTCATACCGCGTTCGGGAAGATTATATGAAACATTTATTAATTTATTATTGCCCAGTTAATAACAATCGTTAACTTGGGGCTGCTACTAAGGCATGAAGAAAATAGAGATCTTTATCACTTCACATTCTAATGATATGCTCCTACGCTCAAGAAGTAGGGGACAACTATTACCACTATCACTGATGAGATCATATTATTATTCTCGTGTCCGTACACGCTATGCTCGCTGATGTCTTATTTTTTTTACCTCGCAAGTGTACGATGCAATAGAAAGTATAGTGTACGAAAAGCAAGGATCGAACCACAGAAACAAGAAATATCTAAAGCAAGTAAACAGATAACAATTATAATTAAGGGGGGTTTGTTTTATTTATCTAATTATTCTACTAAAAAGCAAGTAATCTAATTAGCAGTTTGTTAAAGCAGCAAACACAGTTTGTGAAGATCTAAAGGTGGAGGAGAATCTAGGAATATGGATTCACTTGTATCTACTCTAATGCTCTTTTGCTTAATGTATCAATCAATTAATCTTGGGTTCGTTCACGAAAGATTGGTACAGATCACCAAATTATAATTCAGTCTCTATTCTAAATAATTCATCCAAGTCTATACCCTTAAGAAAAAGAAAAAATATTAATTTCCGTCTGTCACTCGGAAACATATAAACCTAACCCTAACTTATCACTCTCGTGCATCGATAGGTTTAATTTATCACAATGGTGAGCCAGTATACGATATATGCATATGGCCGTGCAGTTATCCGCACCTCTTGGTCTTTAACTATTACGATATTATTCATTAGGGAAAAACCAAATAGCAAAGAGATTGATAAACACTGTGATCAACAAGATTTGATTGAATATAAAATATATAATATATCAAAAGATTCGATACAAGTTACCTCCAATTCCTAAATATGAGCGGTTAGTTCATCTTTGAAGATGAACAGATCGATTGGAAGAATGAATACATGAATGATCTTCGAAACTATAATTACAAACAATAAAAACTCTAAATTACAAGCTAAATTTGGATTATTTCTGACATAGAACCTAGGGCTACAAGGTTTGTATTTATACTAGTGTTTACAGGGCAAGAGATAGAATTAGGGTACAATTCCCGGCTTTGAAAGTCGGTGAGGCTTGCGGGGGCAAGGTGGAGAGTCATGCGGCCGCAAAGCCTTTGACACTTTCGGGGTTGACTTTCGGAGACCTTGCGGGGGCAAGGGTCTTGGGCTTGCGGCCGCAAAGCATTTAGAATTTCTGATCCTTTTTCTTCCAGACTTTTTCACTTTAGTCATTTCCTTCAATTCTTCACTTAAAGCCTTAGGAATTCCATAATTCCAATAAAAACCCTGAAACTCACAAATAAGCTCCAAAACACATATTAGTAGCCAAAAGCCTTGTGGAATTGCTATTTCTAAGATGTATAAGTACATAATAGATACGTATAAAACACATCTATCACTCGCACAAGAGCTTGAGCTTTAGATTATGCTCGTGCTAGAGCCTGAGCTTTATATTATATTTCTCGTGCCCATGCATGCTATGCTCGCGCCTATGCCCGAGCTGCAAATTATTTCTCGTACATGTGCACGTGCTTCATATTATTCATGTGCCTAGGCACGTCACACTCGTCTCGAGTGTCGCATTATACTTGTTCCTGATCTATGCTCGTTTCTAACCTATCGAGCTTTTATAACATGCTTGTGTCGGCCACATCGCTCTTTATCGAGCTCTACGGCATGCTCGCGTTGGTTGCATTACACTTTGCATTGAGTTTATATTATGCTCCATTTTGAACATCATACTTACGCTCATCTAGAGCCTCATATTGTTCTCACGCTCGAGCCGATTATGCTCCTTCCCGAGCATCTTATCATGCTTCTACATCAGTATTGTGGCTACACTCGGTTTTGAGCTTCATATTTTCCCCCCTGCTCGAGTTTACTCTCGGTTGAGTAGTACACAGCACATTCCTGCGCTTATGCTTTCCGTTCGAGTTTACTCACAACTGAGCTCTATATTGTCCTCCCGCTCGAGTTTACTCGCGGTTGAGTTATACACCACGCCTTTCTGCACTTATGCTCCTCGTTCGAGTTTACTCGTGGCTGAGCTTTATATTGTCCTCCTACTCAAGTTTACTCGTGGTTGAGTTTTACATTGCGCCTACCTGCGCTTATGCTCCCCACTCGAGTTTACTCACGATTGAGCTTCATATTGTCCTCCCGCTCGAGTTTACTCATGGTCCAGTAGTACACATCGCCTTCATGCGCTTATGCTCCCCGCTCAAGTTTACTCGGAGCTGAGCTTCATATTGTCCTTCCGCTCGAGTTTACTCACGGTTGAGTTGTACACCGCGCCTATCTGTATTTATGCTCCCCGCTCGAGTTTACTCGCGGTCGAGTAATACACTGCTCCTTTCTGCACTTTTGCTCCCTGTTAGAGTTTACTCACTACTGAGCTTCATATTGTCCTCCCACTTGAGTTTACTCGCGGTCGAGTGGTACACCACGCCTTCCAACGCTTATACTCCTTGCTCGAGTTTACTCACGCCTGAGCTTCATATAGTCCTCCCGCTCGAGTTTACTCGCAGTCGAGAAGTACATCGCGTCATCCTGCGCTTATGCTCCCTGCTCGACTTTACTCGCGGCTAAGCTTCATATTGTCCTCCCGCTCGAGTTTACTCGCGGTCGAGTAGTACTCTGCGCCTTCACGCGCTTATGCTCCATGCTCGAGTTTACTTGCGGCTAAGCTTCATATTGTCCTCCCACTCAATTTTACTCGCGGTTGAGTTGTACACCGTGGCTACCTACTCTTATGCTCCCCGCTCGAGTTTACTCGCTTCGTATTGTTCTCCCGATCGAGTTTACTCGCGGTCGAGTAGTACACCGCGCCTACCTGCGCTTATCCTCCCCGCTCAAATTTACTCGTAGCTGAGTTTCATATTGTCCTCCCGCTCGAGTTTACTCTCGGTCGAGTAGTACATCGCGCCTTCCTGCGCTTATGCTCCCCGCTCAAGTTTACTCGCAACAAAGCTTCATATTGTCCTCCCGCTCGAGTTTGCTCGTGATCGAGTAATACAATGTGTATTCCTATGCTTATATATATTCCCCGCTCGAGCTTACTCGTTGTTGAGCTTCATATTGTCCTCCTGCTCGAGTTTACTCGCGGTCGAGTAGTACACCGCGCCTTCTTGCGCTTATGCTCCCCGTTTGAGTTTACTCGCGGTTGAGCTCTATATTGTCCTCCCGCTTGAGTTTACTCACGATTAAGTTGTACATTGCGCCTACCTGCGCTTATGCTCCCCGCTCTAGTTTACTCGCGGCTAAGCTTTATATTTTCCTCCCACTCGAGTTGACTCGCAGTCGAGTAGTACACCGTGCCTACCTGCGCTTATGGTCCCCGCTCGAGTTTACTCACGGCTGAGCTTCATATTGTCCTCCTGCTTGATTTTACTCGCGGTCGAGTAATACACCGTGCCAACCTACGCTTATGCTCCCCATTCGAGTTTACTCGCGGCTAAGCTTCATATTGTCCTCCCGCTCAAGTTTACTCACGGTCGAGTAGTACACCACGTGTGGCGACCCGGCCCGGGCCCGAGATGGGACCGAGGGTCGGACCGCCCAAATAAGGAGGGAAACAAGTAGGCAATTAAACATGCAAGGA
The DNA here is from genome assembly GCA_013146195.2 of Codonopsis lanceolata. Taxonomy (NCBI): domain Eukaryota; kingdom Viridiplantae; phylum Streptophyta; class Magnoliopsida; order Asterales; family Campanulaceae; genus Codonopsis; species Codonopsis lanceolata. The sequence goes on from CM028381.1 coordinate 89,118,263, forward strand.
CTTAATTTACAAAAACGACGTGACGCAACATTGGAGGCGTAGCACGCCTCGGCACCAAAAGGCCGGTATTTTAAAAATCTTTTCAACCTGATAAACAGTTAAGCAATATAACCAAGTCTTCGGCGACACTACATGCCGGAACCCAAGCTAACAGTTCAAAGACAAGAATTAATAAGGAGCTAATAGCATGCTCAGCGGAAGACTAATACGTGGAGGAATAATAACAAGTTAACCAAAGCTCGGCTAACACAATGCCTAAGACAAAGTTACAAGTACTACAAGTATTAAACTACTAGCAGCTAATAAGATTTACAATCAAGTTCTACACAAATACCCAAGCATAGTCTAGTTGACTTGCTTAACCCGTCGTCCTTACAAAAATATATAGACAAGAGGAAGAGGACGTCTAAACCACCTCTTCAACAACGACGGCGAATCAAAAGGGCACAAAGCACGAACACCGCGAGTCAACGAGCAGGACCTGTCTTGCTAGGATCTAAAGCAGTAAAGGGGAAAGGGTAAGTCATAAAGACTTGTAAGCTATTAATCATGCATGTCATGGCAAGATGCAACATTCAAGGCAAGATATAGTCACATAAGCATAGAGTCATATATCCAGGATGCACATTGTTTCACATAAGTGCGCATAAATAAATCACATAGGATAAGGATATATGGAGAGCCGCCACGTAGTTCCTGCGCATACAAGCGTTATACGGAATGTGCGGGTATCGAATGTGTGTAAGTACATCGATCTTCCGAAGAGATGCCCGGATAGTCACCAAGTGATGCTCTTAAATGATTACGATGGGAGCTACTTCCACCTGTGGCCGGTGAGGCGTGTGTGAACAAAGACGGGATGCCACCGACTCATGCAATGCCAAGTAATGTATACTTAACAAAATTTCAAGTAGAACGAGGTCGACAAGAGCGATCTCGTTCGAGACAAGTAAATTATTCTTATCAATAACCAAGTAGGGTTGAGTTCGACAAGAGCGAACTCACATGTCAATTAGTCATTCTATAATATGACATTCAAGATCAAGCAAGGCAATTAATTCAAGTTCAAAGTCTAGAATTAGTATTCTTAGGGAAACGCGATTAGAACGTCGTAGGGATTGATCGGTGAGCCGGTATTGTTCAATAGCTCGCTAATCTTGACTCCGTTGAGTCGTCTCTAACAGTTCATCCAATAGAGTTAGGACGCTAAATGCATCACAAACCCTTTTCTAAGTTCTCGTATATGATCGGTAGGTCATTAATCCATTTAACGACCGTAGTTAAGAATTGTCGATAATTCGAATTCAAGGGACCTTAGAATCATTCTTTCAAGGTTATTAAAATGCAAGGGTCCAAGAACATTATTTACTCGTAAGGGAACATAGAACACAATTTATTCTAGGCCTAGGACCCAATTCAATAGGATGATCAATACAAGGCATAGGAAACCCTAGAATCATAATTCCCAAGAGTTATCAAAATCTATTAATTTCAAGAACATTAATTGTTCCTAAGGAAGCATATAACATAATTAATTCTAGGCATAGGTCTCAATCAACAAGATGGACATTATTCAAAATCCCAAGAGATCAAAACATCCACAATCATAGTTTGGACATGGAAGAAGCATGGAAATCAATAGAAAAGGGGGAAACATGGCAAGTCTAGCATACAACCTAAGGGGGAATCAATAGCTTACCTTCACCAAGGAAAAGGAAGGTTGGAGTACAAAGTAATCGGATGGAATCGATCTCCTCGTCGGTAGCTTCACTTCGGTGGTCTCGGTTTGGCAATCGGAGGTCGGGAGCTCAATCTAGGGGAGAGACACACACCAATCTCACCTATTCTCTACACACACTAAACATGGCAAGAGAGAGAAGAAGAAATCTGGAAATGAGCTTAATGGCTAAGTCAACAAGAGAGAGGCTTTTTATATGTTGCATGGATTTGGTGGAAATCCACATGTCAAGAGGAGAGGCTCCCATTTTCCACTTGTCAAGAGAAGGTTACTTGAGGTTAAGCCTAATCTAACTTGATTAGGGTCTAATAGGTTGGATTAGGGCCAATTAGGAAGGAGGTTTAAGTGGCTAATTGGATCACAAAAGCTGGAAGGAGGAAAATCCCGTAGAGATGATCGAAAGTGAGGCGGGCGCTCATGCCCATCATGGCCGCCTCAGATACTGGGAAGGGTTCCATTTTTCATTTTCTCTCAGTACTTGGGGCGGGCGCCTCACTCGAGCCATGCGGCCGCCTGAACTTCTGGAGCATCAAAACTTGACCTAAACAAGTCCTAAATGGTCCCAAGCTCATGGGCAACCATTCTAGGGTCTAACATAACTCAAAACATGTCCGAAACACACCCGAACAACACCCGGAACAAGGTAGGACAAGGCTCGAATCATGCGACGATTGGTTGACGAATCAAACCCGGATCAAACGCTAATAAAACTAGGGTAACTTGGGCATGAAAAAGGATTGTTTAAACATGGTTATGACTTGAATACAAGTCCGGGAACTCAAGGAACAATTCGCACGTCGAAATACGAGCAAAACGGGAGACGAGGGAAATTGCTAAGGCCAAAACAAAGCAAGAAGGTTTCTACACTTCCAATCAAGCTTACTATGATCAAGGCGAATGTTCTAAGTCATCTATGGACGACAATAGAACCCTAACAAGTCTCGGTTGAGTGCAAATCATGCTAAGGCAACACTCAAGGCATAACGGCAAGGTATGCTAAGCATAGAGGGTATTCAAGCGACAAGGAATGTAATAATGATAATATAAGCCAGACATGGACAATTAGAAATATCTAACATGTTAAGGCATAATATAAACAAGTTATTAAGGTATAAAACAAGTAATGCAAGTAATGGGTTTGGGTTCTCACACCACGCCTTGCTGCGCTTATGCTCCCCGCTCAAGTTTACTCGCGGCTGAGCTTCATGTTGTCCTCCTGCTTGAGTTTACTCGCGGTCGAGTAGTATACCGCGCCTTCCTGTGCTTATTATCCCTGCTCGAGTTTACTTGCAGTTAAGCTTCATATTGTCCTCCCGCTCGAGTTTACTCGCAGTCGAGTAGTACACTACGCCTTTCTACACTTATACTCCCCGCTCGAATTTATTCGCGGTTGAGCTTCATATTGTCCTCCTGTTCGAGTTTACTCACGGTCGAATAGTACACTGCGTCTTCCTCCGCTTATGCTCCTAGTTCGAGTTTATTAGCGATTGAGCTCTTGTCCTCCCGCTCAAGTTTACTTACGGCTGAGCTTTATATTGTCCTCCCGCACGAGTTTACTCGCGGTTAAGTAGTACACCGCACCTTTCTACGCTTATGCTCCCCGCTCAACTTTACTCGCAGTTGAGCTTCATATTGTCCTCTCGCTAGAGTTTACTCGTGGTTGAGTTGTACCACGCACCTACGTGCACTTATGTTCCCCGCTTGAGTTATCTCCTGGTCGAGTAGTACACCGTGCCTACCTGCGCTTATGATCCCCACTCAATTTTACTCGCAGCTGAGCTTCACATTGTCCTCCCGCTCGAGTTTACTCGCGGCTGAGCTTCGTATTGTGCTCCAGCTCGGTATCACAGTTACGCTCGGCATGAGCTTCAATTTGTGCTCGAGCTCGGTATCACAGTTACTCTCGGCACGAGCTTCTATTAGTGTTGAGCACATTACGCTCCCCGAACGGCCCATCATGCTTGTTCATCAACATTTTCGGCTACACTTGGCATGAGCTGTATATCTCGCTCCAGCTCGGCATCGTCAACGCTCTCAGTACGAGTTTTTTATTATTGTCGAGGATCAATACATTACGCTCCTAATGACCTTAATATCACGCAGTATCACAGTTACGCTGAACATGAGCTTCACACTATTCTTGCGCTTAAGTTGATTATGCTTCTTCCTGAGCGTCTTGCCAAGCCTTTACATCAACATTGCTACTACGCTTGTCCTGAGCTTCACATTACCCTCGTACACCAAGGACGAACAAGGCCCTAATGCCCATCTAAAATCCTCCCACGAAGGTTCCCCGTCAAGGTTCAAAAATTCAGCTGCATAAACTCTTTTGGAATTCAAAGCAAAATCTCAAAACCCTCGTCATCACAAGAAATAACTACGAGCAGATTGTACTCCTTACCCTCGATGTCCACCACAACGAATAAGGAGTGGGGGATTACTGATATGCACCAAAATATTAGGCCCGAAAAGGTAGCCCAAAAGAGTATTCCAAAAATACACTTGGAGGATTGGGCCAAGTCCATACCCGAAAGGGAGCCCGAGCATGTATCCAAAGAAGGGCCCGAGCCCAATAACGAACAAGGCCCAAGAGGTGAAGATGGATTCTTATTGTAAAAGGAGGAAACTTCCTCCTTGCGCATTCAGGCTCACTTTCTCATCAAAAGAACTATAGACAACAAGGAACCATCCCTCCTTCTTTTCACTCCCTCACGGTCACACAAACATATACACCACCACCTTTATTTTATTTGTTTCTATGACATATACTGATTATCACACCAGAGGGTTTGGCGGGACAACCTCACCCGCTCACGGTGCTTCATTTTACAGACATTACTAGCCAGATATCCTATCGTGACGACCACTGTCGGACCACAACTCCGGTGACCCCGACGTGACGTCACTTTCGGCACCCCGGACACGACATAACAAGGTCACCACATTTTTGACGTGATCAGATTGTAAATATTTACAATATGAAAACAAACCGTTTAAAGAGTTGAAATCATTAAGAGAACTCCTATGATAAAAGATGAATCTATTCTATACTAAACACTCTTCGAAACACACATTTATGAAAAAAAAAAACAAAAAAACAAAGAGTGTATGGAAAAACAGTGAACAACAAAACAATGAGTCTTATGATGATGTATCATTTAATGGCTCATTTGCTTCGTGACAACACTTCTTCGTGCAAAACTCTTTCTGAAAATTCTCTGCTTGGGTCTATGTCGACCAGGGTTGTGCACTTCTTATATAGAGCTCTAGGAAACTTGTCTTCCAAGTAAAACACTCTACAAGGCAATGTTAGGATTAGTAAAGAGTTATTATGGAAATAAACCTCTAATTCCTACAAGTTAGGTTATGCCTTATTAGAGTCCTTAAAGAAGGCATCTACCAAGCTTCCTAGAAATTACCTGAAAATGTAATAACAACATGTGTCCAAAAAGGTAGGACATGGCAAAAGGAATGAGAAAATAATTGTGAGTTATTTTACTCCAACAAAAAGAAAACTCGAAACACTTCTTCGGAATGCAGAAATCACTAAGTCAGTTTGAAAAAGGGAATAGGTAAAGAATTGCACTTTGATCCTTGAGGGAAATGGAAGAAAAAAGCATTATAAAGAGTCTGTAAACAATAGTGTATAGGGGAGTTTTTAGAAGAAAGGGGAGATAAATGGAGGAAAAGATTGTGGAGGAAAGAGGAAGAAGAAGCCGTAGCTGGGTTTCATTGGATAGAGGTGGAAGGAGAGGCTATTACAATTAGGCCCATGCAATAAGACTCTTGCTAAGTGGTTCCTGAACTTTTATAAGTTGAAATGACGAAATTGCCCTTACCAAAAATCACATGAGATGGACGTAATTTGATTTAACGGTAAAAAATTAAAAGAATTGGACAAAAGGACCAATCCCGCGAAAAAAATTAGTACATGAAGCAAGAATTCAAAAAATAATAATAATAAAAATGACCAAAACGGAGAAATCTAAATTTTAGAGGACCATTTGTGTTGTTTGCCCAAACTAAAACTAGCTAGAGTAAAAGAGCGGGGGGTAGTGGTGGTGGTGGTGCCTGCTGGTGGGGGGAGTTGGGTGATAAAGCTAAGCAAAAGTCCAAAGCTCCTCTCTAATTTCTAAACGAGTGATGACCCTTTTTCCTCTCACTCCTTAGTCCTTGCATTGATCATTCCTTTCTTTCTTTAATTACGGAACCACGCATTTTGTTCTTTTACTCCCTCAACAGATGCACCTGAAGCTTACCAATTCGGGTTCTCTTATAACCACATCGCGTATTATTTGATTTTTCTGAGCCCTAATTTTGGATAAATTTTCTACCATCCCCTTGCTGTAATTTAATCATTTTTCCTTCTCTTTTTTTTTTCTTTTTCCTTTTCGCTTAATGAGTTCATGAAAGTTGATTTCTTTCTTCTGGGCGAGGGGATTTGCTGCCCCGTGACTCAATTCTGCATCTAACTAGGGGATCGATTGAAGATCGTGCGGTATCCCGGCCCATTTGACTCCTACAGAATCCTCATTTGTAAGTTGTCTTATGCTAACCCTTTGAAGCATATTAGTTGTTTAGTTTCTGCATTTTAACTCGGTTTTTCTTAGTTACGAATTTTGATTGGCTTGAGCATTTCTAAAAATTTGTGCCCTGGAATTGAACATATATGTGTGTCTGTGTCTCTGTGTGTGTTCAAACCTCAATGATTTGCCTTCTATTCGGTTGACTATAATAATTCTTGAGTAAAATTTGATTGTTACTTCTGCTGATGCTATTCTTTATAGAATGGTTGGTACTTCCATTAAATGCTAGAGTTAGCTATCTAAGACTAAGGCAGATAGAATTGAGTAATGATTCAAATTTTTAAAGTGTTTTTGGTCCGCTTTAATATTTAGGAGTATAAATACAATCGGGGACAATGATAGGAGACACATTGCCCCTTCCTGAGTTTGTAGACCACGGAATACATAAATGTTGAACTCGGGATCCGATACTGGACGGCCAGCAGCTGCGAGTTCATCAGCATAGGATTTTGTGCGTTGGAGATAGGTGGTGACAGTGTCATTACCTTGGCGAAGATCGTGAAGGTGTGAATGAAGATTGAGGATGCGTGTGTGAGAGGGAGAAGCAAAGGCAGAAGAGAGAGTGGTCCATATTTCGGTGGAGGTGGAACAGCCAACAATCATGGGAAGGACAGACTCAGAGAGTGATGTAATAAGCATACTCATCACAGTTTGGTCCTGTTCGAACCACAATTGATAGGCCGGGTTGGGCTGAAGTTCAGATTTGTTAGGGACAGTGGTAGTTTCAGAGGGCTGTGGGAGGGTGCCATCAATAAATCTGATTAATTTTTGTCCACGGAGGAATGGAAAGATTTGAGTTTTCCAGTATAAAAAATTTGTGGCAGTTAGTTTTAAAGACAGAAAATGATGAGCAGAGTTTAAAGATGGAGTGGTTGGAATGGTTGGAGTGGGGAGGGGGGAGGATGAATGACTAGTGGTCATTGTGCTTTGGCAACCTAGACGCTCTGATACCAAATTGGAACTTAATTACAGTAATGAACATAAATCTCACTTTCTTATCAAAAAAAAAAAAAAATTTATGTGAGGTGAGCAATATATTTATAGTCACAAAATAGAAGAGATAAAGATTACAAAGATATGGAAGAGATATGATAAAGATGACATCAACAGTATATAACTAAGTGATAGATGTCAACTAAGATACTGTGATACGGATATGGTTCAATACTGAGCAGGGTTGTGAGCTGTTTGAATGATGTTCAACCTGTTTATGTGCTGTGTCATGGCTGTTCGTTTTGGGGCTTTTGCTGATTAACTTCAATAGATAAGTTATTTGGTGCCTTTTTGGCTGTTTTATCCTTTGGCCATCATAATTATAACAAATTTAAAATGGTTTTGAGTTTATTTTGCCAAGCTCAAGCATTTATGTTCTTACTGAGTAGGAGGTTATAATCTCTTGGGTGAAAGATTTGAGAAAAGGGTAAAAGCTGCTAAGCCAAGCTCTATCTAACTATTGTAGTTTCCTCTATATGCGGAAGTAAGGAACTCTAGAAATTTGAAAATTAATATTTTGAAGAGCTAACTGCTTTTATGGAGATTCTCAAATCATTAGAAGTACCCTGTTCAAATTTTATCCGAATAATTCTCAAGAGCAGTGGACTTCAAATTCTGCAGGTATAGGTCACACTTTTATACTGTGCTGTTGTAGTTCTTGCATTTAATATGTGGAGCGATGTCCATTCGGGTTGTCTCTTCTTTAGGCTGGGTTATACCTTTGATCTTTGTATTTGCTTCTGTATACTTGTTTATTCTATTTATTCACTTACCAATAAAAGGAGGTGGATGAGTCGTTAGAAGCTCTTTGCCTTATGGAGTACTGATCCCGTGATATACTGGCTACTTTATTCTTAAGAGCATCTCCAATGGATAAACCTATTAAAGGTTTATCTACCAAGTCACGTCACGTTACGTCAGCGACTCATAAACCTTTTATCTATAAACCTATTCCTCACCGTGGATAAAGTTATAAAAGCCTTATAGTATGGACCCACCATTAAATATTTTATTCTTTGACAATATAACTATAAAAATGATATATTCATTTTAAAAATTAACTTAAAGAAGAGACACAATACAATATCGAAAATCCAAATAAATTACATAAATAAAATATTAAATTGATTGAAATGAAAAATGGTTTGAGAGCAGGCCTTTTGTGTATACTTCTAGTGTATAAGGACGTGTCATCTGTTTTGACGCCTTTTGGTATATCATATTTTTTCTTATCAAAAAGAAAGTATAGAAAATGGTGAACATGTGGACTGTTAAGCAGCCATGTTTCTTCTGTCACCGGGAAAGTATGATAAAATTTGAGATATGCGTGGATTTACCATTCCCCAGAAATTTAAGTGCATTTTAAGAGTTGATGCTAATTATGAGAATCAGCCGAGCCAGTTACTCATGACAAAGGCTGAGTTGATGCTAATGTTAAGCAACAAACAGTAACTATTATTGGTTCAGTTAGATTACTGTAATATGAACTTATCTATACTCAATGTGGTTGTTTATTCTCATTATAGACTTGGTGGTCGATTTGGTTACCAAAAATGATATAGGGGGGAAGGAGTAAATACTATGAAAGGCACCCCTATTAAGGGCCTTGCTAGCTTTTTACTTTTCTATAACGAATCAGTTTTTATGGGACTAAACTTCTTGTTTCCCTTTTAAGTCCAGATGGATGCGGATTTGGAAAGTGTTACAGTGGAATTTCCTCAGTCCTCTGTTGACCATTCTGACCTGCCAGCAGCATGTGCTCTGTGCCAAAGAATCCTTTCATCTGACAATGGGGCAGGCGATCTTGAATCCATAAGTATATGTGGGGATTGTAAATTTCTGTTTCTAGAGGATAATGGAACTCCATCACAAGATATTCAGCGGAGGAGGACTTCCAGAGCTAGGCAATCACGATACAACAGTTCAGAATCTGTAGAAACTATATTCTCACAACAATTTGCAAACATCATTAATTTGGCGAGGCAAAACCAGCCCCCAGTTTTTGAGCAAGAGAACCGATATTTAGATAACGATGATGCTACTGCCAGATTAGTCCAGCGCACAAGTTCCAGAACTACTCCTAGTGGATCAAGAAGATGGAGAAGAGGAATGTCTGACACAGAAAGTGATGGCGGCTTTGATTCTATTTATGGCGAGAGTGAGTCAAACGTCAGCTTCAGTGGATACAGGCATTTCCATGGTGAAAGTGATGCCATTTCATTTAGTGCTTATGGAGGAGATTCTGATGCTTCTGTTGATGGTAATAGCTTTCTTGACAATGATATGTTCATCCTTCCCAATGGGGGAAGTGATCTTGACAGTGGCAGTGACACGGATATTGACCCTATGCATGCGGGTTTGGACCAGTGGAATTCAGATGACCAAGACGATGAAGAAGATGAATGGGAAGAAGTTGATGCTGAGGAGAACACACTGGGCTCTTTGGTAGCTGGAGTTCATCTTCGCAGGTCGTTGGCTTCAAATAGTAGCAATATCCCTGTGCATTGGCATAGACGGGTTCATTCTCCTGAATTTGAGGATACAATTCGTTTGAGAATTGGGGAAAGGACGGAAGCGCCATTCACCAACATATTCGCTAACCTGGAGGAATTGGAGGTACCGCCTTACGTTGGAAATTCTGGTGACTATCTTGATGCTAGAGGCTTTGAGGAACTGCTCGAGCGGCTTGCTGAGACTGACAGCTCGAGACGGGGAGCACCTCCTGCAGCTGAGTCTTTTGTTAAGAGTCTTGATCGTGTGGTCATTAACGAGGAACATGAGAAGCAGGATGACTTGGCCTGTGCCATCTGTAAGGAGTCCCTTTCCGTTGGCACTGTTGTGAATCAACTTCCTTGTTTTCATCTCTATCACCCAACGTGTATTTTACCTTGGTTAAGTGCTCGAAACTCATGCCCTCTTTGCCGGTACGAGCTCCCAACTGATGACAAGGATTACGAGAGCAGGAAACAGAACAGTAGTGCTGGATTGATAATTCATGAAATCCAGCAGCAGGGGAGGAATGAGGATAGTTCCTCGGAAACCTCTGATGATGGTGAAGCAGATGAAGCTTGTGAAACTATAAATGGCCAAGTGGAAAGCTTGAGGAGGGAGAGTAGAAGAGGAAGATGGCTGTTTTTTGCTGCTGCTGCTGCCCCGATTGTCAGTCTTGTGGGGATTGCTCTAGTCTTGTGGTTAGGCAACCCCTTAACAGAAACGAGAGGGCGGTTTGGCCACGGTGCCATTTCTGTACCGGGACAGCAGTCTATCCACAGTCCTGTTTCAATGCCACCTAATCAAAGGGAGAGTAGGAGCAGGAGGTGGTGGTCACTTTTTTAGCATGCTCCCTGACTGACTTTTCTTCCTGATCGTAGCTGTCTTAACGCAAAATTTTGCTATTTTCGTGTTCTTTGTACTTGAATTGATTTGGGCACCGTTGTGCTTGTATAGTTTTCTTACTAGATTGCTCCTTTGGTTTTGGTTTTGGTTTTGGTTTTTTTTTTTTTTTTTTTGAAACTAGCATTTCATGGCTCATTGTGGTGTGTGGCATTGTATGAAACATTTGTCTATGTTCATCAAAATGATAGTATTTGGCACAGTTTCCAAATGAGCTAATGACTATCAAGTCTCAATCTTAACTATAGAACGAATCTAGCTATACTGACAAATCAGAGTAGATGGCATTTAACAGAACACGAGTATAAACTCAATATAAGAAATTCAGAAAGGCCATTAAAGCATCTCTTTAGTTCATGCAGCTCTCAAGTGTAAAAGTATTGAATCAGCAATGCCTTCCTTCTTACATGCTTTATATACTTGCTATGCCTATATCACTATTGACATGAGAAATACAGGAATATATAGATTACAAAGTAGGCCAACAAATTGGGCGGAGCAACATCATGATACGATCTTGGAAAGGGGAGACCATATAGTCACATGGAGCCACAACAAAGAGCCGCATCCTACTTCTAAGTTCCAATGTAGCGGCATACTTCTAAAAAAGAATATTGAGATAGAGAATGATCCATCCAGCCATTGAGAGAACAGCAAATATATGGACCCAGAACAAGACAGCAGCTGCCTCCCTCCCACACCCCCTTAAACTGGCAACAGCACCTATAAACAAGGAACACGCACAAGTAAGCCATGCAGCTGTACTCTGCATAAGTTTCATGTTTTTGAATAGATGGAATTATTGTATTACCAGAAAGTACGGATGTGGGCATGGTATGCTGGAGGAGGAGGACAAATCTGAACATCTTATCTCCAGGGGGGAGGAACCCAAGCTTGTCAGCCAACGTGACAATCCCCAGCCCAGTTGGGGGAACCAAAACTAACCGCCCAAAAATGATTGCAGCAGTTGTCTTTAGGCCTAGTTTTGAACTTCCTGGTCCTGTATGAATATACACGGATGATTAGCATGTAAATAGACAAATGGTAAACGACATGAATTGCGGTAAGAACCAACAAAGCAAAGAAGATGACTAGGATATGCTACAGAGCTTTTTCTACTACGCATGCTGCAGATGCTATTTCCTTCAGGTTCCACAGTAAGTATGATATAAATCCTTGGGAATATGAGCCATTAGATAGACAACTTACCCTCTACGAGATTTCCTCCTAATGCCAACAAGATGCAAGGAATCATGGCCTCCCTGAAATACATAACACACAAATAATGTCAGCGAGACCTAGCATACATTAGCGGAAATTGACATACACAAAAAGGTATATGTAATTATGACACACGGGTGTGAAGTGAAAACCTTGATAGAAAGTAACAGCTAGAGAGAGAATTCAAATCATTAAGCAAAAAAATAAGGTTACTACTTCAAAGAAAGGTATTCATCTAGCCAACAACATATACAATTATAATAGCAAAAGTATATGCAGAAATATTGAAAGAAATTGTGACATAAGCAGAAGTTAGCATGTTGTTTGAAAAAAATAGTCTTTCATGAATTACAGTGATCCATATTCCAGGGTTAGACAGGAAAAATGACTACTGAATGAGACTGCCACCAAATTGTTAAGAGAAACTCCAATAGTCTCCCCACCACGACTATCGGCCCAAGCTCACTTGCAACAGACTCTGCATTTGACATATTTTTCTGAATAATATGTTTTTCAAATGATGAATAAAGCGGGTTATATTTAAAAATAATAATTGATATAATGATTACAAGATAGCCTATACTGATGGTAACATTGCATCTTTCACAAATTATAAACCTGTAAAATTATTCAAATTTTGACGTAAAAGGTTTATAGAGGGTGTAAATCATTTTGATAATATATCCAAATCAACTTCATTAAAAGAAAGTCCCGGGCATCCAACAAACAACGTAACTAGAATTAATATAAGGATAGGAAATAATAGAGGATTATCCGATTCATACGGATACCAAAATGAGAAATAGCAAGTAAAGGTTGATTTATTGCAGTAGCCTAGGTGGGTCACAAAGAAGAATAAAATTCAACCAGCCTTTGTTCAGGCGCTCGTAAATGTTAATCAAAATCACAACAATTTTTGACACTTTATTTGGGCCCTCGTAGATGTTGTTCAAAGTCCCTACATTTTTTAAGAAGTATACATTCAAATGGATACATTAACCTTTGTACTAAGAATATTAAGATTTATAACTTTAGCTTAATCTTTGTATTAAAATAATGTGACATATAAACCTCAAAATTAGCTTATATAGATAGAATTTATATAGTGAGTGTTGAAGAACAATGGCCTTCATCTAGTCCAATTCGAGCAAGGCTAAGGCTAAAAGGTATAAAGCCTAGCACAACCCGCTAGCCTGTAACTCTGATAAGATCGCCGTACTAGAGAAATAACTTTTATGAGCAATCGCACGACAAATTTTCCTTGGTCGTTTGAGTCTCTGTGCAAAAAGGTGGTGAAAATAGATAGTGCTACTCACAGCATATTATGGACTTGTGTTGTGAACAAAATCATAGTATAAACAATGGTACAGGTAAATGTGTCCCGAACTTTGGTAAATATTTAGTAGCTCTAAAAAATAAAAATCCTGTCTACTATTATCTTTCTTCATCCCCAAAAATACACTCTTGAGCAAAATCAAAATAAAAAATAAAAAGTCCAAACTGAGACAACCTTGCAAAAGGAGATGGAACCACACATTTACTAGAAAAGGAAGAAAAAGCTAAGAAACATTTGAAATTATAGAAAAGACCAACTCTCTATAGACTTCGATTCTATTGTTCCGGCCCTTCTTTTTTTCTCAATTTCAAACAAAACTCAATTAGGATAGTCGGGAATCGCTCGCATGCAAGTATACAAGTTGTATACTCTTATAGTTACTGATGTCCATAATAAATGCAAACAAATTGAATTGAATTTCATTATTAGATAATAAAAAGGTAAGCCAAAAAAAAAAAAGTGATAAGATGCATTAGTTGTGTTAGTCCTTTCGGATATAAAGGACTGCCACCTCATCAATTTCATATTAATTTTAACCAAAAATCTAAGAAATTGATTTTGGTGTTTGGAGGCTTCGCTTATAAGACTACATTCTTAACTAACATAGATAGATTGGCCCATAAATTTTTGGTTGTTTATCTTGTTTAGAAATGTTAATCGGGCTGCCTGCCAGGCCAAGACCCTAGCAGGTTGCAGGTTGCAGGTTAAACGCTCCACTTTATGTGAGCCACTGATATTGTGAACCTGACATGACCCTGTTGGCCCTCAGACTAAACAAGTCACTATCAGCTATGCTTAAATAAATAGATAATTATATATTTAAATCTAAAATCAACACAATCCAATATATATATATATATATATATATATATACAACATCACCTAAGATCATAAAAATCAAGTATTTTATAACTATTAATAATTGATAAGTATTTTCGTGATATATGGACGATTCATACATGAAATAAACATAGTAAGCAGAACCTGAAACATATTAATAGAAACACATAACATGCTCACTTGGTCATTACGTGTTAGAATAACTTTTTTTTTTTTTTTTTTTGGAAGAGTTACAATGTTACATGTTAGCTTTGTCTCCATATTTTTTGCACAAAAAATGCTCTAAACATGTTTAGCCTTTCAAACACTTCAAATCAGTAGGGACATTCCAAACACATATGATCGATATTGAACTATATTAACTACAAAGCGGATTGTCAAGTCATCGTATCACAATTAAACTTCAAATCTCCTTACTCCTTGAGACATTTTTGTACAAAATAAGAAAAAATAAATAGTAATAATTGATTCCCGGGCTAGTGGGTTAGCCCTGACGCCTGCCATGACCCTATTGGTCATGCCCTAGAGTTCTATAGACCGACATTTTCTAACCCTAACCCTCACTTTTCTTGGTTTAAACGGATCTCTAATCTAGTTTTCAAGAACAGTGGATAGGGAAATACCCTTATGGGCCGTTTGGTAGTCGCGATAAATGACCGGATAGGATTAATCTCTCTACCTATACAGTGAAGGTTCTTTCTTAGAAATTAATAGATGGATAAAAATAGCTCTATATCTACTAAACACCCAAAATTGAATCAAGCTCAAACAAGTAAATTTGTCATAGAAAATAATGTATAGACATAAATAGCCCTAGATTTAATAAACTATTCACCATTAATTAAGGTTAAACAAGTAGAGTTGAATGGGCTAATCAATTCAATGAAAAAGGAAATAATAAGTTGGTCCCTCAACTTGTACCTAACTTTAAATTACATCATATTCATTCTGTCTCATTTGTCGATTTCTTTTGTCAGATTTCCCCCTTCCTCCCCTTCTCTCAGTACCATTACAAATATCGTCCAATATTTTTGAATATGACAAAAATACCCTTACACAGTAGTGGGACCAAAAATATATATGAATCTAAAACATAACACTCCCTTCCTTTCCTAAATTATTGTCCTACTTTCCTTTTTTTATTGTTCCAAAATAATTGTCATGTTTCTAAATTTTCTTTTTTAGGAAAACACTTTTATCATTTTTACCATAACTTTTTCTTCTTACTTTAATGATGGCCCAACATCACATGGGCTTTGAAAGAAGTTACATATTATACCAATATTTAAAATAAAGTCAATTTAGTTTTTGCCGAGTCAAACAGTATAATTATTTAGGAACGGAGGGAGTATTATTACCAATAGAAAAAATTAAATTACTATAAACATTGAAGAGTTTAACATTACAGTCATAATGTCTAAAATTCCAAAAGTCTAATATTACCAATACAAGAGATGTATTTCACATTGATTCGTGAAATATATCAATTAATCTCAAAGTTTAATTGTATCCGTGCGAAACACAAGATTTTGCGCTCGTGATTATCAATACCGGCTACCGGGATAAATGGCTTAATCCCTCGCTATTAATATCATGAGAAGGGTGGTTTTATTAATCCTCTCTCTATTAATAATTATGCCCGGGTACCAAACGGCCCCTTAGTGTTTATGCTATAAGCCTACACCATAGCAAGCGGTCCTATAGTGTCCATGCTATACCATTGCAAATGAGCACTAATGATAGGTAGCAACGAAGAATTTAGTAAAATGATGCAATAATGGACACTCATTTTGAGAAAACGCAAACTAAACCACATGGGATTATATTGGGTTACTTGCAATGACTCCTGGTTAATATTATAAGCCCTATCCTGGAGGGTTAGTTTGTTGCTCTCCTCAATGACAGGTCACCCATACTTTGTTATACACTCCAAGACTCAAAAGCTTTGATCATATAACAGCTAGCAAATTTAATATTTAACATTACAAGTGGTTTCTAACTTGCTAAGCAATGATTGTTGCTTCATGCAGCTCAAAGATGGAAAACACCTTAGTATGACACATAAACTTCTTTTCTTTTATTTTTTATAGGTAAGTATGGCCCCTTGGATGGGGATTAGAACCAAAGACCTCAAGGTCTTTGCCTTGAGTGCCCTTGTCATCTCTCCCACTCCTCGGGGTATGACACATAAATACTAGGCTATGAAGGTAGATTACAAATAGGTGCAGCCACTTCTTTCCTACTAGGGAGCAAACAAGTATCTACATACATACCCAAGAATCAAGCAGCTGTCCGTGAAGAAGTAAAGTGGAGCATCAGAAGTGAAGATCAGCCGCTTCAAAAATGGTACAGTTCCTATCACCATGGCTAGAATCTGCATCAAGTTCAAATCAAGTTAGCAGTGGAAAGTTGGGAAAACTCTTCTGCAATTAGCTAAGGTCATCGGCAAGCCATTCAAACATCTAGCAACATTTTTTTGCATTACTGGACTTACGGAAGCGATAATGGGAGGCTGCAGTATTTGCTTGAGCTTCAACCTCTCGTAGACAAATTTTAAAAAATCTTTTATCTGTGCACACAAGAGAATGAAACATAAGCAGAAAGTATCTCTTGCAAAACACAAGAATTATTAATGACAACTACTGAATTTAATACAGAACTCAACTAAATTATCGATTGCCAGTTCATTGTGATTCCTAAAAGCATGTGATTCCTTGTAATAGCAGAAAAATCAATCTCACCTTTCCACCCTTTGAAGCATTTGAATCTGCTGGTAGTGGTACAGCCTCCTCCGAAAGCAAGGGAACTTGCTCAGGGGAACTATCGTTACTGGTGGACCTCTTGATTGGAAGTTGTTTTTCTTGAATGTCGAAGGTACCTTCTGGAGGAGGTGCAAGCATTTGAAATACATATGTATAGAGGACAATAGCACCAACCTAGATACAAAGCAGTGCAACAGAGAGTTTTCAGTACTCAATGAAAAAACTAGAATGTTAAAGTTGATTGCAACGTACCCATTGGCCAAACGAGATGTACGCATTCCCATCTTGAGCACACTTATTAGAGTCACCAAAAGGGTTTGATTTATCTCGACATAAAGCTGCAATGAGAACAAGTGGCACATTTCCAATATTCCCTGTAAAAGATATACACCAATTACTCCAAAAGATCAACAATTTGAGCAGAAAAAGTAAAGTTGGCAATGGTTAAGGACCCAAAAACATTGGTGGACATGTACTGTTTAACATGACACATTAAAGAGCAATTGTAATTATTTCCTAAACATGCACGCACATAGAATGGAAAGGATAGAAAGATAGCGGCTTCAATTTGCAGTAGATGAATGCTGACGTGCAATAGCATAATACTTAAATAGATGAGCCCAAGCTTGAACATCTAAAGGACCGGCAATCCATCGTGATCTGACTCCTACAATTGGATCTGGAGTCCAATAGTCTTAAAATAACGAACTTATAAAGATCCAATTTTGAGAGACTGACAAGCCCGTGACCATGCAAGTTTTCAAAAAGTACAGGTGAGACTGTTAGTTTTAGTGCTCAATTTTCTCTTTTTTATGTTATTTCATTTATTCAATGTTTTCTCACATGTTCCAACTTCCAAGTTAAATGTTTTACTGCTTACATGACACCGGGCGTGTGTCTATATATATATACATACATACATATATATATACTGAAAAAGGAAGTTGAAACACATCGGAAAATTTTCAGTCACTTTGGAATGATTAAGGCGTTTCTGTTATTTCTTTCATGATAGCAACAAGACATGTTGTCCATATACACTGTTTCAGTAGGAAATGGTGATAATTGCAATAGCCCAGTCAACATAATGTCTGGATTCTGAAAGCGTGTCCAATTTCAAGCAATTGATTTCTCCATTAGCACATGGCAAATCACAGTTCTAGCAGTAAATAATGCATACAGGTTTCACAAAGTCTTAGGCCAATAAATAATGCATACAGCGTCTATTTTGCTAAAGTGAATGTTCAACGAAGAAAAAGAGTTCTAACAAGACATTTATACGCAAAACGTGGTAGCTTACCTATTCCAATTTGTACAATAGTGAACTTGAAGAACGGGTAAGGCGGCCGGACTATGCATGCAACAAGTAAACCTATGAGTGAACCGGATATCGTAGCCAGAATTACATTCATAGGTATAAACCACCTGCAAACATGCCAAAGCACCAAATCCAACATCTCCTTGTATTCCATTTATAAGTAATATAGGGAAAACGCTACAATCCAAATAGATAAGTCCCAACTCTGACTTTTCTATCAAGCATGTGATTCGTTAGTCTGTGGCTCACATGTAAGATGACATGATGCATGAGCAATCACATGCTCAACGCGAGTCAAAGTTGGGAGAGTTTTTTTGGGATCCCTGTCATTATTATATGAACATATCTCACCATAGAATCATTTTATCCCAAGTGATGGCTTGCCCAAGTTGAGAGAATATCAAGCATGGGAGCAAAAGTGAAAAGACCAACTGCACCACGCACAATGTAAAATTAGCTCATACAAGGTGACTTGTAAACATAATGAGGTAAACAAGGGAACAAGAGATTTACAAAATCCCAAAGACTGCCTAGTAACATACGCTTTACAAGGGATCTCAGTCTTTATCACCAAGTTAATAAAAAAGTAATTCAAGAAAAGTGAAGAAATTAAGAAGCTTTGCTTACCCCATTTAAGAGCTTCCTTCCACTAGCAGGTAAGATGTTAACATACTTGGAAGCCATGAGAAATCCTAAGAAGCACATTGTAAAAACTTTTGCGATGGGTAAAACAGCAATCTTGATAGAACCAAGAAGCGACTCTCCTCCAGCTTGGGTTTCCATTAGAACCTCAGATAAGAACCTCTCCATGCTTTCTAGGTAAGATTATTAACTACGTACACACATCCACGAGGATGGTTGCTCTAAGCTCCTGATATTTTTTCCCCAGCAAATCTAGGAATCTCTCTCTCTCTCTCTTGCAAATACTATTAACTAGGCAAAATAACAGCTCATCTCCAACCAACCGAACAATTACAACCGCCCGCTCGTTGAATTCCACCCCCCGCTTCCAACAATTAATTTCCTACCCTAAACTGACTCCTTGATCAAAATAATTAACCTTTTTTTCACCTTTTTTCCAGCCGAGGTATCAAATCTCTGGCTCTGCAAAATTCAAAATTCATGCAGTATAATGAAATGAGTCGATAAAATCGAGAACACTATTATAATTCCGAATAGAAATAGAAATAAGTCGTCAGAATCAGTTCTAATTATAATTAAAGTTGAAAAGCAGTCGAAAATAATTCAAAAAGAACTCCTAAATTATTGGAAATAAAACATATAAGTAACAGCTAAAAGCCAGAATGAATGGAAAACAGGTACTGCGATTCCGTGAAATTGAACAAGCATTATCCGCAGAAAGCGTGAAGCCAAAAAGATTGAAGAAATTTTTTTATATGACATAAACCGGGAAAAGAAAAAGGAATATATGGAATTATGAGAATGAAGAATAGAGATACCGCAGCCGGAGAAGAGAGGAAAAAGAAAGAGACTTTTGAGACATACCCGGAAACAAAACGGAGCGGGAGATAGAAGGAACTTTCGCGGCAATCAAAATCTGGGTTTTGCTTGGATCCGTTCCTGTGGGCTGTGCCTGCTTTGGGTCGCAATAATAAATATGTAGGAACAATTTAATTAACAAACGGTGAGCCGTGAGCAGAATAATTACTCCATTTAGTGCGAATCACACTATTAGCCCTTGTACTTTCGAACCCTTTTCGTTTTCGTCCTTGTGCAAACATTCGACAAAGTGCAATTAGTAACATTTATTTACTAGATCTACGGACATTGTCCCCATGGATATCATCCAAAAGGATCGTCAAGATGAACATGATGATGAACCTAGAAGGAGCAAACGGGCTAAAATAACTAAAACCTTTGGACTTGACTTTGTGACCACGTTTATAGTTGACAATGAACCACAAACATTCAAAGAAGCAATGTCTACTTCAGAAGCTTCTCAATGGAAAAAAAGTCATTAATGGCGAAATCTCTTCCATTATACAAAACCACACATGAGAATTAGGTGACCTTCCCAAGGGGTGCAAACCATTGGGCTGTAAATGAATTTTCAAACGAAAATTAAAACCTGATGGTTCCATTGATAAGTATAAAGCACGACTGGTCGCAAAAAGGTTCAATCAAAAAGGTGTTGATTATTTTGACACTTATGCCCCTGTAACTCGAATTACGTCGATTCGACTACTAAGTGTATTTGCAGCTTTGCACGATCTTGAAATACATCAGATGGACGTTAATACCACATTCCTAAATGGGGAACTCGAAGAAGAAATCTATATGAATCAACCAGAAGAGTTCATAGCTCCAGACAACGAAAAGAAAGCATATCGATTGGTCGAATCATTGTATGGGTTAAAGCACGCACCAAAACAATGGCATAAACGTTTGGATGACGTGGTACTTGCAAATGGGTTCAAGATCAACGAATGTGATAAATATGCGTACGCCAAAAATGCACAACATGGTTACGTTATTATCTACCTCTACGTGGATAATATGCTCATCATTGGCAGTAATAACAACATGATTAAGGACACCAAGAAAATGTTGGCCTATAGGTTTGACATGAAAAATCTTGGTGTAACTGATGTCATCCTAGGTATTAAAATATCTAGAACATCCGAGGAGATCATACTATCACAATCTCATTACATTGATAAATTACTGGAGAAATTCAGCAATAGTGATGATAGTATTGCAAAAACTCCAATAGACCCGAACTTTCATCTCAAAAAGAATCTACACGAAGGTGTATCTCAAATTGAATACTTTCGTGTTATTGGAAGTCTTATGTATCTCACGAATTGTACGTCACGAGATATTGCTCAAACAGTCAATCGATTGAGCAGATTTAATAGTAATCCAGGACATGATCACTAGAAGGCTATTGTAAGAGTCCTTAGGTACCTACGATATACTAAAAACTATGAGTTGCACTATTCAAGGTATCCAATGGTAATAGAAGTTTACAGTGACGCCAACTGGATATCTGATACTAACGACTCAAAATCTACAAGTGGATTTGTATTTACACTTGGTGGTCGTGATATCAAATGAAAATCTTCCAAATAGACTTGCATTGCAAGGTCAACAATGGAATCATAATTTATCGCTCTAGATAAAACAGCAGAAGAAGCCAAAGGCTACGAAACTTCCTAGAAAATATTCCAGCTTGGCCACAACCAATACCAGCTATATGCATCCATTGCAACAGCCAAGCCGCAATTGGAAGGGCACAAAACAATATGTATAATGGTAAATCACGACACATACGAAGGCGTCACAATACCGTTAAGAAACTTCCTTAAATGAGTGATCACCATTGATTATATTTGATCAAAAGACAACCTAGCGGATCCATTAACTAAAAATCTGTCGAGCGAGCAAGTATACAGCTCATCGAAGGGAATGGGTGTCAAGCCTATGAAATAAAGAATGATTTAGTGGAAAACCCCACCTAGCTTATTGGAGATCCCATGGTCTATGTTCAAAGAGGCAACCCAACTAAACTAATCTCGATGTTAACACTAAAAGATTTAACTCATACTCATTCCTATGATGAAACACACTAGTGTTATCTGTCTCGATATAAGGTAAGCTCTGCTTTTAATGATTCCTATGACTTGATTTATCAAGCGGAGTAATGACAGAATACTCTTTATAGGAAGTCACCTATGTGAATGTAAACTGGCCGATTTTATGATAATTTAGAGGCTAAAATTCTCTAAAGCATTCGCAGAACCAGGTATAGTTCAGGGCCAAAATGAACACACTCGAAGGATCACACCATGTTTTGGGGTAGTTGTGTGATTACTATTGTCTTGGTTGACATCAAACACCAGTCAGTTCAAGACACTCAAGTCACTGATTAGTAAGTCATCTCGGTCGTATATCATAAGGAAAGGTTCAAAGCCAAAAACCACCTATTCCAGTACAGTTACTCTCAGTTGTATCTCTGTATTATCAACATGTCATCAACTTACATGATATCGCATTCAATGTGGGGGATTGTTGGAAACTTGTTTCCAATAAAGACTTGAATGAGGAAGTTGTGTAGGTAGTTAGTGCGGAATCCCACATTGGGAATAAAAGGGAATGAACTCTACTTTATAAAAAAAAGATTTTAGGCTTAACAATTGGCCCTTGGGCCATTACACTTTTGTGTAGGAGGGAAGACCTAGCTAAGTTGATGCAGGCAGTCTCGCGCTTGATTATCTCGACCGTTTGGACCAGCCGCGTGGAAAAGGGCATAACTTTTGACTCGGGTGGAGTTACGGGGCCCGCCACATATCAAAACGAAGCTCTCGAAAAGACGAACAAAACTAAAAGTTTTACTCAATTACAAGCATTTTTTAAGGTCAAAAAAAGTCGTTTAGATAGTGTTACGAGCCACTGAAGTTTTTTTGTCAGTTTCAGGTTTTTTTGTAATTTCAACTATTTATTGTTTTTAGGGTTTTAGACATATTTAAACACTTTTAGGGTTGTTTGAGAGGCAGTTTTTGCCATTTTATGAACAAGTTACTTTTCCCAATTCCGGTATTCATTGAATCAACGTGAATTGATGCCTAGATCGTGGTAGGTTTGCGAACCTCAACAGGATTTGGAAGATCAACACTGGTAGTCATGTGCGATCTCAACAACTTTGATACTTATCAGTTACTCTTAATTACCTTCTGCTACATCATAAGTGCAGGTTCAAACACACACACGCACGCCGCCGCCGTCCGCTTGACACGGCTTAGATTGGATTGGTCGATTGGCTGGCTGACTTGGACCCTTTCTTTTTGCTGCCAATTCATTCCAAGACCAAATAGTTCAAGCGGTTGTATGACCCTCTTAAACCGGTTGTGTCTCTTTAAGACAAAATGGTTACGACAGCAGTTATGTCCGAGACAGTTGTGTCTGTTTCAGACATGTCTCAACCGTTCCCAACTCCTAACGTCTTCTTAGATAAATATCGTAGGAAACATGTTTTACAGTTACGAAAAAATCTTCTCTTCTGAACGATATCTTTCTGTCCTAAACAGATAATACAGCAGCGTGTTCCGATTCACCGGTGATTGAAGTCGGAAGGTCTGGCCTTTTCAATCACGTAAGACACATGTCCCTGGAGACTCACTGGCTTAATCCGTCCATTCTAGTAACGCTGCCAGTTTTTGTCTTAAGGAAAAAGATTTCAAATCTCGGTGGACCTTAGACACAATCTTTTTTAAAAAGCAATATGCTATAAATCAGTAAGCTAAACCAACCTGAATGCAATGTTTTATTTCTGTAAACAGAATAAAACCTTTTGTAACACATAATACAAAATTGATTAATATTGTAAAGCAGTAGAAAGCAACGAAGTTTCTATAAGCAGAAGCATGCTAAAACTATTTTGTTAAAGAAAGAGATTTTGAAACTATTTGTAAACAAAGTCATTATGAAACTCTTTTGTAAACAAATTGATTTTGAAATACAAAATACTTGTTAAACTATTATGTAAAACAGAATGTTACATAAATGTTTATGTAACTTAAGATACAAATTTATATGTTGTCAAGTATGTATGAATCAGACTATCGGCGACAGACAATAGAAGAAGGGGAAGAAGAATTAGACTAAAGGAGATACTACAGTTACCAAGTACGCCAAAATTTGTCTTAAGATTGTAGACACTATGATTTAGTTCCTGCAGAAATTGATTAGGGTTGTTGTGTCTAAAGTCCACCGAGATTTGGAATCTCATTCCTTAAGACACAAACTGGTGCCGCTACTGGAATGAACGGATTAAGCCAGTGAGTCTCCCAGGGACATGGATCTTACGTGGCTGAAAAGAGGATTTTTTCAGACATAATTGCTGTTGTATTCTCTGTTGGGAAGGGTTGAGACATGTCTGAAACAGACACAACTGTTTCAGACATAACTAATGTTGTAACTGTTTTGTCTTAAAGAGAGACACAACTGGTTAAAAGGGTCATACAACCGCTTGAACTGTTTGGTCTAGGAATGAACTGGCAGCAAAAAGAAAGGGTCTAAGTTGAGTCGACAGGCGGCGACGGCGTGCATGTGTGTGTTTGAACCTGCACTTAGCTAGGTCTTCCCTCCTACACAAAAGTGTAATGGCCCAAGGGCCAATTGTTAAGTCTAAAATCTCTTTTTTATAAAGTAGAGCTCATTCCCTTTTATTCCCAATGTGAGATTCTCCACTAACTACCTACACAACTTCCTCATTCAAGCCCAAGGTTCTAAAAATCATTAGGCGGCCGCTAGGCGACACACTAGCGCCTAGCGCCTAGGGGACTAGTCGGGGCGTAATCGGTGCCTAGGCGGGGCCTAGAATTAAGGCATAATTATCATTTTTAAATAATTTACATCAAAGATCAAACACATTGACTACAAATTTATTTATTTTTTTATGTTTGTCATTTTATCAAACACTTGTCTATATTTGTAAAATGAACAAAAATATACAAACCTATCATTAATCTCAATTCTCAACAACCCCAAAGCAATAAACCAACCAAGTTTAGAACTAAAAACAAAAAAGATATTACTCCAATTCGCCCCCCATTACCTCCCTCTCTTCCTCACCATTACCACTCCCATTTCCTTCTCCGGTCACCGCATGCCACAAAATCAAAGCTACAAAAATAAATTAATGTCAGCGAGGTTTGGCTAGACGCCGACTTGGTCGATTAGGCGGTGACTAAGAAAGTCGCGGCGGTAGAGAGGGGCCTAGCGCCTAGGCGGGACCTAGGCGGAGCTAGACGGAAAGTTTTAGAACACTGTTCAAGCCTTTATTGGAAACAAGTTTCCAACAAAAGTTCAGTGAACTTTTCTAGCTTGATTGACATTTTTTTTTCCTTTGACAGCTTTTGATTTCAAATTTGAAAAAAAAAATAATACCCCTCATTAGTCTGTTCCACCTAAAGAGTCTATCTTTGAGAAGTCTAATTATTAAGTGATATATCTATAGCTAGTATTAGAGTTTGTGATAATTACAATAATGTTTGAACATATAATCATTATCACGTGTGAAGAGTAGTGTTGAAATGTTATTGAGATTGTAGACATAATTTTTAAAAGTGGACTTTTAAAATGAAATGTCACAAAATAAAATATTTTGATCGAAAATCATGAATCATCATCTTAATTGAACGTCATCACTCATCAGAAACAGAAAATGATAACCTTGTGTCTATGAAGCCGATTAGGTTTGAGTGCCAGTAAAAGGATGCAACAGATCATCTCCAACTCCTAGTATTCTCCAATGATAATACCCGGAGACTCCAAATAGGCTTTGGAGGTTGCCGGTAATTAAACAAGGCTTGGAGCAGCAACCTTTTTTTGATCTAGATAAAGCTATAAATTAAATTCTCAAACATCACTGCCTGGAATCAGAATCATGAGCAGCCAACCCATTGCAGTGGATCCCCATTAAAAATAAATAAACTCTAAGCTACTCATTTGATACCAAAACAAAGCAAATCAACCCTCTATTACTATAAACATGCCTACTTGTATATATTTATAAAAAAAATCCTTTTTTATTTGGTGAAAATGGCCAGAATTCAGACAAGGGGAATTTGGGAAAGCGACCTTTAACCAGTTTCTGACACGTGTTATTTATTTTTGTCAAAACCGCCCTCAAAACACCGTCTTTAGTGTTATAAAGCCAATACAATCGTTTTGATTGCCCTTAGCTATTAATTATTATGCTCCCCAAACCTTTTCTTGCCTAAACATTCTACCCTAAGCTATCCCCTTGGCCCTTGTTGCCCCATTGGATGAAAGAAACTAAGGATTGAAACGTTTTTTTTTTTTCAAATGAACTTCAAATTTTCTTTTCCATCATTTTTGACCTAGTATATAGCTGGTAATTGCTCCCTAGACTTTTTAATAACAAATGACCATTTTGCCCCTAAATAGACTTTCATTTTTTATTTATTTATTATTATTTTTTTTTAACCAGGTTGAATCCTGGGGTAGTAGTTCCGGTCCCTCATTGCTACTACCAGGAAAATCGCGAGATGTGCCCGAAATGATACGAGGTTTGAGAACAGCAATCGATAACACATACAAGGTCCAACCTCAGAAGAAAGCAAAGCGCTTCCACCAAGTATCGAACTCACGCTGCATGCCTCCAGCATCTTATGTCTCCCTCCTTTTACCACTCGGCTATACCTCGGGGGACTCCTAAATAGACTTTCATGATGTGCACATGAGGGGATTTAACAACTTAAATTTAACGGAAAGGATAGATTGCGTTTAAAGTTGTAAGTATAAGAAGCTAATGTTTACAAACTTTTGTTTATGGATGAAAATCAAAAGGGGAAAAGTGTAAGGACTAATAGTGTAATTTGTTAATAGCTTTATTTTTACAGTTATTTTATAGTATTTTATTAATAGGGTTTCTTTGTTTCCTAAGCACAATTGAAATGTAACTCCCTTTTCTAGTTTTCTTGACCCAGAAGAACTCCGGGTTAATCCATCTGAAATTGGAATTCTATTTTATTTTAAAAGTATGTACGGATCGTAGATATTATTTCTATCATGTTGTATGACGATGACGTTGTACTTTTTTCTTTTTTTTTATTTGTATCGAATAGTAGTTTAGTTACTTTAGTACCCTTGGCAAGGCTATTATCAGATTATAGCAATAGCATAAATTTTCTACAGTAATTAATGAAAACCGTTATTTTAGGTTGATGTTGTGTGGTAGTGTGGTACTGTGATAAGGGCTAATAAATACAAGGCGTCTTATTACAAACCTAACTTAGAAAATTTGTAGACCAATGGATATCCGAATATTAAAATTGGTTATAATTATAAAAATATTTAAGCTATCTGATAATTAGGAAAGTTGGTGTTAAGGGTTGAGAATAAGTAATTGGTAAAACGGTTTTACGGATAATTTTGTAAGACGTTTTCTTTTTATCATATCCGACTCATCGTGTGTTGGTAGGTTGAGCTTTGGAAGAATAGGACTTCATCTTACGAATTAAGATCCAATGGGTCGGATTGATAGGTTAATATGTGAGAGAGTATGACTCTATTTTATGGATTAAGATCCGTAAACCCGGTTTAAAGAGACTTGCTCAAAATAATTTTCGAGAAAGAGATAAAAGAATAGAACCCTAGCATGATTGTATTAGTATAAGAGTGTCCCCCAATAACTTTTCGGTTACGTATTGATTACGTGTCATGTATTAATATGAGAAACTTCATGCGTTTGTTGGGAAGGGTTATAGGCTCATAGTCCAACTAACTCTTGGTTTTTTTACGCGCCATCTCTCTCTCTTGCAAATTTGCTGGAGAAGGGTGTTTTTGCCTATAAAATAATGTTTTATTTTGATTTTTTGAATCAAGTGTTTTTAAATTAACGTTTAATGCATATTTTTTTAATTTATTAAACACATAATTCAGTATTTAAAAAGTTAATACTTTCTTCTTTCCATATAAAGAATTCACAATTCAATTTTAGAATATTTTATTTAAAGAGTTTACTTCAAAAATTAAATCATAATTTTTTGAATTTTCAAATATACCGCTTTCTCAATGTTAAAATGAAAAAAAAAAAAAAGTAAGAGATAACAGGGGGCAATATATAGTGACTATATGAAATGTTAAAAATGAAACAGAACTCAAATGTTGTTGAAGACTTGAAGCAGCTGCTCCAATTACCGCCATAGTTATATATATTAGATTTATATTACTTCTAGTTACTATTACCCACTTAGTTTTAACTAAAAAGGGTATTTATGGGCTATCATATTTTTTTCTTAAATATTTCTTTAAGTGATGATTTCACTTTTAGCACCTTAAGTATACCCACTTTTCAAATTTGGTACCTGTGGTACTGAGTCAATCAAAATTCATCATCAATGTTATTCATTTCAATTAGTTTTGATATATTTCGTGAAATTTCCATCAAACACTAACGTCCCGGGTTCATGTTCATAAATAGGCCCTGCTTGAGAGATTCAGTTGAGTGGCTTTAAGCCTTTAACCTATCCTTGAGAGATTAACGGATCAAAGCGTCTACCCGAGATGCGAGAGTGAAAGCTCTCTTCCTTATAGAGAAAAAGCAGGATGATGAAATCTGGGCAAAAGAATTATTTAATGGACAGTATGACTTTAGAAATCCTAAGTTGTATATATATACACACACACACAGTAGCCCATCCAGTTCTTAAGTTTGCATAAGCATAATCAAAGTTCAAATCTGTCCCTCTCTTTCTAGACTTTCTCTCTACATTTTCTTCAGTCTTTCCCACGAAGCACACTCCAATAAAAAAAACCACAATTGATTCTGTAAGAAGGGTTTTTCGGTTGCTTAATAAACACCCATTTACTCCTATTTGAGCAACATTCTGGAGAGAGAAAGAAGGAAAAGAAAGAGAAATTTTCTTGGTGCAATGGGTATAGCGAAAGCTTAAAGGTATAATGCGAGCGAGTGTTTTGTTTGGAATGATAATTAAGTGTGGATCAACAGCAACAACATATTTGTCGAGTATGGGTGTCGACATCACCGGGTGCAAAGGCAAGGACTGGAGAGACTAGAGAGGAGGCATACCTTGTGGTCGTCAACGCTAGGTGCGCATCACCCCAATTACATGCCCTATGTTCCGACGACCAACTTTGGACTCGCATAAACAACTCTACGTGGCCTTCCACCAACGACTGACGAATTCGTGACGCTGTCTCCACCTATTAGAAAATAATAATATATTTATTATTTATTCTTATTTATTTATAATTATTAGTTAGTTGTAATTATCTTGTATAGTTTTTTCTTTATCATGTTACATTCCTTATAAAAGTTTCTTATACCCTACTTCAAGTGTAACCTTAATTGTAATTATTCATATAAATAAGTGATTCAATCAATGGAAAAGTTATGTCGTTAACTCCTAAACTTTATTAGTTTCTATATGGTATCAGAGTTTGTCATGTCTCCTCGGCAAGCCTCTTGCTCGTCAACGGTTTCATCAATTACTTCACAAGATTGGTCCCTCCTCTTGGACGTCCATCTTACGGGGGCATATTAGAAAATAATCTATTTATTATTTATTATTTATTCTTATTTATTTGTAATTATTAGTTAGTTGTAATTACCTTGTATAGTTCTTTACTTATTATGTTATCTTCCTTGTAAAGGTTTTTTATACACTACTTCAAGTGTAATCATAATTGTATTTCTCTCTTTAAAAAGGTGATTTAATCAATGGAAATGATATGTTGTTAATTCCTAAACTTTATTAGTTTCTACATAGTATCACAGCTTTGCTGCTAAATCTTCATCTTCTTCCTCTAGCCGCCGCCTTAACCACTCTCCGCCATGGCTACTGGAAATTTCTCTCTCACCATTAAAAACCCCCTTGATATATCTCATACAAACCTTCGACCTCATTAACATCTCTCACCACAACATCATCAAACTTCTCATTGGCTATGACCTCTACAAGTTTGTAGACGGCTCACACTCATGCCCGCCTCCCACTGTCCTAGCCAAAGATGCTCAATCATCCAAGAACGTTTCAATCCCAAACCCACACTACCAACCCTGGATTCGGCAAGACAAACTCATGTTTGGAGCTCTTGTTGGTTTCCTCTCTGCTCCCCTTGCTCCTATGATCCAACAGGCCGTCACTACTCGTGAAGCATGAGAAACTCTGGCTCACACCTATGCTCGCCCGACTCGCCGCCACATCAAGCAGATTAAATACTACCTCAAGCGAGCATCCAAGGGCGCTCAGTTGGTCTCTGACTACATGCAGTCTGTCAAAAGTCAGGCAGATGAACTTGCAGCTCTTGGCAAACCACTTGACCATGAGGACCTCATTGAAATCATCCTCGGTGGACTAGATGATTACTACTGCCACATCGTGGATGTGGTTGAAGGCCGGGACACACACATATCTTTCGATGAGCTTCATGAAAAACTCATCAACCGAGAACTGCTCCTAAAGTAGTCTCAGCCCGCCACCTTCTTGCATCCTGCTTCGGCCAATCATGCTACTCCAAGGACCAACAACTCGTCTGCTCGGCAACCGTCCTCGTAAACTCGACTACTATCCACACAACCTCAGTAACCTACTTAGTCCCAGGGTGCTGCTCCTCGCCAACAACGACCTTATCTTGGTAAGTGTCAGGGTTATCGCCAACAGGGACACACGGTTGCTTGCTGCCCCAACTTTCAATTGGCCGCCACCACATCTCTGCCCGCTGCCTCTAACTCAGCCAATAACTACACAAGGCATTCACGGGCACACCTTGCAACCACAACGGACACAAGGACTTCAGGATGGTTTCTCGACAGTAGTGCTTCTCATCATGTTACCAACGAACTTGGCAACCTCCATCTTCACTCCAACTACACGGGCACGGATGACATCGTCATTGGTGATGGAACATGCCTACATATCTCCAAAACTGGTTTTTCTATCCTCCCCACACCTGCACACACATTTACTTTACAAAATATCTTATTTGTTCCAAGCATGACACGTAATCTCATATTCATATCTCAATTCTGTATATCTAATAACATGTCTATTGAGTTCTTACCATCTTCTTTTCATGTGAATGATCTAGTGACAGTGAGAATACTGCCGACCGGACAGTCTAAGGATGGTGTGTATGAATGGCTGATCACAGCTCCCTCTCCTCACCTTTCTGCTTGTGTCAGTTCCAAAGTCTCTCACCAGGATTGGCATCATTGCCTTGGTCATCTGTCTGGTCCCGTCCAAAGTCAGATACTCTCTAACTTAGGTTTAGCATTAGACACTACTCGCACTCCTCATATTCATTGTAATGATTGTCTTTCTAATAAAAGTCACAGACTTCATTTTCATCAAAATACTATTGTGTCTACTCTCCCTCTACAAACTATTTATACTGATGTTTGGACCTCCCCCTTCCCTTTATTGATGGTTCCAAATACTATGTGATCTTTGTTGATCACTATACTCATTACATTTGGCTTTACCCGCTTAGACTCAAGTCTGAGGTCGTCGCCATCTTTCCCAAGTTTAAAGCCTTGGTCGAAAACTATTTTAAAACAATCATTGTCACTCTTTACTCGGACAATGGAGGCGAGTACATGGGGCTTGCTTGGGATTATGGCTTGGCCGCATACCTGTCCGCCTATGGCATTTCGCACCTCACTTCGCCCCCTCATACCCCGAATCACTATGGGTTCCCGGAACGTCGCCATCGCCATATTGTTGAAACTAGTCTCTATGTCCTCTCTCGTGCATCTCTTCCACTGCCATTCTGTTCGTTTGCCTTCCAAACAGCGGCCTACCTCATAAATCGGCTACCAACACCCACCCTTGCTCACCAATCTCCCTACCATAAACTTTTTGGCTCTCTGCCCAACTACTCCAAACTTCGTGCCTTTGGTTATCTTTGCTACCCTTGGCTCCGCCCTTACTTCGCTCACAAACTAGCTGCTCGTTCCACTCCATGTGTCTTCCTCGGTTACTCGCTTACTTAGAGTGTCTATCTTTGTTATGATCCGAGCACCACCAAGCTGTTCATTTCACATCATGTTCGATTTGTCGACTCTACCTTTCCAATGTTCACACTGGCCACCCGCTCTGCTCACACAGATATCTACACTAGTGTCTCTTGGCTACCTCCTCATGAACTGCTTCTGAACTCATACACACAGTCGGCTGCTCGCTCTGGTGCCTCCCCGCCAGTTTCTCCTAGCACTAATTAGAATGAGGTTGATCTCAACTCGCCCATACACCAGCTTCAACCACCCTCTCCACTGCCCGCTACTAGTCATCTGTCGGCTGTTCAACCCTCCTCGGCAACCAACTCCATGCCCAAGGATAGCCCTATGCCCACCTGCCCCGTGCCCATTGACCCTGTTCCTATGCTTGTGCCCGCTGACCCTGTTACTATGCCTGTTGCTTCTGGAACTTCATCCATAGTTACTCGCTCTAAGAACAACATCTACAAACCACTCACCAAACGGAGTCTTTCGGCTCAATTAGAAGCGAACAGTGAACCAACATGTGTCACTCAGGCTTTAAAAGATGTGAAGTGGCGTCATGCCATGTATGAGGAGTATGATGCACTAGCTCGCAATGGAACTTGGTATCTAGCTCCTTCGGTAGATGCTCGCAATATTGTTGGTTGTAAGTGAATCTACCGTATTAAAAGACATGTTAATGGCACCATTGATCACTACAAAGCTCGCCTAGTAGCCAAGGGATTTCACTAGCGACCAGGGGTTGACTATCACAAGACTTTCAACTTGATGGTTAAACTAACCACTATTCATCTTGTTCTCTTGCTGGCCGTTTGTCAAGGATGGGATCTTCGACAACTGGATGTGAACAATGTCTTTCTTCAAGGCAATCTGTCCGAGGAGGTATTCATGGCTTAACCACCTGGTTTCATAGACAAGGACAAACCTCAACATGTGTTTCAGCTTCACAAGGCTATTTATGGTCTCAAGCAGACTCCTCGAGCATGGTACAATGAGCTGCATCAGTTTCTACTTGCCACTGGCTTCAAAAACTCAGTGGCCAACACATAGCTGTTAATTCTTCATATTGCGGGCAACATCATCTATCTCATTGTCTATGTGGATGACATCATCATCACTGGGAACTAGCTCGCTGCAGTTCAGACTTTCATATCCTTGCTCGCTAGTCGCTTCTTGCTCAAAAACCTTGGTGATCTTCACTATTTCCTTGGGGTTAAAGTTGTTAAGCGCCCATGTGGTCTTCTACTCTCCCAGTACGGGTACATTGTTGATCTCCTTGCTCGCACAACCATGACCGATGCTCGCGCAGTAGTTACGCCCCTTGCTACCTCGCTTACCTTGACTCTTCATACGGGCACTGCTCTCACAGATCCGACAGAGTTTCGAGCAATGGTTGGGAGTCTTCAATATTTGTATCTTACTCGGCCTGATGTTGCCTTCACCGTCAACAAACTCTCTCTGTTCATGCATAGGCCGACCATTGAGCACTAGAATGCGGTCAAACGAGTTCTTCTGTATCTTTGTGGCTCTATTAATGCGAGCATCCTTCTTCATCGCCAGTCTCCTCCTACTCTCCATGCCTTCACTGATGTTGACTGGGATGGCAACAAGGATGACTACGCATCCACCAGTTCCTACATTGTCTATCTTGGAAGCAACCCGATCTCTTTTAGCACCAAGAAACAACGCACCGTTGCTCACTCCTCAACTGAAGCTGAATACCGGGCAATGGCTACCACTGTGGCTGAAGTCAAGTGGATTGTGTCTCTTCTTGGCGAACTCGATCTAACCTCCTCGACTCAACTAGTTATTTATTGTGATAATATAGGCGCCACGAATCTCTGCTCAAACCCGGTCTTCCATAATCGCATGAAGCATGTGGCCCTGGACTTTCATTTCATCCGGCAACAAGTTCAGGATGGGCTTATGCGAGTTTGTCATGTTTGCTCAGCCGATCAGTTGGCCGATGCCCTGACCAAGCCTCTAGCTCACCAACGGTTTCATCAATTACTTCACAAGATTGGTCTCTCCTCTCGGACGTCCATCTTGCGGGGGCATATTAGAAAATAATATATTTATTATTTATTCTTGTTTATTTGTAATTATTAGTTAGTGGTAATTACCTTATATAGTTCTTTCCTTATTATGTTACCTTCCTTGTAAAGGTTTCTTGTACCATACTCCAAGTGTAACCCTAATTGTAATTCTTCCTATAAATAGGTGATTCAATCAATGGAAAGGCTATGTTATTAATTCCTAAACTTTATTAGTTTCTACACTACCTTCCCCTTCGGTCACCGGTCTTTCTTCTGCAACTCATTACCCAGTTCAAACCATCAGTGTTAAGATTTAAAATTACACATTAATTCCTAAACATTTAAAATTACACATTAATTCCTATAAATAGGTGATTCAATCAATGAAAATGTTATGTCATTAATTTCTAAACTTTATTAGTTTCTACACTACCTTCCCCTTCGGTCACCGGTCTTTCTTCTGCAACTCATTCCCCAGTTCAAACCATCAGTGTTAAGATTTAAAATTACACATTAACAAATTCGTCGGTGTTGAGATGTTATGCTAGTGACAACTAAAACAAATAAATTTGAATAATTTTTAATTATTGAAAATTAAATGAAGATGGTTTTGGTAGATTTGGGTTGACATGCCAATTAGTATATCTCATATTTGAGAGCACATTTCCTCTATTGTAGAGCAAACACGAAGAATACAAATTATATATTGATGTTTCTTGGGCCTTTGGCTGCTTAGATCTTAACAAGCTCGTCGTTAATGATGGCAATGTGTACTGCACAATTATAGTTGAGTAGAAAGAAACTAGGCAATGGGAGAGCAACAATGAATCAAAGCATTCTCTCAAACTATTTGAAATAAGACCTAATTTCGAGGGGTGCTTGTGAGAAAAGTGTGTCACGCCAAGATAGGAGAAAAATTATTGCAAGAAAATAGGTGGAGGGATGTCTCGCCAGAAAATATGAGGGGGGAAAAGGATGATGGTAGGCGGCATTTAATGGGGTGGCTTGAAGATGCACGTCCAAATATGTTGAAAAATAATAGGGTGTTCAGACTAAAATGTCCATGTTCTAACCATTTGCAACCTACAACAGTAGGTAACACGATAGTATTTGACGAAGAATTAACGAAAATATGTAGTGATTAAAATTAGAAACGTACCTTTGATTGACTACCAAAATTGAAGCGAGTATACTTAGGGTATCAAAAGTAAAATTATCCCCTTCATTTATATTTATTTTTTAGCACTCAATAAGGCATGGGGGTGATGGAGTGATTTAGCATAATTATATGTAACTCACATTTATGAATCAATCTGGACAATCGGTTGTATTTGACACAGTTCGATCTAGACCGCC
The DNA here is from genome assembly GCA_013146195.2 of Codonopsis lanceolata. Lineage (NCBI taxonomy): Eukaryota > Viridiplantae > Streptophyta > Magnoliopsida > Asterales > Campanulaceae > Codonopsis > Codonopsis lanceolata. The sequence continues at coordinate 89,153,352 of CM028381.1, forward strand.
GGTAATTAGCTCCTGATCTCTTTTATAATATAGACTAGTACTCTTGCTCATGCCGATGACACGACGCCAATTTGAGAATTTATCAATAAATGAAATAATGTGGAAATGAACCCAAATATCTAATAAAATAAAACATTTTACTTCGATATTTATTTCATAAGAAAACCAATAAATAAATATTTTAATTGTAACTGCTGTTAAAATACGAAAAGAATTTTTTATTGTTTTCTCAATAACGAAAACTCGGTCTTCTTCTTCTCTGGGGTTCTTGCTTAACTTTGTAAACATGAGATACAAAAACTTTGTCTACTATTTCCACTTATACGTGAGACAAAGAAAATCCAAACATATTCAGTAAACCAAATTTTATGCTTCATTTACAAAACTCGAATCCTCCCACATATTATCATACAAAATCTAACAAGCGAACGAAGATGCATTTGATCCAAATTAATTAATCTTAAAAGCTAAAAAAAATGACAATTAAATCAATGGAAACCAATACACATGCCTCAACAAACGAAACCACACCAATGAGAAGATGTGCAGAATTCTATAAATTAATTATGCTTAGTAACTAAATCAAATTCATTAGTAAATTAATTGTAAAATTTGTTAAATTAAATTTAACTTAAAAAAATTAAATAAGGTAAAGGGTAATTTGGTCAAATACTTTTCAAAAGTGCTGTATTAAGCATTTTATAGGTGATGTATTAAGCATACCCCAAATAAACTTGTGCCCGTGCAGATGACGGTACCAATATGAGCGTGATCAATGTATGAACCGAGCATGATGAAAATAAATTAATCCTTAACCTTTCCACAAGGTAGCGACAGCGGGTTTCTCAGCGGATTTTACAGTTCATAGAAAACCATCCTGAAAACTAAAAAAATAACATATTTTATTGGCTGTAAAAGTTTATAACTCATCTTAACAGAAAGTTTATAACACATTTTAAAAAAGTATAATTAATCATCAAAAAACATTCTCTCTGTGTTTCACTCTCTCTCACACATCAACACCGCACATGTTAATTGAAATAAACTTAAAAATAAAAATTTGAGCAAACAAAAACAACAAAATAAATTGAATAAGACAGAGTGAACTAACAAAATACTATTTCGAAATCAAAAAATCACAAAAAATTCAAACCAATAAGGGAAACTAAGCACAACTTTTAAAAAAGTATAATTAAGCATCCAAAAGCATTCTCTGTGTGTGTGTCTCTCCCTCTCTCTCACGTCAACCCAACACCTGTTAATTGAAATAAACTTAAAAATAAAAATTTGCGTAAACAAAAACCACAAAATAAATTGAATAAGATAGAGTGAACTAACAAAATACTATTTTGAAATCGAAATCACAAATATTTCAGACCAATAAGGAAAACTAAGCACAACTTTTAAAAAATATAAATTAATTAAAATACAAATATTCAAAATTACAAAATTTGATTACAAAACTTACAAACAAATTTTTTTCGGACAAAAATTAAACTGATTCAGTTAATTATGATAACAATCAAAAAGAAAAAAATTGAAATACAAATATTTAAAATTTAAGCAAACAAAAACCACAAAATAAATTGAATAAGACAGAGTAAACTAACAAAATACTATTTCGAAATCGAAATCACAAAGATTTCAGACCAATAAGGAAAACTAAGCACAATTTTTTTAAAAAATAGAGAAATTAAAATACAAATATTCAAAATTACAAAAGTTGATTACAAAACTTACAAACAAATTTTTTTCAGACAAAAATTAAACTGATTCAGTTAATTACGATAACAATCAAAAAGAAAAAAAACACAAATACAAATATTTAAAATTACAAAACTTATGAACAATTTTTTTTATAAAAAAAATAAATCTAAGTCATACATAAATTAAATTGGGATTCAATTGATGATAGCAATCAATTAAGAAACTACAACTAAATATTTGTAAAACCGTAAAGGCCTCTTTGCCCGGAACCGAGGGATTAATTAATAATTTGTATACGAATTTTTTTATTTGTATACAAAATTGCGGGCCGAAAAAAAATTAAATTAGTTAAGTTAATTACGATAACAATTAAAAAGATAAATAAATAAATATTTCAAATTACAAAACTTACGATTTTTGCGGGTCAAAAAAATTAAATTGATTAAGGTAATTACGATAACAATTAAAAAGAAAAAAAAATAAAATACAAATATTCAAAACTTACCGTTGGACTAAAATTAAATTGATTAGTTATGCGCCTTAACGGAGAAGAAACTGGATAATTATGGACATAATATATCAGTAAAATAATAATTGTAAAACAATAAATGAAGCAATTGTCTTTCACACCCACTTATGACTGCTTTTTTATCTCGGGTCTCACAGAATAAGCTTTTAGCATTGAATTACAGTTATAATTACAATTTGAATTAAAGTTACAATTACTATTTATATTAATTGCCTTTCACACACTTACAAAAATCAATTAATCTAAGTCATAGAAATTTGATAAAAAAAAATAATCTTAACCGTTAGTTAGCATTTACCAATTACACATGTGTAATCCAAGCTGTATTATAATTTAGATTCCAATTTAAGTAAAGAGAACAACTTTTCGATTATGGAATATATTTGGGACTGAAGTATGTCATCCACGTCACTTCAATGAACAATTCCTAGTTTTTAACAACCATACATCATACTCCCTCCGTCCCTAAATAATCGTCTGGGTTGACCCGACGCACAGTTTAAGAAAAAGTAATTGACTTGATTATTTATATTGGTTTAATGTGTAGTTTTCTTTAATGTCCATGTATATGTGGCCAATAATTAAAGTAGAGTGAAAAAGTAAGGGTAAAGTGGTAAAAATGATGTTCTAAAAAGGTAAGTTTCAAAGTGGACAATTATTTTGGGACGGACGAAAAAGGAAAGGAGGACGATAATTTAGGGACGGAGGGAGTAGTATATTAATCTATAACTGAAATTTATTTGTGTAATAGTAATACCTATTATTTAAAATTAGTACTTTTGTTTGTGTCGATGGTACGGTATCAGTTTATGAATTTATTAATAAATGAAATAGATAATGTGGAAATGAATTAATATTTACTTATAATTTGTCTAAGTTAATTATGATAATAGTTAAAAAGAAAAAAAACAAATATTTCAAATTACAAAACTTACAATTTTTTTTTTGCATAAAATTGATTAATTAATTAAAATATCGAAAAGAAAAGGGACGTGAGTTTGGTAGAGGAAGGATTAGTGGCCACCAACCGTAAATAATGGGGGGAGTTGGAGAGAGAGTGGGGGTAGTTGCTCAATCGTCGTTCACACATGTAAACTCGGAGAGTGATAATGACCGTAGGATCTCAGTAAAGAAATCAATCGTAGCCCTTAAATAGCTTTAGTCAATTGCACATATACAACTATGAGTTATATTATATTATAAATAACACGTTTAAAGCACCTACTAATCTTGAAGAATTCTTAACCGTACATCATATATTAATCTTCTCAGACGTGCCAAATTAAATACTAATCATATGATCCTATCTGCATATTATTCGTTGGACATTTCACCTTTTTTTATTTGGTTGTTTGTTACCTTTTAGTGATAACAATTTGGGGTGGTAAGTAGGTCTTATCGATTAATTTGGATAAAATTATTACTGTATTTACTTAATATAGTTAATGAGTAGTTTTAGATATTACTAGTACTCTTGCCCGTGCCGATGGCACGGCGCCAATTTAGAAATTTATCAATAAATGAAGCAGATATTGTAGAAATGAACTACTAAAAATATTATTTTTTTTAAAAAAATTGACTTTCAAACGGAGTCTCTTTACCCGGAACGGAGGGATTAATTAATAATTTGTATACGAAATTGTGGGCCGGAAAAAACGGGCCGGACAAAAATTAAATTGTTGAAGTTAATTACGATAACAGTTAAAAAGAAAAAAATAAATATTTCAAATTACAAAACTTACGTTTTTTTTGTTTTTTTTAATTTGTATACGAAATTACGGGTCGGAAAAAATTAAATTGATTAAGTTAATTACGATAATAATTAAAAAGAAAAAAAATACAAATTTTCGCAACCATAAAATAACTGTAAAACCTTAAAATATTAACTATAAAATATTAAATGTAAAATAATAACTGTAAACCGTCTTGTAAACCGTAATATCTCAATAATTTTCGCAGTAATAAAATAGGGATGGAAAAAAAACGTGATAAAAACAGTTGAGATTATGAGATTAAACGTGACAAAGAGACATTCTTTATATTTTATATATATCAATATTATATTGAAATGAATGCCCGCACATAATTTTTCGTTTAAAATTTTGACATTCATCAACTTTTTAAAAACGACAATGAAAATTCTTTAAAAAAATTTGAGAGACATTATTTGGAAATTGGTGTTGCAAAATAATTTTTTATTGTCCCTAAGGGGGTGGCTCAGTGGTAGAGATGAGACTTCACAATGTGTGAGGTCTCAGGTTCAATCCCTTCCCACGCCTCCTTTAGGAGAAAAAAATTAATAAAAAAATTTATTCAATAGCCGTAGAATCTTGGTAAAACAGTAAATTGAATAATTTGTATACGAAATTGCGGGTCAGAAAAAATGGACCAGACAAATGAATCAAATTAACAGACGATGTCAGTATCAAATAAATAAATATATATATTAATCATGTATCAAATGAAGACAATGTTCAGTTCAAGTGTACACATACTGTGTGATTGTATTAGGACTGGATGTTAAATAAAGATTCACCAAGTGCAACCAATATTAGGCATCATCAATCAAAATAACTCAAATTATATTGTAATAAGAAACGAAATAAAATGAAACAAACAGGAAGTGAATTTGACAACCTATTCAGATCAAAACACTAACTAATTAATTTCAGGAGATAACGGTTGAAGCTTTAGCCAAAAGTCATGGCATGTGCGATTTTCTGGAAAGCAGCCCTAGAAGAAATGTTTCCCCACCAAGCCTTAACATGGGGTCCGTCCTTGATCAATGATGCACATTGAGTCTTCATTAAGTAATGTGTGATAGTTTGGTGGTGGAGATCGGCCAAGTCGTAGAAATCCCGACCAAATACTTGGTTTTGCAAGCCTACCCTCGTAGACATCGAGCACTTTTTCGAGCTTTTCCTTGTTTGAATCGATCATCGCTGGGGTTTGGCCATATAGACCGGAGCTAGGATAGCCCGGCGAAAAGCACAAATGTAAAAGGATTGAATTGTTGGGCTTCAACCTCTAACCATACTTTCACCATTGCCGCATCTTTTGGATTCTTGAGCCTAGAAGATCGTCTCCGCTTTCTTTGTATTTCTCGCTATGTATGAAGTGATTGCTCTTGATTCAAGAGTATAAGATCTCCATCTTCAAGTGCAGGGATCAGGCCAAAGGTATTCATGCTAGTGAAAGAAGGCTGCTTGTAAGCACCCTCGATCAATGAGGTTGACATGGACGACCTCGAATTCGACTCCCTTTTCGTGAAGGCAGCCATCACTCGTCCGGACTCCAAACTCCGGTGCGTAATGACATTGCAAGTCCATGCACCTTTATCACCATCTTGATTCTTGATTGATTGTGTACTCTCGTGCGTGTGAGAGAGGGGAGTCTCACCTATCAAATTAAAACCAACCCCAATTCGAGAGATCTATAAATTAAATAAATTCTATATTAATGACAGAGGCATGACAATTAATGGCTTCAAAGCGGCTTTTAGCGAGGAACGAAACACACGAAATTTCACCCAAATACTGGAAGCAATTTGCTTTGCAAGATAAACCGCAGCGATCTTGAGAAGAAAAGAGAGAAAGGAATAGAAAAGCGAAAAAGTAAATTATACCACCAGTAAAGAGACGAAAAATCAAATTGTAACACTACTAACAAAAATTATTCATTCACTGATTCATAGACTATAAAAACTCACACAAAAAATGGGACATATATAAGAATTGGTAAATGTTTTCAAATGGAAATAAATCAAGATTTACCAAGTGCAATCAATATTAGGCATCATCAATCAAAATAAGCCATAGTTCTTCGTGAGTGTTAACCCAAAAATTTGTTGTTGCATTTTCATGACTCAGTACATTTGACCTATTTCATCTTGCATATGCGAGAAAGTCACCTTTCTCGCCAAGGTATAGCAACCATTTCCTAGTCCATTATTTTTGAACATTCATGGAGGATATCAATCGGCAGTAATGCTTCCCGTTTCCCAAAGTTGGCAACGAATCAAGCTCTACTCCATTCTTTAACCCCATAGGTGGTGCGCCGCATTTCCTCGTCAAATTTGATAGCTAGCATTGGATCGGTCTTAATGACGCCACATTCTCCGCCACTCCAAATTCATCCCCAGACTGTTAAATGACCTCATCTTAAGCCGTGTGTTTCGATCACTATGGCACTTAGACTTGGTACGACCTAATTATGTTCACAAATCAATTTTAAATTCTTGCCATACTTTGAAAAACCTAGCTTTGATCATCCTATGTCGTTAATATAAACTTCTTTCAGTCCTCTTGGATACCAATAAGTAGTAGGGTCTCACATAGAATGCTAGTGTTGGTGCATAAGATAGTTATCCATGAAAACTCACATAATTAATAGCGAAAGTGAAACCATTAACCACAAACCTTTGCTCAGCAACCTTGTTATTGTTGGTATGAAAAGTCGACTTCCAACCACGGCCAACTAGGTTAGAGCTATCATCCTCTTCCGCCATTGGCTTTGAATATAATACACCATGATCTTCCAGTTTTTCCAAGGCCTAGATTCAATCCCCATCTATAAATGAAGGAACATATTAATGTGTATTCATTGACAAATACAGTCAGAACATTTTTCTAATCATGCTCCATAAAAGTCCAAGCTTCTAAGTAATGAAGAAAGAATTGGTACTCAACTCTTCAAACTACAATCTTACATGCAAAGAATCACAGGCCAGGACATCCAAAGCAACAAACAGAAAACCAGAATCTGGGATGCATATTAAAGAAACACTTAGGGCAGAAATGAGATGTTGGCCAGAAATGAGATGTTATTCCAAGGCCTAGATTCAATCCCCATGAAGGAACATATCTTAATAATTAGACTTTCGAAACATGAATTTTTTGTGTACAATGGAGGAAGTATTATTGTCTAAAGGAGAGGAAAGTTTTCTTATAGATTTTAAAGTTACCATTTTAGCTATCATGACAATAAATAAAAGTAATTTTTTTTGGAGTGATTTAGAGTGAATAAAAAAGAAAATATGCTTCATTAGAACATAAACAAAAACAATCAAATACATATACTTTTTTGGTACAGTATATAAAAAATGAGTGATTATCTACATGTTTGATCACTTTGATGGGGTTCAGCGTTCACCTGCATTATTTAAAATCATCGTGATTTCTTCTTAGTTCTTATCTAATTATTTAAATATTGACATTAATTAGCGAAAATTTGTTACTGATTTCTGCATTATTGGTGGAGGTACCGAGGGTATGATATATTCAACGGTGAACAGTGAGGTATTACGGTTGACTTAATTGGCTGATTCTAACATGACTTTGTATAATGTTGCTATGAGTTCTATAGTATACTGGAGGTGACATAAGAAATAAAGTCTTTTGATAGTGTAAGAAGAACAGATGAACTTTCCACCCTTTGTATCCAGATCCTAATGAAACAGTTTACAGTTTGACATTCTATAATGCAATGTAAAATTTTGGTTCAGAATGCACATTGATCCCATCTATCTGATTTCTCTTCATGACCTTTGTTTAAAATTCTAAGTTTAATGTAAACTTCCAACCCCTTTACCTCTTCATTACACTTTGGTTTATTTATGTAGTAGTCATAAATAACCATTTCTTTCTAGGCCGATGTCTATGGAGACCCATCAGAGCTTGTGCCTTTGCCTTTATCGCTAACTTGGATGACAAAAATGAAAAGATAGTACACTTCCGAACATGTCATATACTCTGCCAAGCATGGTCAGTTAGCATACTCTCCTGGATCGCACAAATGTTGTATTTAATACGCCCAAGGTAACTTTATATGTTTTGATCTAGACTTCTACATTTCCATTGACTTACATTATGATTTAACCTCAACCTCCAGATTGCTCGTGTTTGCCGCCGTTTATAGTTGGATTCCTTTTACTATGTTTTGTCAAATACTCTAAAATTCTTCTAGATTTTTCTAAATCTTCTTTCTAAAATTTATATGTTTTCTCGAATCTTTCGTGTTTTAGAAAGTCTCAAGATAATACTGACCAAGGTAACTTTATATGTTTTGATCTAGACTTCTACATTTCCATTGACTTACATTATGATTTAACCTCAACCTCCGATTGCTCGTGTTTGCCGTTTATAGTTGGATTCCTTGAACCCGAACTGAATGAATCAAATGCAACAGAGGAGGATGAAAGTGAATGCGAGGAGGAAATTGAAAAGGATGAAGGAACAATTAGGGAGGAGGAAAGGAGTGAAGATGCACAGACTAAGAATGCCATCGACTTTGGCTCAATAAACACATAGGGATTAGATTTACTTGAAATAACTGTTCATTCAAATCCTCAAATTGAAAAAAGTTGTTGCAAAGCCTTGAAATATGAAATGGGAGTAAAAGAAGGGATACCGCAGGGACTACGATATGAATTGGCCAACAGATGGTCAAGCAATTGAAGCCAAGGACAGACAAATAGAAACCCTAACAACATAACTCATTGAAGAGCAAAGACTTGTAAAACTGCTCAAGAGTGAATCTGGCTGAAATTTCATCGAAATAGAGGCAAAAGATAAAGAAATATAAGGACTTCAATCTAAGCTACAAATCACTCAACAACAATCATCAACAACTGTGGTATAAGAGGCAAAATGAAGCGTAAGAGACGTTAACTCAGAACACATAATTCAATCTGAGGATACTTGAACACACAGCTGAGATAGAAGCAAGCATGAAGAAACAGATCAAGGAAATTGAAGTTGAAAATCAAATGCTTAAGATCAATGCACAAAAGGTTCCAGAACCAATAGAAATTGACCATTCTATTAAGTCAATTTGTGAAGACTTTGTTGAGGATGTCAAAGGAAATAACTGCGGCTGTTAATGGAGATGAAAGAGTAGAAGATGAAGAATTGGGGGATGGAGAGAAGATAAGAGTCAAAAACTGCCATGTTCTCTCAGCTGTCCTCGATGTGAACGTGAATTTTCTTTTATCATAGGCATTCTTTGTCCACCGTGACAATTCTTTGCTACATATATGGATGTTATGGTCTTGAGAGGGTTGCTTTGGATGATGATATCATGTGTGGTTAGCAATGTTCCAACCCTATATATTCTTGTTGAGATTTTTAGAAAAGGGCTCTTATCTTCTTAGTTTTTGCTCTTCATCTTTAAGAATTTTTTTACGGAGAATGACTTCCGAAATAAGTTTTCAAAACATGAAATAATGCTACTTTTAACTATTTGGAACATCAACAAAGTTTTGTCAAATACTCTAAAATTCTTCTAGATTTTTCTAAATCTTCTTTCTAAATCAGATTTCAAGGACACAAAATACTTAAAAGAGAATGAACAACAGACGAAGAATCAAACTGGGAGATGAACAACAGACGAAGAATCAATGCAGACAAAGAAATCCAAACACAGCAAATCAATCACAGACTCAAATCTCTATACGATTTACTATATTCCCCCTTTAATTGATGAGGATTTAGGAGTAGTAAAAAAATGGAGTGTAATCAAACCGGGAGATGAACAATGCACGAAGAATCAATGCGCACAAAGAAATCCAAACACAAAGAAATCAATCACAGACGCAAATCTCTATACGATTTACTATATTCCCCCTTTAATTGATTAGGATTTAGGAGTAGTAAAAAAATGGAGTGTATACAATTTACAAACACAGCAAATCAATCACAGACTCAAAAGAAAGAGAAACTTACAAAATCAAAAGAGAAACTCCGGTCACTCAAAGCAAAGCAGCAGAGAAGCGATAGGGAGGGAACCAGGGACGATTTCAAGCGAGGGCCGGCGGGACGAAGAAGCAAGGATAGTCTGAAGGGAAGGAACCAGCGAGGGCACGATTGGAGTGAGGGATTTCAGCGGGGATGAAGAAGCAAGGGTTTTGTAGGAAAAGATGAAGACTCGGGAGGAATTGGAATCGCTGAGAAAACCCCATTGGAAGAGGACTCCGGAAGAGTTGGGAAGAATGGGAAGTATACGCACGGAGGAAGAAGGGTCGGAAGAGGACTCTGAAAGAGTTGGGCAGAAGGGAATACGCACACGGAGAAAAAGGTCCAAACTACCCTCCGCACATGTGAAACTTTGACAAAATTGAGACCGTCAGATTTCGTTAAATGAATTGATCTCAGCCTCTGATTAGCTTTAGTCAATTGCAAGCGTGTGAGTATGAGCTCTATTGTATTATAGATTAAATAACCTCCATTAATTAAGTGTTATTGGATAATATCTAATTCTATCTATTAATAAATTAGAATTATCCGGATAATATCCAATAGGAAACATCATTTATTATTTTGAGTATTACTCACCTACTTATATTATGATTCACTAAGTATAACATACACACACAAACCCACCCAAACACATGCCAAAAAAAAACACACACACATAAGCACACACACACACACAAGTTTTGGAATAAAACAATCTGATCCAAGTTTGAATCTTGCTAATAGCAAGTTATGTATCTATTTATTATTATTTTTAAGTAAAGAGTATACAGTGGTGGCTGACAGTGGTGGTTGCCAGAGGTTGGATGTGGCGGCAGTGGCCGGTGGCAGTAGGTGACGGTTGTCGGAGGTGGGAAGTGGCGACGGTGGGCGGAGACGGTTGATGGTGGTGACATTAGTTGATAAACTCAATGGTGGTGGTGACATTAGTGAATAAAATCAATGAATAAGCGATTAATATCCATAATTATCTATTTTGTTATTGATCTCTAATGGATATTATTCATTAATACCCATTAACTTAATTGGATGTTAATGGATAACACTCAATAAATCTTTTCTAATGGATATAATAGATTGATGAATTTTTGCCACCCCTAATACTCAGTAATGTTTATATATATATATATATATATATATATATATATATATATATATATATAGTTAAATCCAGTATAATTTTTTATTGCATAAAAAAAGTAGGGATAAATTTGTTCCACAAAAATTTGGGGAGATGGCTGATTTCAGCCAGCTGATAAAAATGTTAGTGCACGTGTGATATATATCTTTTTTTTTTTTTTTTAAATTTCCTCTTTCTAAATAAAGAGGATCAATAGTGGTTCTCCACTTACCCCCTGAGTGACTCAAATCCGCGAATTATTAGGCATGAGTGAAACGTCTTACCATTAAACTACACTTACTTGTCTGTGATATATATCTTTTATTCAAATAAAATAGTTTTTAAAAAAAAGGTCCCGCCTTTTATTTTAGTTGTGCACAAAAAAAAAAGTCTCATTTCAAAAAATATATTTTATTCGTTGCAACTAAAAAATTCATGTTTGAAAAGTTTAATTATTAGGGGATATATATATAAGTAGTATTGAAGTCGATCGTAATTACAAAAATACTTAAACACAACATTATGCTTACAATGCAAGTGAAAGGTAATGATGAAAGATTGTGAAAATTATAAGCATAATTTTTTAAAGTGAAATTTTTATGTGAAACATCCTTAAATAGTATGTTGGACTCTTTACCTGAAGCAAAGGAGTATATAATGTCTCAATCTGTTCAAAAATAAATGATGTTTTAGAAGTTTGCGCACATATTAATGAAGCTAAGTATAGAAAGATTCATTGAGATATTTTAACTCATCACTTTTTTTCAATACAACATTTAATTAGAGAGTAATTAATAAGGGCAATTTTGATAAAATTTAGATATTTTTTCTTGAAATCTTATAATATCATTTATTTTTGGGATGATTTTTTTTTGTTGCTAAAACACTATTTATTTTGAGACGGGTGGAGTAGTATTAAGGGCTCGTTTGTTGTGGCTAATGACTTATAACTTAATAAAGCTTAAGTGGTGGGTGAATGACTTTTGGTGATTGATGATAGGATTTACAATTGTTGAAATACTGCTTATGAGTTGTTATAATTATTTGTTAAAAAAAAATCTTGAAAATTAGTATTCATATTTTTATGTATATTTCATAAAATGATGAAATGAGGATAATCAAATATTTATTAATGAATAGTTGTCTTCATGTTTTAAAAAAAAACCAAAAAAACTTAAAATTTTGGCTTTTTGGCTTTGGCTTTTCAATGTATAAAGGGTGTTATACCTTACTTATTGACTTTTGGCTTATAAGCTGAAACAAACTCTTTAAATATGACTTTTCAAAAGCCAAAAGTCAAAAGTCACTCCAAATAAGCTGTAACAAACAAGCACTAAAGATGGTCATAATTTAAAAAGGGCTTATGCCGTAATTTAGTCACCCTACTTTCACATTTTTATCGTTAAACTCACCGTTTTTTTTTTCTTCTTCAATTTAGTGACTATATTTGACCAATCAAGCCAATAGGGTCACTAGAGGTCATTTCCGTTAGTTAGATGGATATAAATATTTGAAAAGACGAAAATGCCTCTATCCTTTGGAAGGGTTCGGTGTAAGTTCAATTTGTTTGATGGAAAGCTTAAGAAACCCACTGGAACCAAATCTGTTCATTGGCTAGCAGAAGATGGCATCATCAGAGGAGAATGATCAGCAATAATGGCTTGCCAGAGCTGACGACATTGGTGACGGAGGTTGCCATCATCTCCCAAAGTTTTTCTCTTCCTAAATTCTGCTTGTGGGGAATCATTTCTTGTTAGGACAGATTGAAATTATTGAGGATCTGCCTCTAGTCACTACTTTTTATAAACATCTTTGATACTGAATTTCTGGTATTTGGATTTCTCGGGGATAGGCGTTGAATGCAGACAAGAAAGCTGTAGTCCAAGATTAAGTTTCATGGGCAGGTATATATTTCTTACAAGATCCACGGCTTAGCTTCTTGGATGCTTTCTAAGAGAGTCCATCTCCCTGGGTTGGCCGTTCAATTTCCTAATTGGATTGCTTAAGATTTGAGATAGAATCTGTGGATCTTCTAGGCCTAGGGCAAGGTAAGGGAGAAAGTAGTGAAATCACCCTAAGATCCGGTTGTGCATATGTGCTGGAATTTGTTTCCCATTTTTGTCTTATCTTGAAGCCTTCTTGGGTGAGTGCTCAGTCCTATCTGACCTAGTTAGAATTTGATATCGAGTAAGAAGATAGGTATCCGATGGGTGGATACCCTCAAATCCTTCTCTTTCCATAGTATGTGTCCCAAAGTATGCTTTAGTTCAAATACGGACCATTAACTGATTATGTTGAATTTCAACTTGGTATTTTATGATTCAAAGATCGTGCTCAAGCATTTCGACTTGCTAAGTATTTGCTTGAAATCAATTGTTGGGTGATTGAATAAATAAAATCTATATTGAAAATTTAAAAAAGATGATCTACAAGTGTTTGATAAAATGCATGAATGAACTATTTTAATTTAATGTGTTTTAATTTTTTAAAAAACAATTATAATTTTAGAATATTGAATATCAAATGGGTATCAAATTTTATTTTAATTAGTTGTAATTTATTTAATAAAATTTATAATTTAAAAGTATATTAAATATTAATGGTTATCAATTTGATGGAGTGATGAATATGCATTGCACCCTTCAAAAGGTTGGGGGGTATTTCCATCTTTTCAAACATTTCCATCTATTTAATTAACTAACGGAAAATTGGATGGACTGATTAACGTGAAACAAATGTCAAGTACAGTGATTAAAATAAGAAGAAAAAAATAGTAGAGTTACCTTAACGAAAAAAAAAAGTGAAAGTAAGGTGGGGTCAAATTGCTATTTAAGCCTTTAAAAAATGATTGAGTATAATCAATATATTAATATTAAATCGGGTTATAAGAGTAACATGTTAAAATGAGTTGACCTACCTTAACCCAAATTTCGTCGAAAAATACATATATTTATGGAGTAAAAATTTAGTGGGTCAAAATGAGTAACAGATTCGACCCGATTTAACTCAACCCGACACGTTAATATTTTTGGGTTGAAACATGTTATCCGTTTTGACCTAAAAATATTAACGGATTGAGTTTAGTAAGATTGGATGGGTTAACGGTTTCTGAGTTCTAATTGTCAAACCTACTACTATTAAGTAATATAAAAACTTATATAAGATGGTCTTATATATATTTTTTGTAAAACGGATTTTCCTTATCCGACCGATCGTGTGTTGGTGGATTGAGTTGTGAGAAAATATAGTTTCATCTTACGAATTAAAATATGTAAAATCATCTTAGAGGTGACTTACTCGTTAAGTAATGTAATAATTATAAAGACACGGAGTGCTAAAAGAATTGAACTTTTTATTTGAAGCCTCAAGTATTACTAAAATAAAAGTGGATTTTAAGACACGGCACCTCCTAGCTGGCTAGCTAGTTCACCATTAACAAACCATACTATGCAAAAACAAATAGTACTATATCTATTTAATTCCTTGGTTAAACAGCAAAGTAATAATTAAAGCGTCGGTCCTTATCACGGAATATATAATTCTCTTATGATTTAATTCATTTTAAACATATTTCTTTCAAATACTCTCTTATTCCTTGTAAACATATTTTTTAGGTTAAGCCAAGTGTTTATCAAGGGCAAATTTGACGTATATTTTTTATTATTATTTTCAAAATCATACAACATGTAATTTGTAGTATTTAAAAAAAAACATGTCAATTTTGAACTTAAAAAACATTGGACAATAATTTAAGGATGGAAGAAGTTGAATTATGTCTCGTTTAGTGCAGCGTTTTAAAAACGCATCATTTTCAAAACGCAGTTTTATTTTTGTAAACACATTTGGAAAAATATTTCAAAACGCTATTTTTCATAAATAGAGTAGTTGTAAACGTAGCATATTTTTAAAACGCTACAAATTGGAGCGTTTTAAAACGCTCCACATTTTTAAAAGACTACGTTTTAAAACGCTGCATTGAAACACTTTTAAAGAGAAAACGCCAATGGTTTTTATCAGCATTTTAACCAAAACGCTCCACCAAACATGCACTTAATATATTCAACTAGTTTTACACCCGTGCGTTAAACGCACGGGCATAGATCTCTTTTAATTAAATTATACTCAAATAAAATGAAGATTATGAACAAAACTAAAAAATAAAGAAAAAATATGATGAAGGGAACAACCTACTAAAAAAAATCTGATTTTTAAATTAGAGACTTGAATATTCAAGAACTTTTTTTTTTGTATTTTCAAGAACTAGGAAAATAAAAGATAAATTTTTTTGGTTAGAAAAATTTAGATGTAATGAAATTGATAAATATTTAACTCTGCAGAGTGCGGCCTATTCAAATTTGTGTAGGTTGCTTTATTCCGAAATGGAGGCCAAAGCAATGAACCTATTTTCAAATTTCACCTAGGTTTACTACTCATATTTACGGGCAGAATCTAAGGGTTTTCATTTTGACAGTGCCTTCGTCAATTTCCTGGCACCTATTGCGATAAAGATCACTAACAAGTTGACAACCCTTAATGGTATTGTAGACACCCCAATTTCGTACCTTTGACATGTGACTCTGGCATGTGATATCAAGAACTGCTTAAACTTAACAAATGTCAAGTTACAGGAGTCCAAACATGCGAAAGGCAAAGCACGATGCGCAAAACAGTAAAATGCGAGGGGTAGAAGTGACAATTTTGAAACTTAAATAGTGCCTTGGCGCGGCCAAAAGGCACATCTGGCGCCGCGCCAAGGGGAGCTTAAGTCCGCGTCATGCTTGCTACAGTGGCACTCCCAGTTAACACATTGTACAAATTTCAAAGGCTGGTGTACAAGCTTTATCAACACGCTGAAGGGATTTTTAATCCCGGATGTGTCCCTTCGTCCACCTATAAATAAAGGTGTTAGGGCTCACTTATGAAGACAGAAGAGCGATCACGAAGAAACGCTGAAGAATTCTTTGCGTTCTTATAACGCTGAGATATAGTGAGAGAAGTGAGATAGGGAATGTTTAGCCCATAAAGCTTTGAAACCCCGTCCAAACTCCGCCAAAACAAAAATTCACCGGTTAAAAGTGATCCCTAGCCTTTTAGTTAGGTATCCACCTCATTTCCCCGCCCCAAAAACCATAAAGCAAGCCGTTACTCTGCCCGAGTAATAGGCCGAAAAACACCCAAAATAAGTCGTTATTCCGCCTAACCAAAAAGGTCAAAACAACCACAAATAAACCGTCATTCCGCCAGAGTGAGCAAGCCAAAACCATAAAAAATAAGCAGTCATTCTGCCCAAATCACAACAACAACAACAAAAAAGATTCTCTTTCCCTGAAGGACAGAGCGAGCATACCGCGCTATAAAAGGTAATAGCTTTTAAGGCCGTTATTTTTTTTATAAAGTTTTTCTTTAAATCCGGCCCAATGTAGTAAATATAAGCCGTTGTGCTGCCCGGATATAGTTAGGAAATATTATGTAAAAGAGCCGTTATAATGGTCAAATATTTTTAAATATATCTGTAATTATTGTAAAGAAATGGCTGCAAGTCCGTAAATAATGTAGCCATGGATGTATTTACTTTTATTTTCCTGTCTTTAAATGTTTTATGTATTTGCTAGATAAATATAACAAAAAGCATACTTTAGCCAAAAACTACTTTTGAGACCGAAAGGGCGAGTTGGGTGCCTAGCACCTTCCCAATTCTTAACTTAGCCTCTGAACCCGTTTTACAATCTCTGGTTTTTCTTTTTTTGGTTTTGCTTTATTTTTGCTTTAAAATAAAGATGACAACTCTAAAACATTTTGGATCCAGTGGGGCCTCGCAACACTCATTTCTTGCACTTTTTCGCTTTTCCCTAAAAAATGGAGAATGAGAATGAAAGGGTGATATATTCACATATCCTGGTATCCCCTAAACAAGGGATAACTTGATGCGGGAAACCCAAAGCTCCCATAGTGATCCGAAATAGGCCATAAGACTATTTTTATAAAATCCATAGTGGGGGCGTCGCAACATCCTTTTTTGCATTTTTATGTTTTCTCCTAAAAAAGAGAAAATGAGAATGAAAGAGTGATGCATTCCCATATCTCATATCCTGGTATCCCCTAAACAAGGGATAACTTGATGCGGGAAACCCAAAAGTTCCCATATTGGATCAAAAATCCACTAAAGGCAACCGAGGCGCATTCCAACGCGCTATCTTAGACAACACTCCTCTCGTACTTTTAATTACGTTCTCCCCTAAATAAGGGAGGATGGAATAAAAGCAGTGGTGTCCCGCATCCGCACGTACGCGCAACCCTATCCAAGGGCGCGCGGGGCGCGGGCGCATTTCCCGTGAACCCACAGTGGCGACTTTGCTGGGGAGATCGTTTTATTTTAAATAAAATGGAGGCCTAGACTCATAAAAAAAAACCTTTTTGTTTTTATTTGTTTCTGGCTAAAGTATGCTTGTTATAGTAATTTATGCATTTGAATATTGCGTTCCTATACATCCGTGTCTATATTTGTCAAGGTTCTATAAATCGTTAGGCGGCCGCTAGGCGGCACACTAGCGCCTAGCGCCTAGGGGACTAGTCGGGGCATAATCGGGGCCTAGGCGGGGCCTAGAATTAAGGCATAATTATAATTTTTTTGATAATTTACATCAAAGATCAAACACATTGAATACAAATTTTTTTTTTATATTTGTCATTTTATCAAACACTTGTCTATATTTGTAAAATGAACAAAAATATACAAATCTATCATTAATCTCAATTCTCAACAGCCCCAAAGCAATAAACCAGCCAAGTTTAGAACCAAAAACAAAAAAGATATTACTCCAGTTCGCCCCCGATTACCTCCCTTTCTGCCTCACCATTACCACTCCTCTTTCCTTCTCCAGTTCGCCCCTCCTTCCTTCTCCGGTCACCGCATACCACCAAATCAAAGCTACAAAAATAAATTAAGGTCGGCGAGGTTTAACGTAAGTGTCGACTTGGTCGATTAGACGGTGACTAAGAAAGTCGCGGCGGTAGAGAGGGGTCTAGCGCCTAGGCGGGGCCTAGGCGGAGCTAGGCGGGGAGTTTTAGAACACTGATATTTGTGGATATGATCCTCCATCTTGCAGCAGTTTCGTTCCGATAGCTGTTACATGTATATTTAAAAATATTCTTTTAAAAAAAATAAAAAAAAAACCGAAAGAAAAAAAGTTTTCAATATATATATATATATATATATATATATATATATATATATATATATATATATATATATATATCATATTTATGTTTGCAATAAATTCCGGGCAGCACAATAAAAGGGCCGGAGCTTTATTTTTAATATTTCTTTATTTTCGGCCCTGTATATGTATTTATTTTGTTATGTTTATTATTTTTATTCCGCTCAATTTGTATATACATGCATTCATTCTGTCATTTTGTTTTGGAGACATAGGACCAAATTTGTAATTAATAGGAATAGATAGATTCACCTCTTTTCTTTCTATTTCTTAATGTGATGTGCTTGCTTGCTTGCGCCCAAACTAAAAAACCGAGAAAATCCACGCGTAATAGCAAGGCAGGCCATATATGTTTTATTTTCTGTTTATATATCTGAAAATAATAAAGACTTTATTGCTTTTTAGATACCGCACACACGTGCACGCATATAGGTATATTTCGAACTGTTACCCTGCACCATGGCCAGCCTACCCCCTGCATAAGCCAACGCTAGAATGCATATAGATTTTCATGACACTTCAATGACCGACCGGTTTTTGCATCTTTGAATCATGGGTCAGCCCTGTCAAAAAAAATAAATGATCAGAAAAAAAAGAAATGTCAAATAAATAAATAAATATATATATAGTAAAAAAAATGTGTGCGCAAGTCAAAAAAATGAAAAAAAAAAATAAGTGCACATAAAAGAATAAATATGCAGGGGCTGATTTATTATTCTTTGATGCTTGACCTAGACCATTTCGAATGGTGGATCCTGGAAAGAGTATAGGCCCTTCGCCTGGGATCAGTCCGGTCCTGGGAGTCGAAAGGCAGGTGGAATACGTTGGTCCTATACTCTGGAGAAAGAATCCACTGTTCTAGGGAAAGTCCTGAGACCGTCAAAATAAAGCAGGTGCTTATCCGGTCAATTGTAGGGAAAATAATATAAATAATAATAAAAAAATGCTAATAAACTCAGAAAGCCTTCAGCCAGCCTTCTGATACCTCCAAACTCATTTTTCTCAGAAACCTGGCCTAAATTTGGAAAGACAGAGATAGTACTGGCCGGTTGATACGGGAAATAAGTGCAGAAATCAAAACAGAGGGTATCAGTATCAGATCACACAAGGGCAGAATCAGTTCAAAGGATACAGATCCGAGCAGTATGGCAGCGAAAAATAAACAAGCTATGGCAGCGGCTAGTGACAACTGGAACAGTTGGGAACCAGAAAAAGAAACTCCTATGTATGCACCTCCTTCTGGGCTTGAAGCTTGGCTAAAGAAGGAATTTGATATCTGATCGATGTATTTTATACGTCGATTTCCTATACTTCTATGACTTAAATTGAGCTATTTCACGAGGCTTTTGGCTACTGATATGCGTTTTCTAGTGATTTTGTGAGTTTCAGGGTTTCAAGTGAAAATATGAAAATTATTAAGCTTTTGGGTGAAAATTCCAAGAAGGGGTTAGAGTGTAAAAATGAAGAAGAAAAGAAGAAAAGTCAAGTTGGGAACCTTGCGGTCGCAAGGAGCTCAAGACCTTGCCTCCGCAAGGTGGACAGAAACTTCAGAAGACAAACCCCAGATTATTGAAGGACCTTGCGATCGCAAGGTGCCTCATACCTTGCGACCGCAAGGTAGTCAGAATGGCTGATTTTGCGTTTTCACAAGAGATTCAATTGTATTACAACTCCTTGGTATAAATAGAGGTCGGTAGCCAGAGCATAAGACGGTTAGAAACGGCTGGAGACGGCTAGAAATTAGTTTTCCATAGCTTTAGAATAGATTTTAGATTGTATAACATGATTAGTCTTTGTAATTACAAGTATTGAAGATCGATTCATGAATTCATTCATCTCCATGTGCTGTTCATCTTCAAGGATGAACTAAATCATCATTAATCTAGGAGGTGGGAGGTAACTTGTATCGAATCTATGCTTTAATTTATATTTATGTTCATTCAATTCTTGTTGATTGTGGTGTTTATCAATCCCTATATTATTTCACTTTGAACAAATGAATGTAATCGTCAATAATAAAGGCCTAGAGGTGCGGATAACTGCATGATCAATGTGCATATGTCGTACACTGGCTCACCATCACAATAAATTGGACCTATCGATGCACGAGAGTGATAAGTTAGGGTCAGGTTCCATATATGACCTAGGTGACAGATAGATCATATGTTCTTGTGCTTAGGATATAGAATGGATAAATTATTTGGAGATGGAGACTGAACGGTAATTCAACAGGCTATATCTATATTTTGTGAACGAACCCAAGAGATTGAATGAAACTTTATTAAAATTAAGCATAGAGGAGGTACAAGTGAAACCCTAATCCTAGATTGTCATTCACCATAAGATCTTCATAACCTGTAATTGTTGGTAATTAGTTAAACACCTGAATAATAATTAGTTTAGAATTGAATAAATATAAAAACCCCCTTAGATTAATAAGTTGCTATCAATAAATTGCACTATATGTGATCTTCTTGTCTCTGTGGGTTCGACCCTTGCTTCCAAAACTATTCTCCAATAGTCTTGTCCACTTGCAAGTAAAATAAGTAAAATAAGACATCGATCAATACCCATGCGGAAAGAATAACAAATCAGGTGGTAAATGATCTCCTAGCAGGTTTCTCAGAAGCTCTTGCTACTTTCTCCCAAAAAACCAAAATCCCAAAATATGTCCCTAATACTTCCTACTTTTCTGAAATAAATTGCCCTGATACCTCAGAAAATATCATTTTCCAAGCCTCCAGGAAGCCACCAAATGCCAGCCATCAGCCCAATAATAATCCCCTTGCCCAAAGTATTATGATTTCAAGTGCCCATAATTCTAACCCATATCCTCCAGAAATCAACTCCGATCTCCCTCACCTGAATGCCTGCTATTACAACCAAAAGAATTATCTCTCTCTTGATCCCTCAAATACCTATTCCCAGCAAACGACCCCAGGGATTCCAAAGGAAATCATTTGTATACCAGAAAAAGAATCCGTATTGGGCCAAGGTCCAGGCAACCCAATTCCAGTGCAATATTATCCAAGAGAAAAAACTCCACCCAGTTGCTTGACCAAATCCCAATCTGGCAATTTGCCTAAGCCGAAAGGCCGAAAGGAGATAATTCCAAGGCATTATGATGACCTGCCTGTCCCAAGATCTGAAATACTCCAGACATTGTGGGCCCATGGGATACTAAAACTCATTGATAATTACCGACCACCCAAACTGTTACCTGTTACTGTAGACACCCCAATTTCGTACCCCTGGTATGTGACTGACATAAAATATCAAGAACTGTTAAAACTTAACAAATGTCAAGTTGCAGAAGTCAAAAATGCGAAAGAAAAAGCAGGATGCGCGAAACAGTGAACTGCAGGGGCTAAAATGACAAAATTTCAAACTTCAAAGGGGCTTGGTGCCGCCAGAGAAGAGCTTGGTGCCGCACCAAGCATAGGCTTGGCCGCACCAAGCATTCCTTCATGCTCTCTCTCACGATCAAATGGGTACAAGTCTTGGCTCGGTACAAGCTGGCGGCGATGCACGAGAAAAAAGCGAAGTTCAGCGTCCTCAGCTCCAACTATAAATAGAGACCCCCGGTCTCGCATTTTCACTGGTTCAGTTTACGCGAATTTTAATCGCAGGGAAGCTCTGCTTCTGCGATTCCTTCGATACACTTAGTACGAGAGGTGCGAGATAGGTGAGTGGAAGCCCCTATAATCTCCAAACCCCGTCCAAACTCTGCCAAATCAAAAACCCATAGGTTATAAGTTATCTCTAGCCTAGTTGTTAGGTATCCACCTCAAATCCCCAGTCCAAAAATCCCAAAATAAGCCGTTACTCTGCCCGAGTAATGAGCTAAAAAGGTCAAAACTTAAGTCTAGGTTCCGCCCAACCAAAAAGGCCAAAACCTACCCAAATAAAGTTGTCACTCTGCCCGAGTTGATAAGCCCAAACCTCAAAAAATCAATCAAATCAAGCGGTCATCGGTTCAATTCAAATCAAAAGACTCCCTCTCCACGGAAGGGCAGGCGAGCACCCGCTAAAAGGTAATACCTTTAAGAGCGTGTTTTATTTTATTTGTATTTTCTGTCTTTTATTTATTTTTCAAAAATTGTTATTTAAATCTGGCGCAATGTAGTCAATATAAGCCGTTGTGCTGCCCGGATTAGAATAGGAAATATTATGTAAAAGAGCCGTTATCATGGCCAAATATTCTTAAATATGTTTGTAATTATTGGAAGGAGGCGACTGAGTCGTAAATAATGTAGCCATGAATGTATGCGTTTAATTTTCCCTTGTCAAAATAAGACCTTATTTATTTGCTAGATTAATATAACAATGAGCATACTTGACCAAAAAGCGTTTTGAGACGAAAGGGCGAGTTGGGTGCCTAGCACCTTCAACTCGTAACTTAGCCCCGAACCGCTTTCTAAAATCTCGGTTTTCTTTTACGGTTTTCCTTTATTTTTGCCTTAAAATAAAGGTGGCGACTCTAAAACTTTCGGATCCAGTGGGGCCTCGCAACATTCCCTCTTTGCACTTTCTGTTCTCCCCTAAAAAGGGAGATCACGAGAATGGAGGTGATGTATTCCAATATCACAGTATCCCCTAAACAAGGGATAACTTGATGCGAGGAAACCCATAGCTCCCATAGCGATCGATTGGGCCATAAGGCTATTTTAATAAATCCATAAGTGGGGCGTCGCAATATCTTTTCTTGCACTTCTCTATTTTCCCCGAAAGATAAAGGGAGAATGAGAATGGAAAGGTAATGCATTCCCATATCACGTTATCCCGAAATAAGGGATAACGACATGAGAAACCTTTAGTTCCCATTTTGGATACAAAATCCACTCGAGGCAACAGCAGAGGCACATTCCAACGTGCTAATATAAGGCAACACTCCTCTCGCTTTGGATTTCGTCTTCCCTAAACAAGGGAGGGTGGAGCGAGGCGGTGGTGTCCGCATCCATGTCTGGCGCACCTAACCAAGGCGCGCGGGCGGAGCACATCCGGGAACCTCACAGTGGCGACTCTGCTGGGGAGTTGTTTTATTTTAATAAAATGGAGGGCTAGACTCATAAAATAAAACTTTTTTTTGTTTTCTTTGTTTAAAAATATGCTCGTTATATTAATTTACGCATTTCAATAAAGTGTTCCCATTACGGCCGTAGTGGCTATATTTGTGGATATGATCCTCCATCCAGCGGCAGCAGTCTCGTTCGATACATTCAGACATGTTCGAGAGTATAAAAAATTCAAAAAAAAAAAAAAAAATATATATATATATATATATATATATATATATATATATTCGAAAGAAAAAATTCAGAAAAAAAGATAAATATAATATATATTATATATATTATAATAAATTCCGGGCAGCACAACAAAAAGAGCTGGGGCTTTACTTCCGGCTCTATTTTTCATTTATTTCAGTTCTATTTCTTTTTCACTTTATTATGTATATTTGTACATTTGCATTCATTATGTCATTTTATTTGGGGACATAGGACCAAAATTTATAATTAATAGGGATAGATAGTTTCCCACACTTTTCTTTCTATTTCTTAAAATAGTGTGCTTGCTTGCGCTCAAACATAAAAGCAGAAAATCCACATATAACGAAAGGCAGGGCCAAATTTGTTTTATTTTCTATATCTGTAAAATAAATAAAGAGTTTACTGCTTTCTAGATACCGCACACAAGTGCACGCATGTAAATATATTCCAAACTGTTACCCTACACCATGGCCAGCCTACCCCCTGCATAAGCCAACGTTAGAATGCATATAGTTTTTCGGGACACTTCAGGCCAGGTTTTGCATCTTTGAATTGTGGGTCAGCCCACGTCAAAAAAAAAATCAAATCATAAAAAATATATCGTCAAAAAAAAAATGCGCAAGTTCAAAAAAAAAATATATATATACATAGTAAGTGTGCACAAAAAAAAGTATCAATATAAATAATAAACAGGGGCTGATTTATAATTCTCAGATGCTCGACCTAGACCATTTCGGATAGTGGATCCCAGAAAGAGTATAGGCCCTTCGCTGGGACAGACGATCCGATCTGAGAGTCGAAAGGCGGGTGGAATCGTTGGTCCTATACTGCGGAGAAAGAATCCACTATTCGAGGAAAAGTCTGAGGCTGTCAAAATAAAGCGAGTGCTTATCCAGGTCAATTGTAGGGAACATGAAAATAATAATAATAAAATATTAATAAAAAGCCTGCACTTCAAGCCCGAGATAGCCTCCATCCGACCTTGATACCTACCAAACCCCATTTTCCTCGAGACTGGCTGGAATTTGGAAAGGCGAGAATAATCTTGGCGGTTGATTCGGGAAGATAGTCTGAAATCGATCGAGGGTATCGATTTCGGATCAAATCGGGGCAAAACTTATTTCAGCGGAACCACAGATCCGGCGGCATGGCGTAGCAGAAAGTGAAGCGATCGGCTATGGATGCAGTCGGGGCCGAGGTATTTTCAGCAATACAAAAATGGCTAGACCAAAATTTGGAAGCATTTATTGATCATATAAAGAGTCAAGCGGTTGATGTAATAGAAAATTTTAAATCTAGTGGTGAGAAAATCCCTTCCCTGCGGTCCCAGAAGCATCAACCTTACTATGTTCCTCCAAATCCAACCTCCCAACCAAACACCAACCCACCAACCCGCCCGAGAATCCCTATATTACCCAAATTCCACCAACTCGGAACCCTTATAATGCCCAAATTCCACCAACCCAGAATCCCTATATTACCCAAATTTCACCAACTCAGAACCCTTATATTACCCAAATTCCACCAACTCATGATCCCTATCCAATCCAAAATCCTTATCCAATCCAAAATCCTTATCCAATCCAATATCCCTATCCAGCCCCATATCCATATCAATCAATATCCATATCAATCAATATCCATATCATGTCCAAAATCCTTATCCAATCCAAAATCCTTATCCAAACCAAAATCCCTATATTATCCAAAACCCAATAACCCAAGACCTTTATCCAACCCAATACCCATATCCAGCCCAGAATCCTTATAATGCCCAAATTCCATTAACCCAAAACTCATATACTGTCCAAAATCCACCGGCCCAGAATCCTACCTTGACGAGAAAATAACCCGAGCTTTCTAAATCCGACCAACATATACCAAAACCCAACTTTCCCGCCAAATTGGAGGCTGACATCGAAGATGTGAAAACCATGTTGCTTAAAGCTCTAAACCAGGGAGTTTCTAATGAAAATTTGGGGGGACAGCTTCCTAGGTATAATAGACGGGGACACTGATTATGAAAGGCTCTCTGCTGAGTTCGAGTCTATTTCTAATAAGCCACTGCAGAACTAGTATGCTACGACCGGCCCACTTTTGACGCCCGTAGATCTGGTGGACTACTTTGGATATATTACCCCTATTCCTTTCCCTAGCCTTACGGATTTGGTCATCTACCAATCCGCTCCCTAAAATTGAGGCCTTACAGTTTGGTCATCTACCAATCCGCTCAATAATGTAATGAGGATCTCAAATGCTTTTAATAATAATCAATGTGCTTTTAATAATAATCTAAACGTCTTTGCTTATTTCTTATTTCTTAGTTGCATTAAAAGACGCATTAAATAATTATAATAATGAGTCATTTAATAGGACCCAAAAGATAAAAAAAAATGTTTGCTTGAGCTTGTAAAGTCAGTAGAGCACCAGGGACATCATTCATCAACAGCAACTGAAGACCAACCCACTATCAATCCGGGGCTGGACAAGGAAATCAAAAGAAGTCAAAATCGGCAACTCCCTGCAAGGCTCTAAAAAGAATAACACTCATGGATCTCCTCAAAGAGTTCGTGGACATGCTTACTTGGTCCTATGAAGATGTGTCGAGGGTAGACCCAACCATGGTCAAACAGGACCCTCATATGTCGGATGCTCGTAATCGGACAAAACTCCGCATCAAGTCAGAATGGTCACTACAAGTTGAGAAAAAAAAATGAAGAAAGCATGAAACAGCCGAACGTCAACTTCATTCGGGTAAAAAAAAAATATATACAAAAATACAAAAAGAAAAAAAAAAGGTAAAAAAATAGTAATAATAAAAAAAGAAATAAAAAATATATATACCCGATCTGGCTGTCCAATATAGTGATCATTCCCAAGCCCAACAGTTTTTATCAACGGCATGCTGGGTTATAGTCAAATCAAAGGCAACAAGAGACCAAGAAAAGACCTCATTCATCTCCCTTTGGGGGACCTACTGCTATCATGTCATGCCATCTGGGCTAAAAAATGCTGGGGGCTACTTATCAAAGGCTGCTACCCCTCTCTTCCACGATGTGTCATATATGGTCAAATGATCCGGTCAGTAGATGTCATACTCCCCACAAGCCAAGAAAGAAGACCTTGTTCAGCCTCCAATTTCAACAAGTTCAAAAGGTATAGCGCCCGATCCATTCTATCCAACAAGTGCTTCCCTCTCCAGCCCGCTAGGCTGAAAACCCGAAAGGGCGACCTAGGCAAAAGTTAGGGCATTAAAAAAAATGAAAAAGAAGAAATAAGGGCTCGCTAGGCTGAAAACCCGAAAGGGCGGCCTAGGCAAAAATTAGAGCAAACAAAAAAAAATGAAATAATAAAAAAATAAAAAATAAGAAATGAGGGCTCGCTAGGTTGAAAACCCGAAAGGGCGGCCTAGGCAAAAGTTAGAGCCAAACAAATAAAAAATATATATCAGGGGAATAAGCAGAGGGAAGACACTCCTTGAAACCTCGGCATCTTACCTCCAGTCTTCGGCATGCAAAGGGGCTCGTCTGACAGAAGAAAGAGAAAAACCTCGACATAAGCTCACAATAAAATACTAAAATATAATATTACAGGTCCTAAGGTGCAACTTAGAAATAATTGCTAAAGAAATTTAAGTTATGCATTGATTGCCTGTACATATCTATTATTGCCTCTACCCCCTTTGTTTCCCCCAGAACTATCCTTCATTTGCAGCTTAAGCCCCGGAGTAGTCCATCGTGCACGTAACGCCCGGCCGGTCCATGTACTTACGCGCAAGGCTGAGAAAAGACTTCGATCTCATAAGGAGCCCCCAGAAGTGTCCTCATCCTCATCATCAATGTCCCCATCATCCCGGATAGAAGTGCTGCTTGGTACCATGATATTTCGGCTCCAGCCATCGTCTACTGCTGCGTCTGATCAAAAAAAAATATCCTACAAAAGGAAGCTACGGCCACTGACTCAACAGCCACAATGCACCGAAAAGAATAAGAGATTCGGCCATTTTCCCATTCCAGTATCACCTGAAAAGCCCGCTCTTATCCAAAGGTGTATTCTCAAAAATCCCTTTCTTCAAAATACAGCGTGCCATTACATTTTAGATGTTTGGTATAGTTTTATTTTCTGTGTGAATTTATTTTTGCATATGTAACATATTGCATCATATACATTATATTGCATTATTCCATAATGTTTGTACAGATTTCTTTTATAGAAAAAAAATATATATATACAAAAGAATAAAAAGAAAAAAATGCAAAAGAAAAAAAAGAAAGAGATACTAATATTCGCAGGAACCCAAAAGCTAATGTGCTCGGGATGACTGGCTTCTGGGAAAAACACCACCCATGACCCTGGGACCCGCTGCGCCACCGATCCTGACTCCCCGACCTCTGCCCCGACCGCGGCTTGACCCATCATCATCATCGTCGTCATCATCATCATCATCGCGTCATCTCGGCGTGCAGCCAGCGGCCTGCGAACTGAACACGAAAGAAAAAAAAAAAAGAGGTAAGATCTCTACCCTAATTTCCTTCTCTGTACAGTCCTTAAAATAAATAATGAACATATCGCATGTCTTATACTTCATGATTTTTACAATAATTTTTTCTTAGCAAAAATAATAAAAAAAAATCTTGTTCAAAAAAAAAAAAAAGAGAAAAAAAGAAAATAATTCTTTAAATGGTCACATACTATCTTCATACATGTGCATAAATTTACATGTACATAAAAATCATTCTTTTTCAAAATCCACAAAATCCATAAAAAAAAATTCATTCATTAAAAAAAAAACAATTCATATATGTAATTAATTTTGCATCTTGACGTACATATTATAACTGCATTTATCATGAGCATAATAAAATGTGAAAATTTCATGCATCATCTCATACATGTTCTGCATTGCATGTGCATCAAATAAAATAATTCATGCATTCATATTTTGCATTTCATTTGCCCTATAAGCTGTAAGCTGCCATAGGAGTACAACAAAGAGAAGGTAAAGTACCACCAATCATCAAAATAAATATCTTTGTGGTATTTACTATACCCCTGCAGCATTTGCATGCTAGGAAAATAAATTTAAGGGCACGAAAAATATCTGTTTTGTCGTGTTTTTATCCGAAAATATGTCCGAAAAGCGTCTCGGATAAATTAAATTTATACTCCGAATATTCCGTTTCGCAATTCTATCGCATGCAAAAATGTAATTTAATATAAAACATGCATCATATAGCCCCATTTGCATTTAGAACATAAATCATGCATAGTAGGGTCAAATAGTGATCACTATTTCAAATCATGCATCGCAAAAATAAATCATAGAAATTACATACATTATCACTCAATTACATCATTTAGGCATAAATAGGACATGCATATGCATCACTAACAAAGTCAAGAGTGCTCCAAAAGTCCCAAAAGCAGAATTTAGCGAAAAATAGAAAAATAGCGGAAAATTGCTAGAAAAGAGAAATCTTACTGATGGTTAAGGGAAGATTGGACACGTGGGTGTCCCGATCTCGTGAAGGTTGCCCCAATCATCCTTATGCGTATAATTGAGCCGATTCGAACCAAGCTAGGAGGTTCTCCTCCTACCACCACCAGGCGCATCGGTGCTTTTCCCTTCCTGGATCGTGAAGAAGAAGCCATCTGCTAAGTAAAACACTGAAGTTGGCGGAAGAAAATCGAGAAAAGGAGCAAAAATGGAGAAAATAAAAAAAAAAGCAAGAAGACAGTGGCTATGGCAACGAGCAGCAAAAGAATGAAAGAAGAAAGAAAGGAAAAGAAGGAGCAGTGCTTTCTCCCTTCACTCACTCCCGTCTACTTAAGGAAAAAAAAAAAGAGGGAAGTTTCCCTTTTCCCCCTCCAAAGTTTGCAGCTGCAGCACTCTGGTCCTCGAGTTTCAAAGTTCTCACAATGGTCCCTGAGCCTAACAGAAAGTTAACAAAGTTAGTCTTGTTAACCAAAATTTGCGACCATTCACCAAAGGGCAAAGGAAATAACATCCCCAGCAGAAGAAAAAGAAAAGAAAAGAAAAAATCAAAAGAAAGAAGAAAAAGAAAAGAAAAGAAAGAAAAAAAAAAGAAAAGAAAAGAAAAAAAAAGAAAAGAAAAGAAAAGAAAAAAGGCGAGCAAGAATAAAATTCCCAGCATCAGGCCGAACTACGTTTGGTCTGATTCCTTGAAAAAGGATACGTAGGCAACCTACATCAGTAGGTCCGACCATTACAATAAAAAAAAAGAGCAAAATAAATAAATTCCCCAGCAAAGAGTGGCGAAATGTCAAAATCGGTAGAATCAGCGGCCACCCAACAGGTAAGTCAGTGTATTCCTACCCTGACTCTAGAATAATTTCCTTTTAAGGAAAATTTGTTTTTCAAAACAAAAAAAAAACAAAAAAGAGGAATATTTCAAAAAACACAAAAAAAAGAAGAATATTTCAAAAAAAAAAAAGAGGAATATTTCAAAAACACAAAAAAAAAAAGAGGAATATTTGAAAAACAAAAAAAAAACAGAAAGAAAAGGAAGGAAAAAGAATGTTTTCCACTTCACAATTTTCGAAAATACTTGAAGAATGATCAATTCGCCGTGCTCGGCGACGGATCTTTAGTCAAGCACAATTTTCTGGATATCTGAAAATTTTCGGTCTATGTCTGGAAACAAGACATCGATCAAGGCCCAGACATACCTAGAAAATTCTTCTTAACACATTTCAACTACAAGGTATTGACCGGTTGAAATTGTGGTAACAGAAAAGCAATTCGCAGTGCTCGGCGATGGATTTTTAGTCAAGCACAATTTTCTGGATATTTGAAAGTTTTCGGATTATGTCTGGAAACAAGACAGCGATCAAGGCCCAGACATAATTAGAAAATTTTTTCTTAACACGTTTCAACTACAAGGTATTGACCGGTTGAAAGGTGGTAACAGAAAAGCATTCAAATCTTCATACCGTATTTGACCACGGTTTCGGACCAGGAAGAATCTGACTTTTTCGAAAACACAAAAATCTTTTTCCGTTGTAGTTTAGGGTTTAGGGTTTCATGAACTACGCTGAACTACGGGTCGATTTCCTTTAATAGGGAATACGTTACGTTAGTAGGTTCGACCATCAGAGCTCATTAAATTCATATCTGCTTAAAACTGCGATAACTTTTTATAACCGACTAAAAATGTCTAGGTTATAGAGTTTGGATAGCATGTTCATGTGCATTATAACTGCTACCAATTGCATTCTCCCATTCTTAAATGAACGAAATTGGAGAGTCTCTTGTTTATCAACGATGTTCGTCTACTCGAAGCCGTAAGGTTACACCCGTAGACTCCATCGTTGAGGGGCTCAGACACCTCAATTTCGTACCCCGGTATGTGACCGACATAAAATATCAAGAAGCTGTTAAAACTTAACAAATGTCAAGTTGCGTGTCAAAAATGCGAAAAGCGAGGCTTGAGAAGCTGCGGCTAAAATGACAAAATTTCAAACTCTCAAAGTTATAAGGGCTTGGTGTCCACGAGAGAGCTAAAAAGTCAAAACTTTCAGGTTAAGAAAACCTACCCAAATAAAGTTGTCACTCTAAGCGAGTTGATAAGCCCAAACCTCAAAATCAATCAAATCAAATCAAATGGGTACAAGTCTTCACCAATGCCGCCAAGCCCTTTAAGGCGTGGCTTTTATTTATTTTTCAAAAATTGTTAATTTTATCGCAATGTAGCCAAATTCCTTCGATCATGGCCAAATATTCTTAAATATGTTTGTAATTATTGGAAGGAAGTGTAAATAATGTAGCCGAATGTATTTAATTTTCCCTTGTCAAAATAAGACCTTATTTATTTGCTAGATTAATATAACAATGAGCATACTTCAGCCAAAAACGTTTTGAGACCGAAAGGGCGAGTTGGGTGCCTAGCACCTTCCCAACTCGTAACTTAGCCCCCGAACCCGCTTCTAAAATCTCGGTTTTTTTTCGGTTTTCCTTTATTTTTGCCTTAAAATAAAGGTGGCGACTCTAAAACTTTCAGATCCAGTGGGGCCTCGCAACATTCCCTCTTTGCACTTTCCTGTTCTCCCTAAAAAAGGGAGATACGAGAATGGAGGGGTGATGTATTCCAATATCCTGGTATCCCCTAAACAAGGGATAACTTGATGCGGGAAACCCATAGCTCCCATAGCGATCTGATTGGGCCATAAGGCTATTTTAATAAATCCATAAGTGGGGGCGTCGCAATATCTTTTCTTGCACTTCTCTATTTTCCCCTGAAAGATAAAAGGGGAGAATGAGAATGGAAAGGTAATGCATTCACATATCCTGTTATCCCCGAAATAAGGGATAACCTGACATGAGGAAACCTTTAGTTCCCATTTTGGATACAAAATCCACTCAGGGCAACCGAGGCACATTCCAACGTGCTAATATAGACAGCACTCCTCTCGCATTTTGGATTTCGTCTTCCCCTAAACAAGGGAGGGTGGAACGAGAGCAAGTGGTGTCCCGCATCGCACGCACCGCACCTAACAAGGCGCGGGCGCGGAGCACATCCCGAGAACCTCACAGTTACCTGGAATCATGCCTAGTATTGTGAGTATCACCGTTGCAGTGGTCACCTTAGTGACAAGTGCTATACACTCATAGATGCAATTCAGGATCTCATTGATAACGAGGTAATTACGGTGGCAGGAACAAAAAATTTTGACACAGACCAAGCCAAGGAGGTCTAAAAGGGCAAGTTAATCTAATTAGCCAAGAATAAAGGTGCTGTAAAAATACTAATCAATAAAAGGAGTTTCTAATAAATGTTTGAAGGAGACAGATTCCTGGGTATGATAGACAGAGGCATTTATTATAAAGAGCTCCCTGCTGAGTTTGAGCTTATTGCTGATAAGCCTCTGCAGAACTGGTACACCACGACCGGCCAGCTCCTGACGCCCGCAGATTTGGTGGACCGCTTTGGATATAATATCCCTATTCCTTCCCCTAGCTTTACGGATTGGTCATCTACCGATCCGCTCCTTAAAGTTGAGGATCTCAAACCCCAGGTCCTCAATAGCGTAATAAACCCTGTACAGTTTGATTTTAATGATAATTTGAATGTCTTTGTTTATTCCTTAGTTGCACCTACATTAAAAGACGCATTAAATAATAATTATAATAATGAGTCATTTAATTAAATGGACCCAAAAGATAAAAATTATTTGCTTAAGCTTGTAAAGTCAGTTGAGCACCAGGAACAACAGCATTCAGCAGCAATTGAAGACTTGTCCACTATCAATCTGAGGCTGGACAATGAAATAAAAGAAATCAAAATCGGCAGTTACCTGCAAGGCTATGAAAGAGTAGCACTCATCGATCTCCTCAAAGAGTTCGTGGACATATTTGCCTGGTCCTACGAAGATATGTCGGGGCTAGACCCAGCCATAGTCGAACACCGGATCCCCATATATCCGGATGCTCGGCCAGTCAAGTAGAAGCTCTGCCGCATCAAGCCAGAATGGTCACTACAAGTTAAAGAAGAAATCATGAAACAGCTGCACGTCAATTTCATTCGGTTAGTAGAATACCCGATCTGGTTGTCCAATATA
This sequence comes from Codonopsis lanceolata, assembly GCA_013146195.2. Lineage (NCBI taxonomy): Eukaryota > Viridiplantae > Streptophyta > Magnoliopsida > Asterales > Campanulaceae > Codonopsis > Codonopsis lanceolata. The sequence goes on from CM028381.1 coordinate 89,186,525, forward strand.
GTGACCGTTCCCAAGCCCAACGGGAAAGTCCGAATCTGTGTAGATTTCCGCGACCTCAACAAGGCTTCGCCCAAAGATGACTTCCCTCTACCCAATATTGATATTGTGGTAGACGCCGTCGCTGCCCACAAAGTCAGATCCTTCGTCGACGGCATGCTGAGCTATAATCAAATCAAAATGGCAGCAGAAGACCAGGAGAAGACCTCATTTACTACTCCTTGGGGTACTTATTGCTATACTGTCGTGCCATTTGGGCTGAAAATGTTGGGGCTACTTATTAGAGGGCTGCTGATCGATGTATTTTATACGTCGATTTTATATGCTTCTAAGACTTAAATTATGCTATTTCACGAGGCTTTTGGCTACTGATATGTGTTTTCAGTGAGTTTTGTGAGTTACAGGGTTTTTAGTGAAAATATGTAAAACACAAGGCTTTTATATGCAAATTCCAAGAAGGGTCCAGAATGAAAAATGAAGAAGAAAAGAAGAAATTACATGCTGGAGACCTTGCGGTCGCAAGGTGTTCCAGACCTTGCCCCCGCAAGGTAGACAGTAGCTCAAGAAATCAAAGCCCGGAATTCAGAGGACCTTGCGGACGCAAGGTACCCCTGACCTTGTGACCGCAAGGTGGTCAGAATGCAAAAAAGTCGTGTTTTCATTGGAGATTCGATTGCAATACAACTCTATGGTATAAATAGGAACCGGAAGCCAAAGCCTAGGATATAGAAAAACGGCTGGAAACAATTTTGTATAGCTTTAGAATAGATTTTAGGTTGTATAACATATTTTAATTGTGTAATTACAAGTATTGAAGATCCGACCATGTCTCCATTCATCTCCATGTGCTGTTCATTGTCCATGATGAACTAAATCATCACTAATCTAGGAGGTGAGAGGTAACTTGTATCGAATTTATGTTTTAATTCATATTTATGTTCATTCAATTCTTGTTGATTGTGGTGATTATCAATCCCTCTGTTATTTCGCTTTGAACAAATGAATGTAATCGCAAATAATAAAGGCATAGAGGTGCGGATAACTGCATGACCAATGTGCATATATGCATAATCGGCTCACCATCACAATAAATTGGACCTATCGATGTACGAGAGTGATAAGTTAGGGCCAGGTTCATACATGACCTAGGTGACAGATAGATCATATGTTCTTGTGCTTATGATATAGAATAGATGAATGTTGCGGGGATGGAGGCTGAACCAATAGTTCAACAGACTATATCTATCTTTTGTGAACGAACCCAAGAAATTGAATAATAATTATTGTGAATTAAACATAGAGGAGATACAAATGAAACCCGAATCCTAGATTGCCATCCACCATAAGATCTTCATAACCTGTAATTACTGCTAATTAGTTAAACACCTAAATAATAATAGTAGTTTAGAGTAGAATAAATATAAAAACCCCCTTAGATTAATGATTTTGTTATCAATAAATTGCACTATTTGTGATCTCTTGTCTCTGTGGGTTCGACCCTTGCTTCCAATACTATTCTATAATAGTCTTGTCCACTTGCAAGGAAATAATTAAAATAAAACATCGATCAAGTTTTTGGCGCCGTTGCCGGAGATAAGCTAGTTCACGTAGTTAGTTTGTTGGTAGCGTAGTTTTTAATTTAAATTTAATTTTTAGTTTTTATAAAAAAAAATACAAAAAGATTTTGTTTTATCTTATTTAATAGTTAGTTGTTTTTAAATTGCTTTAATTTATTTTATGCACGGTCGTAGATCTTTGAATCCTCAACTGGTATAACTAAATCAAGATATAAATAATATTAAAAGGAATCAAGAAGATCTTGAAAATCTAGCTCCCGAGCCTGATAATCAAGAACAATTGAATTTAGAGGATCCTCTGGTTGATCCTACAATGGAAGATAATATTAATCAAAATCCTGAAAATCAGTTAATGCAAATCAAAGAGAAGAAGAACCTGCTAGAAGAAATATGGAAGTAGTGATAAATCAAAGAACTATTAATGATTTCAGTAGACCTTCATTAAATGTAGTAACATCATGTCTAGTCTTACCAGATGCTGTAAGGAATTTCGAACTTAAAGGCCATTATTTTAATATGATACCTTCTTTCCATGGAATGCCTCACGAAGATCCTGTCAGTTTCTTAAGAGATTATGAATACATGATGAGTACTTTTTCTTTAGGAGGGTTGACTGAAGACCAAGTTAAAATGAAATACTTTCCTAGAGCGTTAAAAGAATTGGCAAAGCGATGGTTTATGAATCTAACACCTAGTAGTGTTTACACTTGGGCTCAATTATATGATTTGTTTATGAGTAAATATTATAAGCATGCATCTCTCACTGAATATAGAAAACAAATCATGTCATTCTAAAACGAACCAGGTGAAACATTCCATGAGTCTTGGGATAGATTTAAAAATCTGCTCATTATGTGTCCTCATCATAATTTGGCTCAACATGTGTTAGTACTTCAATTTTATCATGGTCTTTCGCCAGGCTTACAAACTATGGTTGATAGTGCAGCTGGTGGTTCTATTAATAGAATGACACCAGAAGCACTAGAGGAATTATTTGAGATGTTAAGTATTAATTCTCAACAGAAAAGTGCTAGAGGTAAAAATAGGAGCCTATACCAAGTTCAAGAAAAATCAGATACACAAGCTCAATTTGAAAATTGGCCAATTCAAGAAGCATGTGCTTTATGTGGATTATATTCTCATGCTACTAATTTTTGTCCATCAAGTATTATGTATGCTGAACAGGCTAATGCTATGAATGTATACCCTCAAAGACCAAGGAATGATCCCTACTCAAACACATATAATCCTAGTTGGAGGAATCATCCTAACTTTTCTTGGGGAGGAAATAAGCCTTTACAACCTCAACAATTCCAACCTCAATAACCACAATCACAACAATTTCCAAATCAAAATCAATTAAGGATTGAAGAAGTTCCAAAACAAGATGGGACAAACAAAAGTCAAGCTGTTTTGATAAAGTATCTGCTTGAAGAAGTTGAAAACTTGAAGAAGCACATTGTGACTTCTGAAGCCGAGAAAAGAGAAGAAGGAAAGTTCCCTAGTCAAACCGAGCAAGCAAAATCAATCACCATTCTACGAAGCGGTAAGGTAATAGGAGAAGAGGTAAGTGATCCTGTTCATTCTTCTAATGTGCCTGATGCAGTAGATGATTCTGAAAAAGAAGTTGAAAAGGATATTAGTAATGAGAATAATCAAACGAATAATCAAGAAGTAGAAGTAGAAGTAGAAATTCCAAATAAGGAAAAAGAGAAAGAGGTTCAAAATAAAGAAATAGAAGTGGAAAAAGAGTTAGAACCAGAAGAAGAGGAACCTTATGTGGCTCCACCACCATATGTTCCTCCAATTCCGTTCCCAAGAAGACTTATGAAAAACAGAATGGACAAACAATTTTCGGAAATTTATAATATGTTATCCAAAGTGAATGTTAATCTTCCTTTGCTTAACGTTATTAAAAATATTCCAGCTTATGCAAAGTTTTTCAAGGATCTTCACTCTAAGAAACACAGGTTTGAAAACAATGAGAAAATTATTGTTTCTGAAAACGTAAGTGTTGTTTTACAACCCGAACTACCCCCTAAGTTGAAAGACCCTGATAGCTTTAATATCCAAGTTTCCTTGGGAAGCTCTAAAAAGATGAAAGCCATGCTAGATCTAGGAGCAAGTATTAATTTGATGCCTTTTGCGGTTTATAAACAATTAGGGTTAGGAGAACTAAAACCCACTAGTATGCAATTACAATTAGCTGATCGTTCAGTTAAATATCCGTTGGGTATAGTGGAAGACATCCTAGTTCAGGTTGATAAACTAATCATTCCAGTCGACTTTGTGGTTCTAGAGATGGAAATGAAGATTTGCACAAATAATGAAGTTCCTATATTGTTAGGCAGACCTTTCATGGCCACTGCCAATACAATGATAAATGTGAAGAATGGCAAACTCACAATGACAGTCCTAGGTGAAACTGTTGAAATTTCTATTTATGAAGCCATGAATAGACCTAGTGACATAAATGCATGTTTTTCCATAGACGAAATCGAAAAATTATCAACAGAAACTTTTGAAGAAGATAATGAAGATGAAGACTATGAGAAAGATGTATTTATAGTTTATGATGATAGTCCTATCCTTCCCATAAAAATTGTCATTGATGAGATAGAAAGAGAAATAGAAGAGGAAGAAAGACAAGAAAAAGAGAAGTTAGAAGCTCTTAAAAATAAAGATAAAGAAAATATAGAGAAAGAATCAGAATCAGAAATTAAGTCTGATACAAAAGAAAAAGTAGAAGAAGAAATTAATGAAATTAAGGAAGATGAAGTAGAAATTTTAAATTCTCTTTTTGAAGAAATTGAGATAGAGAATGTTAAAGTAGAAAATAAGGAAGAGGTTAAAGAAGAAAATACCGAGGAGGTTAAAATAGAAGAAACAATTAAAGGAGAAAATTCTGAATTTATGCCATATGTTAAATCTCATCCAGTTGAAGAATTAAAGCCATTACCACCCCACTTAAAATATACATTTTTAGGGGAAGATAAAACTTTACCTGTTATTATAGCAGCTGATTTATCTGAAGAGCAAGAAGCAAGTTTATTAAAAGTTTTATGGACACATAGAGAAGCTATAGGATGGTCCTTAGAAGAAGGTAGTAAACCTTCAAGAGAAAGACAAAGAAGACTTAACCCACACATGGAAGAAGCCGTAAGAAAAGAAGTTCTTAGGCTTTTAGATGCATGTATAATTTACCCTATATCAGACAGTAAATGGGTTAATCTAGTTCAAGTAGTTCCTAAGAAGTTAGGAATTACAGTTGTTAAAAATGAAAAAGATGAGTTAGTCCCTACAAGAACAATAACTGGTTATAGAATGTGCATTGATTTGAGAAAACTAAATGCGGCAACTAGGAAAGACAACTTTCCTTTGCCCTTTATTGACCAAATCCTTGAAAGACTAGCCGGTCACGAGTATTATTGCTTTCTTGATGGTTTTTCTGGTTACAACCAAATCCTTGTAGCACCTGAAGACCAAGAGAAAACAACTTTTACATGTCCTTTTGGCACTTTTGCTTTTAGGAGAATGCCATTCGGACTATGTAATGCACCAGCCACCTTTCAAAGATGCATGATTTCTATATTTTCAGATTTAGTAGAAAGATGTGTTGAAGTTTTCATGGACGTTTTTACAGTTTTTGGAAATTCTTTTGATCATTGCCTAGAAAATCTTACATCAGTTTTGAAAAGATGTTGTGAAACAAATTTAACTCTAAGTTGGGAGAAAAGTCATTTCATGGTCAAACATGGAATTGTCTTAGGGCATGTTGTGTCAAATAAAGGCATTGAAGTTGATAAAGCAAAAATTGAAGTTATTTCACAACTACATCCTCCAACTTCTGTTAAAGCTGTTAGAAGTTTTATAGGGCATGCTGGTTTTTATAGAAGATTCATAAAAGATTTTTCCAAAATCTGTAAACCTCTATGTAACTTGCTAGCAAAAGATACAGAATTTGTTTTTGATCAAGAATGCTTATATGCATTTAATTTATTGAAAGAAAGATTAACTACTTCCTCTATTTTATCCGGCTCTGATTGGTCTCTTCCGTTTGAAATCATGTGTGATGCATCAGATTTTGCAATTGGAGCCGTGTTAGGACAAAGAGTAGATAGAAAGCCTCATGTAATACATTATGCTAGTAGAACTCTAAATGATGCACAGTTAAATTACACAACAACAGAAAAAGAATTTTTGGCAGTTGTGTATGCTTTAGAAAAATTTAGATCATATCTGTTAGGAGCGAAAGTGATAGTATTTTCTGATCATTCTGCATTAAAATATTTATTAAGTAAGAAAGATGCTAAGCCTAGACTAATTAGGTGGATGCTATTATTACAAGAATTTGACATCACAATCAAAGATAAAAAGTGAACCGAAAATGTCGTAGCCGACCATTTGTCTAGATTAGAATTTTCACCCCTACTTGAACGTCAATTTCTTGATGATCCAATTCCAATAAACGAAGATTTTCCTGATGAGCAACTGTTAGCTATTAAAGATTCAGACCCTTGGTATGCTGATTTTGTTAATTATTATGTGTCTGATATCATAAATCCCGATTTTGATCACTATGAAAAGAAGAAATTTTTGGCTGAAGCGAAAAATTATTTTTGGGAAGAGCCTCATTTATATAAAATATGTTCAGACTCTTTAATTAGGAGATGTATTCCAGAAAAGGACCAACAAAGTATTATGGAATTCTACCATGAATCACTACAAGAAAAAGAGGTATTTGGGACCCTCTTTATTTGGGAGGGCCAAAAAAACAGTCCCAAATACCCGTTTGGGAAGGGAGGAGTCAGTTGTGCCAAATACAATCACTTTGGGCACGGTTTTGTAATAGCCGGTGCAAATACTAGTGTTTTTAGGACACTTTGTGCGCACCCCGTGCTAAATTCCTTTCTCCAAATTAAAGGTCTATATTAAGTATAAATATTTACCCCAAACTTCTTATTTCACTTTCCCGCTTTCTCTCCCGCCACACAGTTTTCCCCAAAATTCCCTCCACGTATATAGGTTTTTCCCCAAAATTCCCCCACCTAGGTTTTCCCCAAAACTCTTAGCACAATAACTCTCTCTTGCTCTCTCGCGCGCATTCTATCTCTCTCTGTCTGGCTCTCGTACTCATCGATGTCCACGACTCCGGCTCCGGCTCGTTTGCTTCTCACCGTCGCCGCTCTTAGCTTTTTTGCAGTCTCCTGCGGTAGCCTTTACCAGGTGCGATGTATCATCTTTTAGTGTAGACCTAGCTTTGCGAAATAATGTTCCTGTTCTCAACTTGACTAGACTTAAAAAAAATCCTCTTTCTTGTTCTGAGTGGACTGGGTTTTCAAATCCTCTTTTCTGTTCTAAGTGTCGGTAGTTCTTTATTATGCCCTAATTTGAATAATCAAGTTAACTTTCTTTTAGTGTTGCCTTCAAGGCCATTTATTTGTGGGATTTTATTAAATTCACGTACAAAATCCCTAAATTTCAATTTCGAAATTTTGGTTATGACTACTTAATTTGTAGTATTAGTTTGGGGGTTTTCATTTGTACTGTGTATGTAGTTTTTTTGTGTATTGACTGTGTTTGTAACTATTTGTGTACAATGTATATTTGTTTGATTGTCTGCATGTGTTTGTTTACTTACCAATAATATATAAGAATTCAATTTCGGCAAGTGTTTTGACTTCTTTAGGCTGGAAGTTTAGTGGCTCTTCTTTTTTGCATTCTCAATGTTATAATCTGTACCCAGTTATTTTATGATGGGGATGTGGTGTGTGTATCTAAATGAGTAGGAACATGCTTTGAACACAAAAGTGTGAAGTATTCCTATTAGGCATTTTGTTTTAATCGTTAATCTCAATGGTAAGATTGTATTCCTAAAAGTACCTAACATTTCAAAGTGAGGTTCATTAAATAAAAGGTGAGTATAAGCCTGAACCTCGAGTTTCATTAGTTATATGAGTCTTTTGTAGTTTGTGAACTAGAGATCAGCAGGATTATGTAGTTCACGAACACTAAACAGACGGATGTTATGAAATATGGCACTCTGGTCCACGTTAGCTTCTAGGTGGAGACTCCTATAGAGGTGATCCATCCTACTGTTGTTGTTTCCTTGTGATCTATGAAGCCGTTAGCTGTATAGAAGTCATCATGAAGATGGACAAGAAACCTTTGATATACATTAGGACAATTGTTCCTTTCTTTGGAATATACTCGATATTTATTATGATTAGAATACATTTCTTCTCGGTAGTCTATTGAAATGCATTATAACGAGATGCATGAATACATTTATTCTTGATGGGGATCACAACCTGCTTTCATAGCTAAGCCAAGGGGAGAAGGACAGAGAGTGATATGATTCTGACCACCAACCAAGAACCAAGATTGTCACAAGCAAAGGAGAGACATTGGAAGCATGTAGATCAAGGTTCGAGGGTTCATATGAGCATGGATCGAGGTTCAAGGGTTCTAAAATGCATAGAGTATGATTGGAAGATTCAAGAGTTCTATACAAACAAACTTAATTGGATTTATTGGATTTATTCGAGGGTATTACAATGACTATTCTACAAATTCAAACATGTCTTGTGAAGCCTTAGATTTCATGGATAATGCCTTAAAGACTCGAGAAATGTTCGTTAATGTCATACAATGACTTTGGAAGCTTTTAACGCGTAAAGGAAGACTTTAGGGGGCCAAAATGCAACTTTGAAAATTAGGCATTTACAAAAAACGAGATTTGTATATTTTCCTTATTTTGGATGATTTATGTTTCTTAAATAGATTAGGTAACTTACCTAATTGTTGCCTACATATATTAGGTAAGTTGAGTAGTTTCCTAAGTAGATTTTAGGTAGTTTCCTTAGTTGATTCTACTTAGTTTTCCTTTTACTTTTAGATTTAGGATTCACAACTCATATAAATAAGAGTTGTGACTTATTGTTTTGAGACAACTTTCTGATTATTGATTAATATAGTTTTTGAGTGTTTTTCAAAACCTCCTTGTTCTTCATTGAACTTTTGATTATTTGGTGAGAGGCTAAGTAATCGAAACCCAAACTTATCAATAAGATATTCATCCCTATTGTGGGGTTCTTCATTATACCAAGGTTCGTGTTCGTCTCGTAATTGGATCGCGGAGTACCTCGTTCAATAACGGATCGTAGCATTGGGTCAAGGTGTCACAATCCATCAATTCATTAACGTTCTTCGCTTGCCGTGCTGCGTGCTCTTTGATTCCTCCATCGCGAGTACGCGTCTAGGAATCATATCAGAGAGTTCCGTGACCAGAGAACTAGGAAAAGAATATGAAGAAAAAGAATGAAGAAGAAAAAAATAATAATGGAGGCTATAACTCATTCTTCAAATGATTTTTGTAGTTACTATGGATTAACTTCTTTCAGAGGGCGGTAGCAAGGAAAAGGAAGCTTTCCTTTCGTACTCTTGTAGGGGAATCAATTTCCTATCAAGCGTAGGAAGTGGATGGAGTATCGAATCTGCTTGATTTAGGTTTTTTGCTTTCGTTACTCACAAGGGAACTATCTTGGAAGATTGGGTTACAGCTCTTAGCCCATAAGCTAGCTAAAAGCGAAGGGAGTTATTTAGGGGAAATTCTACTTGACATGCTTTCAATAATCTTTAAACTGATAGGTGGGGTGTTCGATGGAGAGGGGAAAGAGAAAGCTATTAGTTAACCCTTTTCTAAGCTTAGAACATAAGCTCTGAGAAGGTTTCATGACATAAATCCGGTTGAGAGGGAAAGGAGTAATCAAGAGTGAACAAATGTAATCAGATCACCTTGCTAGAAATGATTCCATCTCTAATCTTGACCTATGTCTAGGACGCTTTAACAAGTGACCATAAGTTCTGAAATAAGTTTCTTCTCGAGTGATGGTGAGTATACGTCTCTCCTCTTGTGCGTCAACTGAAGGCAAAAGTACTGAGACATTGTTATCTCTTAGTTCATTCTCACTTATAATGGGTCTATTATTGGATCATTTTATCCTCTCTTTTTTTAATAATTATTATTTTAACCATGTAATGGCCTTATATTCAATCTTTTCTTGTAATGTTTTAAGTGAACCTTAATGAAAATAATGATCTTTACTTTACTTTTCTTTTTTCTCCCAACTCCTACTTTTACTTTTTGACATTTTCTTTCTCCTGTTTTTTTTTTTTTTTGTTCTTTCTTTATCTAACTTATAATTTTTTGTGTTCATTACTTCCGTTAGTAATTTCAAAAAACAATGGGCCAATTAATCTTTACTTGTCCTATCTTCTTGTTCTCGAACTCTTCTTTAATGTGATAGATATGTATAGTTCAACTCAAACTTATCATTTAGTGTAGCTTATTGTGTAATGTTGTACCAAAAATGTCTATCAACTCTGTGTTTTTATCACTTGATTACTTGAACAGTGCTACCTACAATGGTTGATAATTCTATGAAAACTAAATATTCTATCATCTTAAGTATGATATTTTAAAGAGTTGTATAGTTTTTAAAATATTTCTATCGCAAGCTAGTCAGCATTTTGTTGCGCATCACCCAAAAAGATTGTCTGGTAAGTTCAATTCTTCAAGTCTAGGGGAATGTTATAGTTTGGAATCCTACATTTCGTAGGTGTGTGCAGGACTGGGAAATGAACCCTTGTGTGGAATTTTTCGATTTGTTGTATAAGCAGCAGGTAGGCAGAAATGGAGAGGATTCGGTTTGGTGCATATTTGAGAAGTAAATAATTCAGGAACATGAGAGATAGAACTTGCAAAGCAAATAATTCAGGAACAATATATACATAGTAGGTGCATATTTGAGAAACTCTAAGAAAATCAACAAGGAGAATATGTTTTTGAAATATGTATGTATCTCTTGAAATCAACGCTTAAAAATGATAGTCATAACAATACATCATCCCAGTAGTCCCACACTTACTTAATCGTGTCTCCCTTTAGAAACCCCAAGTACCCATTCCCTTGTTGAGTTCCTTAGGCCTGTGTCGTGTCCATTCTTTAGTTGGTCGCAAACTGTCTTGGACCTCCTTAGTAAGTTGCAAACTCTCTCTCTCTCTCTCTTATATTTTCTCTTACCTATTCCAGTTATCAGAAGTGTCTCCTGTTGTTCTCCAGCTATTCCCAACACCGGAAGCCCAAGTTGCAGGGTCTTCCTGTCCCCTGAAGTTAGGAAATTAGAACAAAGATGAGCATAAGAAAAGTCCGGATGGAAAATGAAAACAGCTACTGCTGGTTTATAATTCTACGAGTATTTTTCTCTTATTTCTGAAATGCATATAAAATAAATGAAAACTCTAACTCACCATTCACATAACACTAATCCAATTTGATTAGGATTAATCCAACTAATTAGGCCAAAGTCTCTAAGTTAAGGTTCTACTTGATTTATGATTCATTTTAGGCTTCAATGCACCATAATTGATGCTTATTGTGCACACATTTATGCTTTCTTAAATATCATGATAGTTTAAAGATTGCTGGATGGTTTTTGCTTCGATTTCTATTGAAATTTACTATTCTGGTGCATTGAAGCCTGAAATGTACGTAGGTTTCTTCTTGGTATACTTTGTTTTTGCCCACGAGAAGAGAATGAACATCACATCTATCCAATCTATGTACGTAGGTTTCTTCTTGGGCTTTCCCGACAATTGATCTCAATCTATATTGTGACTCAATTGATGACAATAGAGGAGTGTCCTTGTTAAACTTATAAGATCATTTGTGGCATTTAATATATTTCATGGCATCTTATGTCCAACCTGGTTTATCTTGCAATTAATGGTTTTTGAAATAGAATTTGAGTGTTGAGCACTATTAAATTTTTCTATATTTAAATCGTTATGCAGGTCATGTAGACGATCAGATTTCTCGGACCTGCGTTTTTCCTAACTCAGTTGAGCCATGTTAACTCTCCTAAAATGGAAGTCATATGCATGGCGTGCAGGTTTGCTCTTCTCTTATAGAAGACTTACATAGAGGTATTTTGTCTAGACTGATTAATGATTCTTTTTCACGAAGGGTGTTAAGGTGGACAAAGAATTGATGTAATTCCTAGTTGAATCTAATCTACTGTTGTCCTTGAATTGAAAAGAGGGCAACTAAATTTGTCTAAACGCCAAACATACCAACAGGGAATGAATTTTAACTATTTCTTGGTAAAACAACAATTATCGATTTATCTTGGGGATGTAATATGCCATTTCCATGTAGCAATGGTCGTTTTTCCAACGAGTTTCTATTGCAGAACCAGTAGTCAGTTCACATGACAATAGTGCTCTCCTTGGCACATTATTTGCAATGGACCAAATCAGTTCATGTTTTTTACATAATGAATGAGTGTCTAGAGTTGCACGACTAATTCTCAGTTAACATTTAACAGTAATGCTCTCCATAGTCCATTTTGGTTTATCATTGAAATGCTTATCTTTGAATATGTTTTACTTGCCAAATTTCTAATTTCATATGTTATAACGACTATGTATGCATATCCATTTTCAATCTTTATGCTATGTTTTCTGAACTCAGGTGTTGTGTTGGATCAGCTATTCAATATAGATGATTATTATTCATAATTGGTGTAGAGAAAGGAAAAGAGAACAATACTGAGGAAAATAAATAGATAGACGAAAACCTGAGTGTCACACCCATATCATACCCGTGCTGCCCAATCTCCAAGCAAATAATTCACTATTCTATTTCACCATGTTTCACTTAAAGAGTCTAAGGACCAATTAACTAATACTTCTAACTCAATTGAGCCACTTAATATACAAATGAATTATGTCCTCAGCTTCCTTCTGCATAAAACTGGTACCGTGGTATGCATGCTAATGGTGATTTTGAAAGGCAACAATGTAAGACAACAAACAAAGTAATATGTAGACCGAACTAATGAAAATCAGAATTGGATTCATGTGAACTGAATGTCATATATGTAGGTAAAGTATACATATATAACATGAGAAGAAAACATTATACATACTCTACTGAATGCTCTCTGCTATATTCAGCCGATTGGAGTTCGTAAGCATCTCTCCCTCCTTCCATAATTTGTGCCCTGACCTTGCTTACACATGTTGTTCCCTAACCTTAATTTTTATTTCTTAAGCAGTTTTGATTTGACCTTTTTCACATTTTGTGCAGTTGCTCGTCAATGTTAATGGATCGTTCGATGCGATTCAAGCTTTGGAGGAGGCTTTGCCATTTAGGTTCCTTGCTTTTTCTCCCCTTTTCATTTTGTTTTGAATAATTGCGGATTTCTCATGTGTATTGATACATGGATTGTCTGTATTTTTGGAGTTCTTGCTGTGATTTAGTTGATTTTGTGATGCTAATTGGGGAAGATTGTGAAACGATCAAGATATGTCTTGTCTTTTTTATTATTATAGGAAATTGAAAGGTAGTAAATTTTTTAAAGTAAGGTAGCATATAAAGTTCTGGAAATTAATTTCTTTATCCCATTTTGTAATTGACTAGGGCTTTCTTACTCTTTTCATTTCTCACATTTAAAAAAAAAATGTATGTCATTACAAAGTTGCAGTTGGTTTATGCAATTTTTAATGGGTTACTGGATTTTGGTACTATTAAACGACAAATTAAGGAAAACCCATTATATTCTTCCTCTACACTTGTGGTTACTTCTCTTGTTTCATGGATAACATGGTAATTGGTGAGTTTATCAGTGAGCCTTTATGGAAAGCATTTTTCAAGAAGACAAGAACCCCATTGCGGCTTTTATCCTTTCTTGTATTTTTATCTAGTGGAGTTTCTTGTATATTATCTCTTATAGCTACCGCCATTATCGGCTCATGTGTTGGTGGGCCTGTTGCAATTCCTATATCACTAGCAGTTTTTTTCACATTTATATCAATAGTTCGTCTGTTCAGACCCTATTAGATGTATCTCGATGTTATTGGGGTTGTCATTCAAGCCAAAATCTCGTTTGTAAGGATTTTGAAGTTTCTTGAGGCGCTGAACTTGAGAGTACAAACGTAAGGCATAAGAACAATGGGGAGTTTAAACTAAAATACTTTGATCAAATCAATCAATGTTTCATGGAATAGACTTTAGTGAATCCGACACTTAGTAACATTAATTTAGAGGTTAAGTCAGGTGATAAAATTGCTATTTGTGGAGAGGTAGGCTCAGGAAAATCTACCTTGCTTGCATCAATTATAATTGAGGTTTCGATCATTCAGGGAAATGTAAGCTTCACTTGCCATATATTTTTGTTTTTTGGCTTTCAATTTTGAGTTAACAAGTTCTCATTCTATATAATATATGCAAGTATATGTGTGATGGGGTGTCATATGGCTTTCCTTTTCTATGATTTTCACTATTGATGACCGATCAGTTGGACAAATTTGCATTTACTTGACAACTTCAAGTGCACGGGGATATTTCTTGTTCCGTTGTTCCTCCGCAAATTATTTATGTGACTTCGTATTTATTTTCACGTTTTTAATGAGAAATTTGATACATTGGAACTCCTTAAAAAAATTAACATAAGTTATATCTTGAGGTTTTGCTCGGCTTCTTATTGCTTTGTATAATATGTTTTGGTGGGTTTACCATAAACTAATCACTTTTCATCTTTCAGGTTCAAAGTGAATTGTAGGAGGCTTACGAGAAGAGGGTCCATAAATCAAAGTAAGTTTCAACTCTATTAAGAGCTATAGCGAGTTAGCCCCTTGTCGATGGAATGGAATTGAAGCTATTACCTATTCCCACCACGCCTGGCTAATGTCTATGGATCGCCGAAGACCAAGATCGATCATCCACGCCACTTATAGGTCAAAAGCAAAAGACTAGGATTTCACCTCGCCACTTTGGCTTTGATGTCGCCAGTGAATTGATCGCTTCTCGCGCACACACAAATTAAACAAGGAGTTGGGTCTCACTGTCACTAGTCGCCTCGCCTACAACAAATGAATCAATATTATGGGTCCAACTACTAGTATTAGATTTATACCTCAAGTTGGCTAGCTAAGCAGTGTGATTCAAATCAACCAGCATAAGGTGGCCCGGGTCTAAAGAGGAGCGTTGTCAAGCTTGATTTACCAAAGAAATTCAAGTTGAAGACTAGGGATTTTCAACCTCTGTACTGAGACCTCATGTTTGAGTTTTTTGTTAGGAGGGCTATAGCTTATAGGAATGAGGCATTTAATTCCCTTTCACTATTCAAAAGTAGTGCGCCGAATCGTGCGTGTGTGTGCACACCACACTCAACATGACTAATGGAAAAACTCGATACGATGGATGATACAAGAAGAAGATTAACCCGACCTGTTTCTCGGAGTTTGTCTCACGCAGAACACCCTCATATGTGCCCACCCACGCATCTTTCTTGTTTAGTTAGAAACTCATTCAAATAATCTGCTGCAATCTGGTCAATAAATTTCAACATATGCTGGGAATGAGATGCATACACGCAAGGGTGATAGAAATACGTTTGACAGGAAGCGCATCAAATTATCAAGAATCTCATGTCAAACCGTTGAAATGGATAATAATTAAAAATAACTTCTTGGATAATAATTATTAAAAATTAATGCCAAAGAACAAACCTTGAAATGGATGATGACCACGGAAGAACCCATGGCAAGCTAAGTTGAGATTATATCCCTCAAAAGGGCATTGTAAAACTAGTACAACGAGCACATTTTCTGTGTCAGCCAAAAAGCAGTTTAATGATTTCTTTATGCCAAACAAGGATGATCCTGAAAAGCTTTTGATTCCACCAACCGATACTCGGGTAGATCCTGATCAGTGGCCATTATTGGTCGACTATTGGCAAAGTGAAGAGGTTAAGGTATGCATGAGTTTAGGTGTTGTTGAGGTATGTATCATTTTTTGTGCCAAGTATCTAATTAGTATTAGTATGTTATTTTTCTCTCAGATTCGAGCGGCACGTAATTCTACCAATCGCAAGCAGCTAGAGTTCCCACACAGAACTGGAAGAACATCACATGCAAATATTCGTGAGGAGGTAAACTATATACATTGCACATTTTCCCTCTTTTTCATATTAAGGATGTTCAGCGAGACAGTTGATTTTGGAGAAAAACAAACTAAGAAACACGTTACCTCAATTCATTTCACCACAAAGAATCAGATAACAAAAAGACCTGAACAAACTAAGATGTTCTCTTATTCCTTCATTTTGGTCTGTTCTTGTCCCTTTGGCAACAAAGCTCGTCTTATATTATTTTGTGCAAATTTGAGCTTTTAGCATATTATTTTGGTATCATGAGGCTTCTTGCTAATGTTGTTTTGCCATGATCTTTTATTCGATGGGAAATCATATGAGTAACTTAGGATGAAAATTTATAGAAATTCGCTATACCTAAACAATAAGCTAATAAAAGTCCTTGAGGAGTAGCCCAATAGAAACTCCATTAAGACTTATACATGAGTAGCTGCAACCAGTGTCTCCCTGACTATGCTCTGGCCAGGACACTGTAAGGTGGAAGGTAAATAGTAGCTTGGACTGTGCGCCCCCTTGGGTTCGCTAAGCCTTTTGGTGTTGAGGACACAGAGTGAGGTCTTAATTATAGGGTTGTTGGGTCCTATTCCAGAGTTGCCATGACAGAAAAAATAAATTACAAAGCGTACAAGGAACAACGGGGGAGGGTGGGATGTGATTTTTATTCTGATGCCCTTAGTTAAGTACCAAGAAACTAAATGAAGTGTTCTGAACCAATGCATAACGCATATCTGGTGCATACTAAAACACACACATGAACACACAGAGGCACATTATGCATATCAACATTCTTGTTGGCCAATGGCCAGACAAAGCACTACCAGTGGGCAACAATCCGAACCTTTGGGCTCTAGGACGGCTGCGAAAGGTCCTACCCAACCCCCTGATTCTAGCTTTGGCCAGATTCAATAATCATATTATTCCATACCTGAAATTTAATAAAGAAAACCATTGTGATTAAAAACATGACAATAAAATCAAATAAAATAAGGAGATGCACCACCCAAAAAGAAATTTGCTATGTATACTTTCACTGCTAAAGACTTATCTAATCCACAAATCCCTTTCTAAGTTGCCTCTCTTTTACATAGGTAATTCTAAGTAACAAACAAATCTTTAACCTACCTGAAGCTGCGTTGCACTGTCCAACAAATCTGAACCCTTTTAAATATCTAAAACCAAGAATTTGAAGTGCAGAAAATGAAATAAAAATTGGCACTTCAGCACCTACATGGTGCAAATTAGTCTTCCTCCGGAACCAGCGGACTTGTATTGTATTCCCACCTTCATCGCCTGTGAAACCAACATGTAGAGGCTGCTAAAGAAAGAAAAATTGTGAAGACTGAATATCATTTGTTGTTTTAATTTTCAGTGAGAAAATTTCAATGTATATTGGAGTTGGCACTAAGGAAATAAGAGACCAACAGAACTGTTAATGGCCAAACAAAAATCAACCATCAGACTAACTTGTTGGACAAACTCTCATCATTTTCTTCATACCCTTACAGCAATGCCCATGAATGTACAAATATAGCCCAATGAGACGGCGACCCATGCTAGGATGTTCCCATAAATGTATATACATTTACAGTTACATATTTAGCCTAAGTATGAAGATTTATAGTTTCTCATCATTTAAAGCTCTTAGGTGTGAGTAGGAAGAACTAACCTGATGGACATCACCAACAAAATGTGCTAAAAACATGAGTGCTTCAGTCAAGTTATCTGAAATAAGGAGATAGTTGAGCTTCTCATATTTAGTTAATATAAAACAATTTAAGAATTGTTGCTTACATTTAATCATCGAACTCCGAGTCATGATAACTCAAAAACACTTGACGGTTGTTGCTTACATTTAATCATGAATCGAGTCGGGATAACCCGACACAAGTTGCATTGTGTAATTGTAAATTGCTCTCTGTAACACACCTATCCTTACGTCCAACGAGTCATGGCGTCTCCTATCGAGAAAAAAAGTATTATCTTCGGGGAGAAACTAATCGAACTGTGTTATTATCTTGGTCCCCAACACCAAAAGGCTTATAGAATCTTCAACAAAAGATCACATAAAATATATGAAAACATTCATGTTCCATTACCGAAACTAGCGCGAGCCTAGTAGGGTACTTAGCTTTGATGATCAACATGTACATATTCAAGAAACACAATGACTGTACATGATCCAACTTTCTCGCTTCAGCATTTGAGGAATAGGGTGATGTTTTTATCTTCTTTTATGAACTTCGCTTTTGGTGCCTTTGTCTAATTGCTAATGAATTTTGTTCGAATCGGCAAGCGCCGGTCCATCAATACTTGCTAGCTTTTGTTTTCATGTTGGTTTTCTTCTTGTGTCTTGTTTTTCCACTTCCTTTTGTAAGGTAGATTTCTTGCCCTCCATTCAATTTATATTCTCTTCTTTATCAAGTAAAGATAATTTTTTTTATAAAATTACAATAATTAAGAACCTACGATTTAACAACCCTATACTAATACTTCCCTAAAGAACAATCAAAACTCTCACCATTTCTTCGGACGGATTGCAAAACCTTCTACATTATCTTCATATTCTATGGCACCAAAATCAACACAGGGTCATCAGCTGATTTATTCATATCAAACTCCATCCAGAGGATGTTTAATTGGCTCTCTTCCTATCACCGGTGATATGAAAAAACGGCATGAAGCTTTTGAGCATAACTAATCAAAAGTTAAGATGATTGGCACTAGAAGAATCTCTTCATACATTTCTAAGTAGAAGAATAAATGTGAAACAGAAACACAATTTACCAATATATATATATATATATATATATATATATATATATATATATATATATATATATATAATCGAACTGAATAACACCGATGATGGATGAATATAAACTTCTTGAGAACTCCCTGACGCCTTGTACATCCCAAGTGACCGTAAGCCTTTTCACAACAACACGAAATAAAACTTGTCGAAAATCACACCCACCAAAAAAAAGCTCCTCCGAGATAAAAGTGAGTCCATGTCCTGCGCATTAAAGACATACAAAATTAGTCCAACAGGGAAAAAGATGCATCTCATTTCTACTTAATGTTTAGAATTTCAATAGCGCTTCTAAATCATTCCATGTTGAGATCCAATGTCGGTAAAGAAGCTTAGAAATCGAGATCATATTATGATCAATACATGGACTTGGTTGCGTTGCATATTGGTAATTTGATGTCCTTGTTTTTGCCTAAGAAATCTGTTCACCTTGTGTACTTATTAGATGAGTGCGAACAATGAAGATACTTCGCGTGCTAACGTGTTCATCAAAACACGAAGTAAAAAGGATGGTTGCATACCTCACAATGATACTAGAAGCGTAGTTGTAAGTAGTTTAATTTAAAATTTTCATTATTATATGGTTTCATTAATTTAATGTTCACGTATAAAAAATACTTTTGTTTTTGTTTTGTTTTTAGAACGGATGAATGAAAAGCTAAACGAGGTAGCCGAAGAGGAGCGAGCGGAAGCTTATAAAGAGCAAGTTTTTGTTGAACTCATGGGGCCCGATGGACATGGGCGTGTGAGAACTTTTGGTTCTGGACCATCTCCTCGTCATATTTTGGGGGCTCGGTCATCTTTAACAACTACACTTCTTCTTGAGGTAATAGATAAGCTAGTGGAAGCTAAGGTAGCGCAAATAGCATCTCAAGATAAAAGAAACAATGGAGTTTGAAAAGACACAAATGGAGACACTTGAAAAGGTTGAACGCGTATGCAACGCTTAATGGAGGTACATGGGCTATGCCATTGTCGCCACGTCCGCCCAGCACAAATGGCGGCGGCTCTGGATCTAGTGTAGGTCAGGTATACCCTTATCATGTTCACCCTTTCATTGAGTCGTTAATTTTTTGTGGAATTCTTGCTTATTATATTATTTTTATTATAGGCTCGGATCAACCTTCCCAATTCTTCGATGGATGACGTGAGCTAGCAAATTCTAGGGATGACGTCGACTCTTTTGTTTTTGAACAGATGATGCTACAAATTCGCAGTTTTTCGTTTGAATATGTGCTAATGCTTTTGATTTGGATATGTACGTTGATATATGTTTATGGGTTTGTGTTTCTTAATTAACTAGTATAACTTTGTGTAGGTATTCGCAGTTTTTCTTTTGAATATGTGCTAATGCTTTTGATTTGGATATGTTGATATATGTTTATGGGTTTGTGTTTCTTAATTAACTAGTATAACTTTGTGTAGGTATTTTCAAGAATTGCAATTGTTCCCATTTTAATAATGTATGGTGGATTGATTATTTCAACACACCAAATGGTGGGCTAGTTTAGTATTTTTCTTAAAGTACAATCGTGCCAAATGTAATTGGGAGGGCAAATACAATCGTGCCAAATGCAATTGGGATGGCCGGAAAAACAATGCCAAATGTAATTGGGAGGGCAGGAAAACAGTGCCAAATGTAAATTGGGAGGATAGGAAAAACCGTCCCAAATGTAATTGGGAGGGCAAGAAAACCGTCCCAAATGTAATTGAGACAACAGGAAAAACAGTCCCAAATGTATTTGGGAGGGCAAAAAACCGTCCCAAAAAGTATTTGGGATGACAAAAAATCTGTCGCAAAAACCGTCCTAAATGTATTTGGCATGGCAAAAAAACCGTCACAAATGTAATTGGGACGACAGGAAAAAACCGTCCTAAATGTAATTGTGACGGCTGAAAAAACCGTCCCAAATACTTTTTTGGGACGACATTTTGAAAAACGTCGCAAATACCCATCAGTCGGGACAGCCATGAAAAACCGTCGCCTTCTCCGTGACAAATACTTTTTGGGACGGTTTTTGGCCGTGACAAATGTTTTTGGCACCCTTGTATTTGAGAGGGAGCGAAAACCGTCCCAATGCCGTCCCAAATACCTTTTGTGACGGTTTTGGAAGTATTTGGGACAGTTTTTGGCCGTCCCAAATACTCATATTTCTTGTAGTTCAGTCAACCCTCCTAAAGGAAAAGTACTCATCATGTATTCATAATCTCTTAAGAAACTGATAGGATCTTCATGAGGCATTCCATGGAAAGAAGGTATCATATTAAAATAATGGCCTTTGAGTTCGAAATTCCTGACTACATCTGGTAAGACTAGACATGATGTTACTACATTTAATGAAGGTCTATTGAAATCATTAATGGTTCTTTGATTCACCACTACTTCCATATTTCTTCTAGCAGATTCTTCTTCTCTTTGATTAGCATTAACCGGATGAACCGGATTTTCAGGATTTTGATTAATATTTTCCATTGGAGGATCAACCAGAGGATCCTCTTGATTCAATTGTTCTTGATTATCAGATTCGGTTTCTAGATTTTCAAGATCTTCTTGATTCCTTCTAATATTATTTATATCTTGATTCAGTTCTACCAGTTTAGGATTCAAAGATCTACAATCGTGCATAAAATAAATTAAAGCAATTTAAAAACAACGAACTATTAAAATAAATGAATAAAATCTTTTTGTATTTTTATTTTTATAAAAACTGAAAATTAAAAACTAAATTAAAATTACTCTACCAATAAACTAACTATGTGAACTAGCTTGTCCCCGGCAACGGCGCCAAAAACTTGATCGATGTCTTATTTTAATTATTTTCTTACAAGTGGACAAAACTATTGGAGAATAGTTTTGGAAGCAAGGGTCGAACCCACAGAGACAAGAGATCACAGATAGTGCAATTTATTGATAGATAAATTATTAATCTAAGGGGGGTTTTTATAATTATTCTATTCTAAACTACTATTATAATTTATGTGTTTTAACTACTTAGCAGCAATTACAGGTTATGAAGACCTTATGGTAGATTCAATTGTTCTATTCATCTATGTTTAATTCAAAATAATTATCATTCAATCTCTTGGGTTCGTTCACAAAATATAGATATAATATGTTGAATTATTGGTCCAGCCTCCATCCCCGCATCATTCATACATTCTATATCCTAAGCACAAGAACATATGATCTATCTGTCACCTAGGTCATGTATGAACCTGGCCCTAACTTATCACTCTCGTGCATCGATAGGTCCAATTTATTGTGATGGTGAGCCAGTGTACGACATATGCACATTAGTCATGCAGTTATCCACACCTCTAAGCCTTTATTATTTGCGATTACATTCATTTGTTCAAAGCGAAATAATATAGGGATTGATAATCACCACAATCAACAAGAATTGAATGAACATAAATATGAATTAAAACATAAATTCGATACAAGTTACCTCCCACCTCCTAGATTAATGATGATTTAGTTCATCATTGATGATGAACAGGACATGGAGATGATAGGAGACATGATTTGATCTTCAATACTTGTAATTACAATAACTAAATATGTTATACAACCTAGCTAAAATCTATTCTAAAACTATACAAAACTGTTTCCAGCCGTTTCTCGTCGTTTCTTGGTCGTCCTAGGCTTTGGCAACCGACTCCTATTTATACCGAGGAGTTGTATTTCAATCGAATCTCCAGTGAAAACGTGAAAATCTGCATTCTGACCACCTTGCGGTCGCAAGGTCTGGGGCACCTTGCGGCCGCAAGGTCCTCTGAAATCCGGGGCTTTGTTTTCTTCAGTTACTGTCCACCTTGCAGAGGCAAGGTCTGGAACACCTTGCGATCGCAAGATCTCCAGCGTGATTTTTCGTCTTTTCTTCTTAAATTCTCACTCTGACCCCTTCTTGGAATTTTCATATAAAGGCCTTGTGATTTGTATATTTTCACTAAAAACCCTGAAACTCATAAAACTCACTGAAAACACATATCAGTAGCCAAAAGCCTCGTGAAATAGCATAATTTAAGTCTTAGAAGCATATAAAATCGACGTATAAAATACATCGATCACCTGTCAGCATTTTTCTTCATTCATCACTATTATTTTTTTCTTATAGCTGACTTTTCCTCTCCCCCTTTCTCTTTTTTTTTCGGTATGGGCTTATTCTTTCTTCGACTTTACACCAGGACCACTGCGCGGTAGCGTTTATAGACCACCTTATTTGGCTAAGTTTGTAAATGCGAACCGGAAGAAAAAGGACAGAGGCGGCCATTTTCTGGATCAACTCGGACTGTAGGACAGGATAGCCAGCTCGACCTCAGGCTCTGTGCATTTGGTTCCTTGGCAGAATTTAGTAGGGCCATATGAGGTCACCCTGACACTGAGCCGCTGTCGGATTCTCATGGTCTCGATCATGAATGATTCTTCATATATGGGCGAGCGAGTGAATCGCCAGCATGTTCTGTACTCGACACCTCCGATGGTGCCTCCTGCACCTCTCCCTTGGGTGATCGTCCCAGATCTTCTACCGAACAGGTATCTTTACCTGTCGCGATTTTTCATGCTGCCCAGTGATTATCCAGTCATGGCCTATGAGGAGTTCTTGAGGACGATGTTCCATCCAGCTCCTCCTGCCCCCACGATTCCCAGACGTGCCTCCGTCATTTGTGATAGACCAGGGTCCTCTCGCCCAACTCGTGATGCGCAATCAGAGTTCTCCATGCCCGACGATGCGTTCTCTACCTTCCGATATCGACGAGACGGGAGACTTATAGAGGAAGTCTTGCCTGATACGGACATTCCCGAGGAGTACCGTGTTCCTGATCATGCTCGCACGGTATATATGTCGCCACTCACACATTTTTTTTTATTTCAGCATCATCATTTTTCTTTTTATATATCACTCTCTTTTTTCTTGGACTGATGCTTTTTCTTTTTTTGTTGCAACACCCTCTTTTTTTTTAAGGTTAAGGTGTCTACATATAAAAGGCTGCTGCGAGGCTTCGTCAACATCAACAAACTTTACCAATGGCTCATGGATGACTTTTCTTGCCGAGGTAATGATGTTATGCGGCCGACCAGGCGCTGTGATGATGACGAAGATGGGGCTGGCGAGTCGTCTCCTCCTCAGGTGAAGGGTAGAGGTCACAGACTTGGCGGCGGGACAGGTGTGGGTTCCCGGGAAATTGCTCCCGCGCCCCGCGCGCCCTTGGATAGGGGTGCACGTACGTGCAGATGCGGTGACATCCACTGCTTTCGTTCCACCCTCCCTTTTTTAGGGGAGGACGAAATCAAAAGTGCGAGAGGAGTGCTGTCGGAATAGCGCGTTGGAATGCGCCTCGGTTGCCTTTAGTGGATTTTGATCCAATATGGGAGCTTTAGGTTTTCTATGTCAAGTTATCCCTTGTTTAGGGGATACCAGGATATAGGAATGCATCACCCTTCTATTCTCATTATCCTTTTTTAGGGGAAAACGTGAAAGTGCAAGGAAGGAATGTTGCAGTGCCCCCACTATGGATTTTATGAAAATAGTCTTATGGCCTATCTCGGATCACTATGGGTGCTTTGGGTTTTCTACGTCAAGTTATCTCTTGTTTAGGGGATACCAGAACATAGGAATACATCACCTTTCCATTCTCATTCTCCCTTTTTTAGGGGAGAACGTGAAAGTGCAAAGAAAGATGGTGCGAGGCCCCACTGGATCCAAAATGTTTTTAGAGTCGCCATCTTTATTTTAAGGAATAAATAAAGCAAAACCCAAAAAAAAGAAAACCAGAGATAATGAAAACGGGTTCGGAGGCTAAGTTACGAGTTGGGAAGGTGCTAGGCACCCAACTCGCCCTTTCGGTCTCAAAACGGTTTTTGACTAAAGTATGTTTTTTGTTATATTTATTTAACAGATAAATAAAGCATTAACTGCCTACAAATACATCAATTACATCTATATTATTTACAGACTTGCAACCGTCTCTTTTACAAATAATCACAAATATACTTGAAAATATTTGGTCATAATAACGGCTACATTTAGTATTATTTCCTAACTAAATCCGGGCAGCATAACTGCTTATATATTTACATTGGGCCGGATTTAGAAATAATACTTTTATAAGTAAAGACTTTAATGAATAAATAAAGCAAATAATTACAAATATATCTGAAAATATTTGGTCATAATAACGGCTATATTTAGTACTATTTCCTAACTAAATCCGGACAGCACAACTGCTTATATATCTACATTGGGCCGGATTGGAAATAATACTTCTACAATTTTAAAATAAAACTTACCGACAGCCTAGGATGTGTTCGCTCTGTCTTTCAGGGAGAGGAAGTCTTTTTTGTTGTTGTTGTGTGTTGTGTTGTTTGTGTTGTGTGTGTTGTTTGTGCTGTTTGTGTTGTGTGTGTTGTGTAGATGGAGTGTTGCGCTTTACCTAGAATGGGTAAAGGCGGTGAGGATTTGGGCAGCGTAACCGCTTGTATTTGTTGATTTTGATGTTGTTGTTGCAGGGATACGGGCAGCGTGACTGCTTGTATTTGTTGATTTTGTTGCGGGAATTCGGGCAGCGTAACTGCTTGTTTTTGTTGATTTTGTTGTCTGAAATCGGGCAGCGTAACGGCAGGGTGTGTGTTTAAGTGTGTGCGTGTTTATGTATATGTGTTGTGTGTGTGTGTGTGTGTGGGTGGGGGCTGCCGAAATGGAGGGAGTATATGTGTGGGTGAGTGGGCCGACAGGAGGGAGTATATGTGCGGGTGAGTGAGGGAATAAGGGAGAGGGGCCGCGTGAGCGAGGGAGTATATTTATGTGAGTGTGTGAGTGAGGGAGGGGGCTGTTGGGTTTTTGGGAGAGAGAATTTGTGAGGAAAATTTGAAAGTGAGGGATTGTGAGAGAGTTTGCTGGAGTGAGGGAGTATTTATATATATAGTGGGACTAATGCTTAGGGGGGAAGGAATGGGTGGGTGACCGGCTGGAGGGGGAAATAGGAAGGGGCGGCTGATGCCCTTTTTTCCTTTTCTTTTTCTTTTTCTTTTTCTTCTTTTTTTCGTTTTCTTTTCTCTTTGATTTTTGTTTCTTTTTTGTTTTCTTTTCTTTTTGATTTTTGTTTTATTTATCTTTTTGTACCTTTGTTCCTGAAACATACAAGAGATAATTAGTAGTTCATTTTGCAATATTTAATTGACAATATAAAATAGGGATACAAATTTGGGGTGTCTACAACAGGCCCTCAAGTGATGGGAGCTGGTTTTGATAGGGGCCGAGCGTCCTGCGATTATTAGCTCCTTCTACCTGCACACATTAATTTTTTTTCTTTTTCTTTTTTTTTGTTTTTTATTATTTGTACCAGAACCTGTACAAACATTTATTATGCAATACAATATAATTCTATATGATACAAGAAAATAAAATACAAACTCAAGATACACGTAGAAAATAAAACTATACCAATTTCTAAGGGTAATGGCACGCTGCATCCTTGAAATGGATCTCAAAAGAATACACCTTCGGGCTTGAGAGGGCTTTTCTGGAGATATTCGGGGAGAAGGAGGCAGCCGCCTTCTCCTGTGTCTGGGTATATAATTGCCTCCAATCTACTGGTCGTAGCCTTTCTTTCTAGCTTCCTCAATTTTCTTGCGATCGACACGCCAGTTAGCCGGTTGGAGCCGAAATATCGTGACACCGCAAAGACAAAGAATCCAGATAATGAGGATGCTGATGACGGGGACGAGGACACTTCTGGAGGCTCTCATATTGGTGAGACTGGAGCTTCTTCTGCGCCTCCCAGGAGGAGTATATGGGCCCGACTGGGCGGACGCCGCAGACATTGATGGACCACCCTGGGGCTTAAGCTGCAAAAGAGGGGATAGTTTCTGGGAAAACAAGGGGTATATAGGCAATAGATAGATATGTACATGCAATTAATGTATAACCTAAATTTCTTTATTATTATTCCTAAGTTGCACCTTAGGACCCGAAAATATTATATTTTAGTGTTTTATTGTGAGCTTTCTGTCGTGTTTTTTTCTCTTTCCTATCAGTCGAGCCTCTTGTACGCTGAAGACCGGAGGTAGAACGCCGAGGACTCAAATAGTGCATTCCCTCTCCTTTTTCTCCTGATATATATATATATATATTTATGCTCTAATTTTTGCCTAGGCTGCCCTTTCGGGTTTTCAACCTAGCGAGCGCTTATTTCACATTTTATTTTATTTTTATTTTTTATTATTTTTTTATGCTCTAACTTTTGCCTAGGCCGCCCTTTCGGGTATTCAGCCTAGCGAGCTGGAGAGGGAGGCATCTGCTGGATAGGGTGGCTCAAGCATAAAACCTTTTGAGTTTGTCGAGGTTGAAGGGCTGAACAAACCCTCCTGGTTTGTGAGAAGCACGGCACCTCCTGACCGGATCTCCTTGACAATATATGGTCCCATCCATGGAGACTTCCATTTTCCCCTAGTATCAAAATAACTAGGGGGTTTTTCTCGAAGCACGAGGTCTCCGACTTGGATATCGCGGCCTTTGACTTTTTTATTGAAAGCCTGGGCGATGCGCCTTTGGTATGCTTGGGTATGCTCTAGGGCTAGCAGCCGTCGTTCGTCAATTATGGCCAATTCTTCGAATTGCCCTTTGACCCAGTTAATTTCTGTTATGTCAGATTCCATCATCACTCTTAGTGATGGAATTTCAACCTCTATCGGTAGTATTGCCTCCATGCCATATGCTAGAGAATAAGGGGTGGCCCCAGTAGGTGTGCGGACTAAGGTGCGATAGCCCCAGAGGGCTAGCGGCAATTTTTCTGGCCAGTCTCTTCCTGTGTCAGCCATTTTTCTGATGATGTTTTCAAGTGTTTTGTTGGCTGCTTCAACGGCACCATTGGCTTGCGGCCGGTAGGGGGAGGATTTAAGCCTTTGGATCTTAAACTCGTCGAGTAGACGGTTCACGTCCCCTTCAAAATGTGAGCCGTTGTCTGAGAATATCTCGAAAGGTACCCCGTAGTGGTATATAATGTTGGCCCGGATGAACTCGGACACCTTTCTAGCATTTAGGATCTTATAGGAAGAAGCTTCCACCCACTTTGTAAAGTAATCGACGGCTACTAAGACATATTCGTGGCCATTGGATCCCTTCGGATGAATTTGGCCTATGACGTCGATTCCCCATGTTGAGAAGGGCCAAGGGCTGTGGAGTTATATAAGACATGTGGGGGCACATGTTGTAGATTGGCAAAGCGCTGGCATTTGTCGCAATGTCGCACCCACCGAATACAATCGGTTTCAAGCGTACTCCAATAGTATCCCTGTCGGATAATCTTTTTGGACAGCATATGGCCATTCATATGGGGCCCACATGTACCACCATGTAGCTGACCCATGATTTGTTCAGCCTTGGCATGATCGATACATAATAAGTTGAGGCCTTGATAGTGCCTCTTATACAGGATGCCACCGCTGAGTACAAATTGTGAGGCCCACCTTCGTAGGGAGACTCTTCCTATTTTATCTAGGCCAGGAGGATATATACATTTTTGAAGCAGATTTAGGATATCAGCGTACCAGGGCTCGTGATCTACTTCAGGGGCTGCATTAATTTTGAAACGGTATGCCGGAGTGACCTTTTTCCCGACTACGAATGGCTGAACATTAGTTTCTGCGAGAATTTGGACTGGCGATGCCAGAGTAGCTAAGGCATCGGCGAATTAATTTCTATCTCGTGGCAAATAATGAAACGAGATAAAGTCAAATAGGGCGGCAAGTGCTGTTAGTTTGGCATGATAGAGCTGCAACCGAGGATCTTGGGTTTTCCACCTCCCTTCGACTTGATTTATGATCAGAGCAGAGTCTCCATAGACTTCGAGATCTTTGGCTCCTCTTTTGAGAACTTCTTCTAGGCCAGCAATACAGGCTTCATATTCCGCCGTATTATTTGAGCATTCGAATTCTAACCTTATGGCCAGCGGAGTATGAGAATCGGCTGGGTCGATGAGCAAGATTCCTATGCCAAAGCCTCTTTTATTTGCGTCTTCATCAAAGAACATCTGACAGTTGGTGTCATGGTCAGTGATTTCCAGGACACCTTCTTCTGGGAAGCCAGGCTCAGTTGCATCTTCAGCCTTCAAAGGTAGATCGGCTAAGTGGTCTGCGATTACGTTCCCTTTGATAGATTTGAGTGTGACATAAGTTATGTCAAACTCGTTGAGAAGAAAGGACCACTTGGCTAGTCGGCTGGATAGTGATGGCTTACCAAAGATGTACTTGATAGGGTCCATTCTGGATATGAGTTTGATGGACCATCCTTGGAGATAGGTCTTGAGCCTTTGAGTGGCCCAAACTAGGCCGGTGCAGCTTTTCTCTAGCACTGAATAGTTTAGCTCGCTTCCTTGCAGCTTTCTACTTATGAAGTATAGAGCATTTTCAATGTAGGAATCTTCTTTCTCTTGGGCGAGCATAGCCCCTACTGACGTGTCTGTGACGGTTAAATATATGAGGAAAGGTTTATGTGTATGAGGTGGAGCTACCACAGGGGGATTGCTAAGATAGGCTTTTATTTTTTCGAAGGCTAGCTGGCACTACTCGTTCCAGACTTGGTCAATATTCTTTTTTAGGAGTTTGAAGAGGGGCTCACATGTGGTTGTCAGCTGCCGGATCAAGCGGCTAATATACTACAATCGGCCTAGGAAGCTTTTGACTTCGGTTGGGGTTTTTGGCCGTGGCATCTCTAGGATGGCTTTGATCTTTGCTGGCTCGATCTCAATGCCCTGCTCGGTCACTAAGAATCCCAGGACCTTGCCTTTGGTGACCCCAAATGTGCATTTGGTGGGGTTAAGCTTCATTTGGTGCTTCCTTAACCTTTCGAAGAATTTTCGAAGGTCTTTGATATGGGCACCGTTGGCATCGCTAGAATGCACGATCATGTCATCAACATAGACCTCCATTTCTTTGTGGATCATGTCGTGGAAGAGGGTGGTGGCAGCCCTTTGATAAGTAGCCCCGGTATTTTTCAGCCCAAATGGCATGATAGTATAGCAATAAGTACCCCAGGGAGTAGTAAATGAGGTCTTCTCCTGGTCCTTTGCTGCCATTTTGATTTGATTATAGCCCAGCATGCCGTCGACGAAGGATCGAACTTTGTGAGCGGCGACGGCGTCTACCACAATATCAATATTGGGTAGAAGGAAGTCATCTTTGGGCGACGCCTTGTTGAGGTCGTGGAAATCTACACAGATTCGGACCTTCCCGTTGGGCTTGGGAACGGTCACTATATTGGACAGTCATATCGGGTATTCAACTACCCTAATGAAATTGACGCGCAGCTGCTTCATAATTTCTTCCTTAACTTGTATTGACCATTCCGGCTTGATGCGACGAAGCTTCTGTTTGACTGGCTGAGCATCCGGATATATGGGGATCCGGTGTTCGATTATGGCTAGGTCTAGTCCGGGCATATCTTCATAGGACCAGGCAAATATGTCCACGAACTCTCTGAGGAGATCAATGAGTGCTGTCCTTTCAGAGCCTTGGAGGTAGTTGCCGATTTTGATCTCTTTGGTTTCGTTGTCCAGCCCCAGATTGATAGTGGACATGTCTTCAATTGCTGCTGATGAATGGTGTTATTCCTGGTGCTCGACTAACTTTACAAGCTCAAGTAAATAATTTTTATCTTTTGGGTCCATTTCATTAAATGACTCATTATCATAATTATTATTATTATTTAATGCGTCTTTCAATGTAGGTGCAACTAAGGAATAAGCAAAGACATTTAGATTATCATTAAAAGCAAACTGTACAGGATTTATTACATTATTGAGGACCTGGGGTTTGAGATCCTCAACTTTAGATAGCGGATCGGTAGATGACAAATCTGTAAAGCTAGGGGAAGGAATAGGGATAGTATATCCAAAGCGGTCCACTAGATCCGCGGGTGTCAGGAGCGGGCCGGTCGTGGTATACCAGTTCTGCAGAGGCTTATCAACAATAAGCTCAAACTTAGCAGGGAGCTCTTTATAATAAGTACCTCCGTCTATCATACCCAGAAAGTTGTCTCCTTCAAACATTTATTAGAAACTCCTTTATTGATTAGCATATTTTACAGAACCTTTATTCTTGGCTAATTAGATTAACCTGCTCCTTTTAGACCTCCTTGGCTTGATCTGTTTCAAAAAAAATTGTGCCTGCCACCGTGATCACCTCATTGTCAATGAGATCTTGAATTGCATCTCTGAGTGTATAGCACTTGTCGGTAAGATGACCATTGCATCGGGGATACTCATAATATTGGGCGTGATTCTAGGTAATAGGTAACGGTTTGGGTGGTCGGTAATTATCAATGGATTTCAGTATCCCATGGGCCCACAGTGTTTGGAGTATTTCAGATCTTGGGGCAGGCAGGTCATCATAATGCCTTGGAATTATTTCTTTTCGGCCTCTTGGCTTAGGCAAATGGCCAGATTGGGATTTGGTCAAGCAACTGGGTAGGGTTTGCTCTCTTGGATAATATTGTACTGGAATGGGGTTGCCTGGACCTTGGCCCAATAGGGATTCTTTTTCTGGTATACAAATGATTTCCTTTAGAGTCCCTGGGTCGTTTGCTGGGAATAGGTATTTGAGGGATCAAGAGGGAGGTAATTCTTTTGGTGGTAATAGCAGGCATTCAGGTGAGGGAGATCAGGGTTGATTTCTGGAGGATATGGATTAGAATTATGGGCACTCGAATTCATATTATTTTGGGTAAGAGGACCATGACTTGGCTGATGGCTAGCACTTGGTGGCTTTCTGGAGGCTTGGAAAAGGATATTTTCTGAGGTACCAGAGCAATTTATTTCAGGAAGGTGGGAAGTATTAGGGACATATTTTGGGATCTTGGCTTTTTGGGAAAAGGCGGCAAGAGTTTCTGAAAAACCTGCCAGAAGATCATTTACCACCTGATTCGTTATTCTTTCTACATGGGCGTCCAGTTCCTTCCTTAGCCAAGCCTCAAGCCCAGGAGGAGGTGCATACACAAGAGTTTCTCCTTCTGGTTCCCAAATGTTCCAGTTGTCGCTAGCCCCTATCATAGCTTGTTTATTTTTTGCCGCCATACTGCTCGGATCTGTACCCTCTGTACTGATTCTACCCTTGTCTGATCTGATACTGATACCTTCTGTTCTGATTTCTGCACTTATTTCTCGTATCAAGCGGCCAGTACTATCTCTGCCTTTCCAAATTCGGGCCAGGTTTCTGAGGAAAGTGGGTTTAGAGGTATCAGAAGGCTGGCTGAAAGCTTTCTGGGCTTGGAGTACAGCGTGCCTTTATTAGTTTTTTTTATTCATTTATTTTCCCTACAATTGACCAGATAAGCACCTGCTTTATTTTGACGGTTGTTGGTCCCAAAATAGGCTCAATCTAGGCTAGAAGGGGGGGTTGAATAGCCTAGTTATGTTTTTATAAAACTTTTTCGTAAACACTTCTTAATGACTTGTAGAGAGGTTTAAATAGTAGTGTTTAGGCAGCGGAAACAAAATAGATTTTGAGTTGTTAAGAGTGTTGTGAAGGCAGTACTGATTAAGGAGATGAAAGACACATGCAGTTAATGAGAACAATAAGAACAGTTCAAACAGCACACAGGTATTTGAAGTGGTTCGTACTGTGAATAGTACTACATCCACTACCAAAGTGGTTAGCTTTGGATTTTAAAAGTGCACTTGTTTATCCACTAGGTTTATGATTTAGATCTCTAATGGATCGTGTACAAAATGAGTTTTTAACCAAGTGTATAAAGGTGAGAGAGACAATCAATGATTAATTGTTCTCTTCACGTGCAAAATTAAAGAACAGTTTATAGACAAACTAAATGAAGTGAATTTAAGATGGCAGATCTGCAGCTTCAGAAAGTTTGGTGAAGTGTTAGTCCTTGTCCTTTGATCTCTTGAATGCGTGAGTATTGAAGATGAAGCTTGAGAGTAAATTGTGCAAGAGTTGTTCTTCAGATCTTCAAGACTTGAATAAATACTAGGAAGAGATCTTTTGACCGTTGGATTGATGCAGGGTAAACTGTGTCCAACGTTTAACTGCATTGAATGCAAATCGGCGCTTTGGAAGATGTAACAGCCACAGTCATCAGAGATGCAGTGTGCAGAGAAGACATTCCCAATTCGAGTAAAGATTCAGACTGCAGGCTCTGCAGCTTGGAAAGTCTTCTTAGCCAAAACGGGTAATACCTTGATCTTGAGTCGAGACGCCCACAGGCGGTTGTCATCATGAAGAGTTGACTTCTTGAAAATGAAATTTGATGAAGATATAAAGATTAGATATTTTCAAAAATATCTGAATAGGTGTCCACGTGTCATAATATCATGAATTGGCTTAACTTGACTGTTCGGCATTGAGCAGACCTTAAAGTATGCTGGTCCTTCAAGGTTGCTGTAGAAGCTTTGCAAAACCGCGCCTAGACTAACACTTAAACAGTTCTAGACAAATTGATTCTAAGACAGTTGCCACACTAATCGGTACGCAGACCTTTTAGCCACTGTACAATAGAATCAGGGGATGACTCAACCAAATCTAGAAATAGGAATCAACAATCTCCTCCTATTTGGTTGATGTCATCATCTCAGCTACTAGAAGACTTTGAATCATGCACTGAGAAAATAACATGTCTTTAAAAATTTTATTAAGAGCAGACATG
Organism: Codonopsis lanceolata; assembly: GCA_013146195.2. NCBI lineage: Eukaryota > Viridiplantae > Streptophyta > Magnoliopsida > Asterales > Campanulaceae > Codonopsis > Codonopsis lanceolata. Next base: position 89,219,562 of record CM028381.1, read on the forward strand.
CCTCTCAGAACAGAAGTCTTAGAAGAGAGACAGCTATACAAAGTACTTACAAGAGAAAAGCATTAAGATCAAGTACTAAGTAAAGCAATGTTTAAATCTCTGAGATAAGCATGCATGCAACATGTAAAGATTTAAACGCGAAGTTTAAATAGAGCAGACAATATCAAGATAAAGCAATTTAAACTTGGAAGAAACTTAGGTCATCTGTGATTAAACAAGTTGTTTAAACAGCAGAAGTTTTGGCAAAACAGCATAGTTTAAGATTAAAGATACAGAACTGAATACCAACAGATTCAGAATAGGTTGGGCTGAGTGCGTCTTCGTTCTAAGTAGTCTCCAACCCAGATTCGGATTCTGTCATTCAGGCGTTCTCGGAGTCGGTTATGTTCTTCAATCAGGGCTTGATTCAAAAAGTGAGTAGCTCTCTCCTCCTGATGGCACCAACCCTATTTGTTCATCGGCTTCTTCGACGAGGCGAAGATTGGTGAAATCAGCAACCTCTCTTCGGCTAAGAATTGCTCGAGCCATCCCGGTTTTGAGTTCATTGAAGAGGCCACGAATGTTGATTTCTTTGAGTCTGACACATGCCGTCGAGGACTGTTGATCTTGAACCGGGGAACCGTGAGTGGTGAAGGCCTCGAATGTCGTTCACAAGTTGATCAACAATCTTCCCGATGTCATAAATGGTGGCATGAGTAGCATTGAGGCCATAGCTGAGCACGTCAATCTGCTGGGCCATAGAAAAGACCGTCCTGTTGAGCTGAGCTAGCTGGTCGTTGTTTGCTCGAATAAGCTCCAGAATGGCAGGATCAGTAGCGGTGGTAGGTAGAGAAGGGTTAAGGTTAATGGCAACATGGCTTGTTGAGGTATGATGAGCAGGATTTGGAGAAGAGGCAGATGAAGCAGGGTTGTTAGCAGAGGTTGTAGGTGGAGGAGAGGGTTTGGAATCAACTTCAATGTCGGTGGCTAGGGCTGACGGAAGTGAAGTAGAAGAGGAAGAGGATGCTTCTAGGAGGTAGGAAGGAAAGGGATAGTCGGGTAGAAGAATGAAGTTAGGAGGGGAAGTAGAAGGGTAGATAAGGTCAAAATAGAAGAGACGTTAAACAGAAAAGAATGGGTGGCAGAAGAGATAGAAGGAAAGAGAATCTGGTAAAGGTCAGAAGAGATAGAGATAGGGGTGATGTATTGAGAGATAGGGGGAAGATCTCGGGTAGAAAGGCGGTTTGGTAAAGAAGAGTAGAGATGTGAGGAGCAAGAGGAGAGAAGTGATCGGGCATAGAGAAGGAAGGGGAAGATGTAGAGGGTGCAGAGTATGAAAGAACCGGTACAATGGCTAGTGAGGTGTCGGGAGTAATGGTGGAGATGGGTTCAGGAGAAGGTGGCGAAGATGGGATAGTGTCTTGAGGTGGAGAGGATGGAGAAGAGGGTGATGGAGCCACAGACTTCTTACGAAGTCTACGTTTCTTCTTTTTAGGAACAGGGGAAGAAGGCTCCTCCTCAACAACAGCAGGAGTTGAAGAGGATATGGGAGAAGAAGGGGCAGTAGACGGCTCAATAGAGGGCTCCTCCCCAACAGCAGCCGGGGCTGATGGAGATGAAAGGGAAGGGGAGGAAGAAGTAATGGGAGAGGAAGGAGGGATGGGGTAGGGTTCGGGAGGGTTAGTGCGTTTGGTTGCGAGGCCGAGGGCGGGTCACAGTTCGGCGGCCTCTTGAGGCGGCTGGAGTAGGAGCAAATGGAGCAGCGAGTCTTAACTCGCCGTTTAACTGGAGTGCAGCAGTGAGGTAAGCGTGATCTTTGGAAGAGGAAGCAACTTTCCTCCTTTTCGGGGCCGGCTCCTCCTCAGTAGAAGAGATCTTCTTCTTTGATGAGGGAGCAGAAGCAGCAGCCTTGCTTGAGCAGCCTTCAGTAGCAGCTTCTTTGGAGAGCTTCTTGCTCAGTTGCTTGGCCATGAATGAGTCCACGGTAGTCTCAGGATTGATTCTGATGACTTTAAGTAGAGGGGGCTTCAGGGCATGGACGATGACTAGAGGGTGAAGACCCTGCTGTATTCTCTTCTCGTTCTTGGTTTGATAATTGATGAAGGTGTTGTGCGCTGGATTGACTTACGAACTTTCTTCTATACCAGGCGAATATGTGAGTATGAAGTTTTGTGTTTGATCGAAGAAGCGTTGATAAGCGACAAAAGGCGCTTACTTGAAGAAGCCTTAGGAAGCCTGCTTCGCGGCATCACAGGCCGGCTCAAGGATCACGAGCCCGGTTGAGTCGATGTTGAAGCGACAGCAGATGTAATACTCAGTTTGCTGGTGCTGAAGAGGTCATAATGTCGTGGGTGCCGTTTTTGAAGATCAGACTTTTGTCAAATAAGTGGCTGATGAAGTAGACGTCGTCTTCAAAGCGAGGTCCTCTTCATTTCGCAGACTCTCTTGGTGTGTTCTCTACGCATGTAGGACAGGCGGTGGTCTTCACATCTGTGAGTGAGGTAGGGCCATCGAACTCTACAGATAATTTTGGCGGTCGGGGAGGCAGTGATAGTGATAGTGGCATTGTTCGACCCAGCTTGTGATAGAAGACCGAGATTCATTTACACTTGCCCTTTGGTAGAATTCTTCAGCTAGCAGATAGCTGAAATCTTCATCCTCGAGCATGAACAGTGGCAGAATGCCAGACTGGTTCAAGTCGTCCACTATTTTAACGCCGGATATAAGCACGAACAGATGGTTCGTCAATGCACATCCCTGGGTGATACATGGTTGGGGGCAGAGTTGGAAATTCAACAGGAGGACTTGGAGCCTGTTCAGGAACAGCAGATGCAGAGGAAGTTCCAGCCTAAAAGCATTTCAGAAATTAGGGAAAAATCTCAAGAACTCAAAATATAAACAAAGTGAAGCATTTAAGCCCTAAAAATTTCTGGATAATACATGAATTACCACATACAGGCCAAATATAACCCAGAAGACTAAAATCGACAGTTCAAGAACATTTATAAGAAGATATTATTAGTAATGAACAGCAAAAGTTGAAGATTTGAAAGATATGAAGCTAACAGTCATATGAACAGTCAATAATGGCGTAGATATAGATGAAAGAGCATAACTTATCTTACACTGAGTTTACTGAGTTAGGGTTCGAAATTTCTTACCATTTGCGAAGATTTGCAGAAGAAGAAGACGAAAATGAAGCGAATCTGCAGAATCAACTAACGAACAGGGCGAAGGAAGCAGAAATTCTTAGAGAGAAGAAAGTTTTTAGAGAGAGAGAATAGCAAGAGACAGTCTTGTGAAATGAAATTTTTGGCGGTTGAGGGTTTATAAAGGGAAAGGGCGTGCTTGAGTCGGTACATATAGAGACTTGTGAAAAGTCATTAAA
>CM028381.1:89223028-89378334 GCA_013146195.2 Codonopsis lanceolata
TGATTGGCGACTCAAAGAACTCATGGTCGGTTCGAAGACTAGGCCGACTGAGTGAAATAATGTCATCATAGTACAAAGTACGCCAGGTGGCCCGGTTCAATTGGAAAGACACCAACGTGCTGCGCCAGTTCCACCAGCGATTGACTCTCCTGATACTCTGACATGCTTGGAAAAGTAAGAACTAATGAAAACTAGCCACCACGACCAACGATTTGGTCTCCATCGTGTCGGCCCCACGCCGCCATGCAAACCAAGCCTGGAGAGGAGTATAAATTGAGGGTATGGCCACCCTCCTAAGGTATGACACTATTCACACTTAACAAGCTTTCTGCACAGAGCATACAAATTATTCACGGTGACCACAGGGAACGCCTGTATTCACCTACGTTATCCCTTCACTGACTCTCACACCGGAGGGCTTTAGCTGGGATAACCTCCCAGCTCCCTAACCGGTGTTTTCTCTTGTTTCTCAGGTCACAGGGCTAAGAAGACGACGGAGAAACCAGTAAGAATACCAGCCAGATATCCACTCCACAACACCCATACAGACACCTCACCACCTGAACCAGCTCCACGTAAGCTCCAAGTGTAGTCACCCTTTATTTGGCGTGATCAAGCACAAACGACGCCAGATGCCCGAGCCAATAGCAAAGGCATCAATCGGGTGAACAGTCCCACAATACTATAAGAGAAATTGATATTGAGAAAACTTGATTGTATTATTGATGTAGTATTGTATATATATACAAGAGGAATCCTAACCTAACTTGGAGACCATGATAATTACAATATGGAAAGGATTACAACACTAAGTAGGAAAGAAAATCATATACAAATAAAAGTAATATTCTAGTAATCTTCTATATCTTCTATGTATTTCTATCAAATACTTCTTCATCATGAATTGGGACCAGAGACTAGAATTGCACCTAAATCTCCACCAAAGTTGGACCGAGTGAGCCTTCACAATGTCAGAACTAGCTCGAATTCCCACACCACCTTCACTAGTCGGCTAGCAGCATTGGTCCCAAGCAACCCAATGGGCTTTGTGCTTGCTATCAATAGAGCCCCAAAAAAAATTGGCCAAAATTCTGTTTATGAGCTGGATAATATAGATCGGGGGTCACGGATAGCAATTTGATACATAACAATCGACTGAAGGACATAATTAATAAGGGTGACTTTTCTAGCTTGATTCAAAAAAGCACCAACCCAAGAGTTAACCTTAGATTGTAATTTTTCGATAAGAGGATCGAATAAACTCTTCTTTTTTCATCCCTCAAACAAAGGACAACCCAGATAAGAGACAGGGAGAGCACAAAAGGGAAATCCTACATGGCGCCAGATAGAAGAAATCCTCGAAGGAGTGGAATTGAAGACCATGAAACAACTCTTATGGGCATTGATAAGCTGACTTAAGAAACGCTCATAAGAAGAGAGCAGGCTCTGATGCTTGAGGAGAGAGTGCTTATTACTATTGCAAAAAATCATCACATTGTCGACAAAAGCAAGGTGAGAGATAATGGGGCACCCACTAGAAGAAGAAAATGCATAAAGAGGGTGGGCGATCTGGAGATCATTCAAGCCCCGGCTAAGAACCTCTACTATGATAATAAATAGGTTAGGAGTGTAACACTCGAGAATTGCATATTTTATTAATTATGTATTAGGGTGCATTAATATGATTAATTACGTGCTACGTGTTATATTTAATGTGCTTATGTGCTTTGGGTTATGGACTTGGGTAATTGCCCTACAAGAGACCATTTGAGATCAAGATATGTTAGGCTTTATGTGTGACGCATTTAAAGTTCATATTGGACTTTAGTTATGTTAGTTATGATTTATAATGTTGGAATAGAAAATGACATGTTAGAGCTAGAAAATATATATTTTCAGCTAGATTGACCCGAAGTGTATTGTACATTACGTGTTTCTTTTATATTGTTAAATTTTTATTTTATTTTAACCTTGACTAATTAATAATGATTAATTATTATTCTTTTGAGTCTAGTTGATAATTTATTTGTTTGACAATTTTGACTGTTGAACAACCAATGAGATTTATACCTTAAAATGACTAACTATATATTTGGTTATTTTATTGTTTCACCAATTGACTAATAACTTAGATTTTGAATTTCGGCCGGATGACTTGAAAAAAGTCTATTTTGTTGTTGTTCTTTGTTTTGGTTTGATTAACCGTAGGCGGTGGTGGACCCTTTCTTCACCTTATAAACACAAACAGAGAGTGAGAGACTCATTTTTCTCTCCCCCCTTCAGCCGTACACCTCCACGAATGTTTTAACGATGGTTTGGATTCTAAGCTTGGGTTATTAACAAAATATTCCCGTTTTTAATTCCGACTCTGTAGGGACGTTGTACGTGTTGAGGGCTATATTTGTACCCGAATATTATGTGTTTTTATAGATATTTTTTGGAAGAAGTAAGTTACTAACTCCTTCCCTTTGTATGTGATAATAACATACATGAACTGTGGGCTACTCCCATATGATTTGTTTTGAATATTGAGTATGGATAATTTAGTTATGAATTATTATTAATTTTAACTGGTTAATGTGTTAAATGGTTTTAAACCATTATTTTGCCGATTAACACGTCGGTGAGATTGTGTTGGGATGAATTCTACAAATCGCGGTAATGCCCGAAATTTATAAATATTAAACGAATGACTCAACGAAGTCGATGTAGGGGAAATAAAATATAACGAATGACGTGCTCGATTCCTACGATAATGAGAAATACTTTGGTGTAGTTTATTATATGTAAAATTTTATATACCTTGGTATTTGTGTGTAAGCAAATAAATGCTTAAGTGATTATTTACAGACAAATAAGCGTACTTATTACGTGTGTTGAGCTCCCCTCTTTTGGGACTCGACGGTTGTGTTTATTAGCAAGTAAACATTTACTTGTATATTGCATTAAGTCCAGCTGTCATATGTGGTTGTGTCGACAATGAGACGACAATAGTCTTTACGAGAGTTAAATCTCGTGATCGCTACGGGTTGTTGCATGGGTCTCTCCATTGTTATTGGCCGTGACAAAAATGTAGCCTTTGTTAGAGCAATTCGCTTGACAAACAGAAGACTAGACTCTTGGGTAAAACTCGGGGTAATGAGACTCTTGGTTAAGTCCCAAGGTCATTGGTTCTGGATACTATTGGGTTCAGATATGGTTCAACATGTGATCAGACATGTATCAGCGTGTGTACAACAGTAGCAACACAACTATGATATTTGAGATACAAGTCGGGACAGAAAGCTCGCCTACAGTTGTATATCTTGATTATGTGTTTAATTACGATTAGCCAATGTGCATTATAACATGATCAATGTGATGTGTGCATGTATATGTACATCTATACTTGATTTACATATGTGTTTATAACATGTGCATAACAACATGCCATGTAGTTGTATATAGTAACTTATTGAGTTATCACTCACCCCGTTCCCTTTATTTGTTTTCCTTAGATCCCAGCTAGGCAGGGAGTTCGAGATGAGGTCGGCGAGGCACACGTGTACAACAAGTTGTCTTTTGTTATGCATCTCCATAGGAGTTTGTATTTGTATAGTGTGAGGACAGGTTGTTGTTATGTAGAGTTATATAAGCTCTATTTTGGGTATTTTGACGTTACTGGTCTTGTACTATCTTTTGATGTTGGAGTTTGACTTCGTGCATATGTATTATATTACACTAGTTGGTTGGTTGTGGTGTTTATATTAATCACATGAATGACTATGTTTTATCAGGTGATTTTATTAGCCTATTATTAGTGGGAGCTTTGCACGTGTTTTGTTGTTTTATATGTTTGTTCGACGCTCGACCCGAGGCTCGTATAGAGATTGGGGGTCGGGTCGTCTCAGTTGGTATCAGAGCGTGGTTAGCTGTTAGCCAGGATAGGATCCTTGGCCTAGTTAGGTTGAGTGTAGGTTGGTGTGTTTTCCGACTTTTCTTACGCCGAGTGTTTATGTGTAGGTGTAAGAATGGTGCACACTTGGCAATGTACTAACACTGATAGGGTTGATCCGAGTGTGAATGATGGCGATGAGGGCGCCGAGAGTATTAACCATGTGCGTGATGAACAACCTAGGCAGATACTGGGCAATGAACAACCACAACCAATCCTGAATAATCAACAAGGGGATCTGATAAATGTGCTTCAGTTACTGACCAGAATGATAGCTGATATGGGCTAGCTGTAGGGTAATGCACAGGTACTTGAGGATCCAGCACCACAGGCATCAGAAAGAGCACCGTAGCCTGGGATTATAGTACATCATCCTAAGAGACATGTAATTACTATGCTTGATAGATTTCTGAAGATGAAACCTTGCAGTTTTGATGGTGAACCAAATGCCAAAAAAGCTGAAAGATGGGTAGAAAGCATGGTTAAGATATTCAGAGGACTGAAGTGTAGTGATGAAGGCAAGCTGAAATGTGCAGTGTACAAGCTTGAGGGTGATGCTGATCATTGGTGGCAGGTGTTATTGGAGAGCTGGGAGCGTGACAGGGTACCACAGACTTGGGCCACTTTCTTGTATGAGTTTAAGGCTCAGTATATTCTGAGAGCTGTTCGGGGTAAACGTGAGGCAGAGTTTATTGCACTGGAGCAGGGTAATCTGGCAGTGATACAGTATTCAGGAAAGTTCACATAATTGGCTCGATATTGTGTTTATCTTGTACCTGATGAAGAAAGGAAGACAGAAACGTTCGTGAAATGACTGAAGATAGAATATCGGAGGCAATTGTTATCCTTGGGACTTATGGACTACAGGGAGGCAGTCAACAGGGCCTATGGTATTGAACGTGATATTGAGGAGCACCGTGGTAAGGGCACTTCTGATGTGAAGCCACAGGGCCAGAGTCAGTGGCGTGGACATAGTTCTGGTAGCTACCGCAGACATGGAACAGGTGGGTAGAGAAAATCCCAGTCTAGTCAGTCAGTGGGTATGGTGACACAGTTGTCTGGGTCTAAGAGGGATAGCAATGGGAAACCTAAAGTTCAGGGTCACGTATTTGCCTTAGATCAGAGGGGTGTTCTAGAGTCTACCACCGTAATAGGAGGTACACTTACTGTTTTCGGTATGAAAGCACGTGTTCTTATAGATCCTGGTTCATCACATTCATACATTGCATCTCATTTTGTGGGGAATTTATATGTTCTTCCCCAGTTGTTACCTTATGTGCTGGAGGTGTTTACCCCAATAGGGGAGTGTGTGATTGCTACTGATGTGTATCAGGTGTGTGATATATTTATAGATAGTCACATTTTGCATGTGGATCTAGCAGTCCTGCCCATACGTGACTTTGATATTATTTTAGGCATGGACTAGTTATGTGTGCATCATGCTATGGTTGATTACCATCGTAAGGTGGTAAAATTTTATGTGCCTGACATACCTGAGTTTATGTTTATGGGCGAAAGGGCCATGGGTGGCTTGTCTTTTATTTCTGCTATTCGGGCTAGAAAATTATTATCACAGGGTTATACTGGTTATCTGGCTTCTGTTTTGGATGTGAGTATAGCTGCATCGAAACTAGAAGATATTCTTGTGGTATCTGAATTTGCAAATGTGTTTTCGATTGAGTACAATATGCCACTTGATAGAGAGGTTGAGTTCTGTATTGAGTTATTGCCAGGTACAACACCGATATCAAAGGCACCGTATAGAATGACTCCAGCAAAGTTGAAAGAATTGAAGGTATAGGTACAAGAGCTGCTGGACCGTGGGTTTATTTTAGGGGTGGAATCGGGACGGGACCTGTCCCGATTAGCCTTATCCCGATCCCGTCCCGATAGAATTCAGAATTTCAATTTCCTTCCCGATCCCGTTCCTGATAAGTGTCGGGACCCGACGTGTCGGAATCCCGATGTGTCGGGATCCCGACAGTTCGGGAGATAAAAATCTCGTAATCCCGACTATAATATTTATGAATAATATCTCTGACAATAAAATATTTTTAAAATGTCTCCATCATGATTAAGATTTTAGACTGTATATTTATAAGTATACTTGAATATTTACTTAATGGTAGATATTGATAAATTTGTCATTATGAACAAAATGCACCCCTCACTCGCAGGAGAAGAGTTGCACTAAGTGTAGAAACTTGATAGACCAAAAAAAAAAAAACCACAACATTGTGAAAATAAATTTAACAAATACCATTAAGTAATTTTAGCAAGTACACAATAGACATTGTTTAAAAGATAATCTCTTGGCTTGACAACAGTATACACTCAAAATATAAAAAAAATTAAAAAAAATTAATTTTTTTTAAATTAAAAAAAATTAATTTTTTTTAAATTAAAAAAAGTTTTTAAAAAAAATAGTCGGGACGGGTCGGGAATCCCGACGGGATTGATATATTTCCCAAATCCCATCCCGAAATAAGTCGGGACGGGAAAAATCCTGAAAAAGTCGGGATCAAGATTATGTCGGGTCGGGATCGGAACGGGTGTCGGGTCGGGATGAGAAAACGAGACTTTTTGCCAGCCCTAGTTTATTTAACGAGTGTATCACCATGGGGTGCACCTGTGTTATTTGTGAAGAAGAAGGATGGCACGCTGCGGTTATGTATTGATTACCGTCAGCTGAATCAGGTGACTATCAAGAATAAGTATCCCCTGCCGCATATTGAGGATTTGTTTGAATCAGTTGCAAGGATCAGTTGTGTTCTCTAAACTGGATCTACGTAGTGGTTACCATTAGTTGAAAGTTCGAGCTGAAGATGTTCTGAAGACAGCCTTCCGTACGAGGTATGACCATTATGAATTTGTGGTTATGCCTTTTGGGTTGACTAATGCTCCTGCTGTATTTATGGATTTGATGAACATGGTTTTCAGACAGTATATTGATTGCTGTGTTGTAGTGTTCATCAATGATATCCTGGTATATATTCTAAATCCGAGGAGCAGCATGCCTTTCATTTGTGAACTATACTGGAATTACTTCGGGAGAAGCAATTGTTTGCTAAGTTCAACAAATGTGCATTCTAGCTTGAAGAAGTTGCATTTCTGGGACATGTAATATCGGGTGCCGGTATTTCAGTTGATCCTTCTAAAGTAGAAGCTATGGTAAATTGGAAAAGACCCGAGACTGTGAAAGAGGTGCGGAGTTTCTTGGGGTTAGCTGGTTACTATCGAAGATTTATTGAGGGATTTTCGAAGATAGTCACACCTATGACTTCTTTGACACAAAAGAAGACATCGTTTGTATGGAGCAACATATGTGAGAACAGTTTCCAAGAATTGAAACGACGACTAACTACAGATCCAGTTCTTGCTCTACCCAGTGGTGGTGATAATTTTATTGTATATACTGATGCCTCTAAAGAAGGTTTGGGTTGTGTGTTGATGTAGAAAGGGAAAGTTATTGCATATGCTTTGAGGAAGTTGACTCCTTACGAGCAGAACTATCCTACCCATGACTTGGAATTGGCTGCGATTATTTTTGCTTTGCATAAGTGGAAGCATTATCTTTATGGGGCCAAGTTCGAAGTCTATACTGATCACAAGAGTTTGAAGTATCTATTCTCGCAGAAGGAACTAAATATGCGACAACGTAGATGGATGGAAAAGCTTAAAGACCACGATTGTTCTATCTTGTACCATCCTGGTAAAACTAATGTGGTAGCTGATGCATTGAGCATGAAGACTTATCTATCTTGCTTGTTGGTTCGAGAATGGAAGATACTTGAAGACTTGAGGGATTGGGATCCTTGTGAGTCTGTACATGGGGTATTGTTTGCTACTGTTTGAGCTACGCCTTTGTTATTTCAGCAGATAAAGGAAGCTCAAAAGAATGATTCGGAACTGCTAAAGATAGTGGATGGCCTGAAAGAAAGCAAGACACCTGACTTTGTGATTAATAGCGATGAAATCTTAACCTTCAGAGGTAGATTGTGTGTGCCTTCTTGTGATGGAGTGAAACAACAGGTACTTGAAGAAGCCCATGATACACTATTCACCGAGGGAATACAAAGATGTACAGAGACCTGAAGCAGCATTTCTAGTGGAATAATATGAAGCGAGAGATTGCTGATTTTGTTATGAAGTGTTTGACATGTCAACATGTGAAGCCCGAGCATCAGCGACCTGCAGGCTTGTTGCAACCACTTGAGATACCTGAGTGGAAATGGGAACATGTGACGATGGATTTTGTGACTGGGTTGCCTCGTACTCGACAGGGTCACGATGCAGTATGGGTTGTTATTGACAGACTGACTAAGTCTACTCACTTTTTACCAGTTGCAATGACTTATACTTTGAGTCAGCTAGTATCTCTTTATGTTCAGGAGATTGTTAGATTACATGGTGTGCCAGTTAGTATTGTATATGACAGGGATCCGATGTTTACTTCTCGTTTCTGGCAGGCTTTACAGAGGGCTATGGGGACTCAGTTGAACTTTAGCACAACCTTTCATCCACAGACAGATGGACAGTCCGAGAGATTGATTCAGATTCTCGAGGATATGTTACGTGCTTGTGCAGTTGATTTTAAGGGCAGTTGGGACACTCATTTACCTCTTGCTGATTTTGCTTATAATAACAGCTTCCAATCTAGTATTGATATGGATCTTTATGAAGCTCTGTATGGGAGGAAGTGCAGATCTCCTATTTGTTGGGACGAAGTTGGTGAAGCCAAGCTTTGGGGCCCAGAGATGGTTCAGCAGTCACCTGAAAGTGTTAAACTGATCAGAGACAAATTACAGACAACTCAAAGTAGACAGAAGAGTTATGCCGATAAGAGATGGCGTGATCTTGAGTTTCAGGTTGGCGATCATGTGTTCTTGAAGGTATCATCTCGCCGGGGAACTAAGAGATTTGGGAAGAAAGGTAAATTATCGTCGAGATACATTGGGCCGTTTGAGATCCTTGAAAGGGTTGGGAGTGTGGCTTACAGACTTGCGTTGCCACCATCTTTGGCATATATTTATGTTGTGTTTCATGTCTCCATGTTACGAAAGTATTTTAGGGATGAATCTCATGTGCTCGAGTATGAAGATATCACATTTCAGCTAGATTTGTCCTATGATGAGATATCAGTAGTGATTCTAGATACTAAGGAACAGATCCTGCGTACTAAACGAATTCCCTTGGTTAAAGTGTTATGGCGGAATCACGAGATTGAAGAAGCCACTTGGGAGACAGAATAGTATATGCGGGAACAATACCCTCACCTCTTCGATGGTTTCGATAAGAAAATTTAGGGACTAAATTCTTTTTAGGGGGAGAGGTTGTAACATTCGGGAATTACATATTTTATTAATTGTGCATTAACATGATTAATTACGTGCTACATGTAATATTTAATGTGTTTATGTGTTTTGGATTGTGGACTTGAGTAATTGCCCTACGAGAGTCCATTTGAGCATAAGATATGTTGGGCTTTATGTGTGACGTATTTAAAGTTAATATTGTACCTTGGTTATGTTGGTTATGATTTATAACGTTGAAATAGAAAATGACATGTTAGTGCTAGAAAATATATATTTTCAGCTAGATTGACCCGAAGTGATCGTACATTACGTGTTTCTTTTATATTGTTAAAATATATATTTATTTTAATCTTGACTAATTAATAATGATTAATTAGTATTTACTTGGGTCTAGTTGATAATTAATTATATGTTCATCAACCGGGTCAAATGGCCATATTTGACTAATGCCACTAATTAATTTGTTGGCAAAATACACAATTGGGCCACCCAACTTTCCTACTTTTTGCAATTCAGCCATCGAAAGTTTGAAATATCTATTTTGGCCATCCAACTTTTGTCCAGTTGCAAGCGAGCCCATTTTTTGGATGGATGTTAGATTCAACCGTTAAGTTAAGTCAAATATCTATTTTACCATTCTAAATATCAAAGGATGAACAATTATAATAGAACTTGGGGGGGTTTTTACAGATCTGGGTCTCTTCATTTTCATCTTCTCCAATTGAGGGTTACAGATCTAGATTACAGTGAGGGTTACATAAATCAACAATATTAGGTTGGTGACCCAACTACAAACATTTGACCGAAAAAGAAAACACTCCAAATGGTCAACTCATGAAACAATCGTCGATCTAGTAGAACTGACATGTTTTCGATGGCTTCGGAAATCTGAGATCTCTGCTCGGAGATGAAGAGGAAAGAGGTCGGCGACTGTGGAATCTAAATTGAAGCTGGAGTATGCCAAAGACGAGAGTTGTCATCCCTACATTGAGTTTCTTCATTTGTCTCTGGGAGATGGTAAAACCCATATGAGAGACACAGACTCACCCCATATCCGCCAAGAAAAGGGCTTCATCTGAACTCATCCACCTCCATCAGAACTCCGCTAAATCTTACCTAACAGTTTGGAGCCCAATGGTGTTCACTATCCAAATGTAAATGGAGAGCACCATTCAAGGGCTAATCAGATCAACATCTCATACTTAGCCTCTCCAACACATATCAAAATTACAGGCAATTGGATTGAAAATTAAAAAACCACACACCACTTTAGATCGACATATATCTTTTCAAAACATGCTTTTCGGTCATGGCCTAACCAATCAGAACCCCACCAATAGCTCCAGCCACCGCTGCCAACCTAGGGCCGGACGCTGCCTTGAAAAGCGTATCGGTACCCAACCCAGAGACCACGCTGTTCATCACATCATCCGTATCCCTAACTGCCACCCTTTAGACGCCTTAACACCCTTTATCAAACCCTTACCAGCACAAATGACGGCGCTGCCAAGGTAACCGATGCATGTGTAGTGGAAGAGGCGTGGCCGGATCTGGGACTTTGATTTGAGGGGGAGCGAACTTGGAGATGAGAAGGAGCAATCCAGATCGGGGTCGAATAGTTGGACTCAGTTCACCTTTGATCTTAACCCTCACAAGCGAGTGCCTAGGACACCACAACTTCATTAAGTTTGCTTGTGTCCCACCAAAAGCACAAAAATCAGTAAGAAGTATGGCTTCAACAAAATACAAAACTCAAATTATGGGCCAGAGATGAAGGTTTACTGAGAGATGAGAGATGAGACACATCAAGTCTAGTTTCCTAGAATGCTGAGACATAGCAAGTACATTTGGTGGATTTTCGGCTAAAAGGAAGACGAAGATGGGTGGGGGGAGGGGGGCGGCTGGCATGAGTTGATTATTTTTTAAATTATACTTTGACCCCTTTTTCTTTATACAAATGTCATATGCAATTTTTTTTTCAGTTAGACCCTTTTGTATTTAGAAGGGTAAAATAGATATTTGACTTAACTTAACAGTTAAATCTAACGTCCATACAAAAAATGAGCTCGCTTGCAACTGGACAAAAGTTAGATGGCCAAAATAGATATTTCAAACTTTCGGTGATCAAATTGCAAAAAGTGAGAAAGTTGGGTGGCCCATTATGTGTTTTGCCTACTTTGTTTGACAATTTTGACTGTTGACCAACCAATGAGATTTATACCTTAAAATGACTAACTATTTATTTGGTTATTTTATTGTTTCACCAATTGACTAATAAGTTAGATTTTGAATTTCAGCCGGATGACTTGAAACAAATATGTTTTGTTGTTTTTCTTTGTTTTGGTTTGATTAATCCTAGGCGGTGGTGGACCCTCATCTTCACCTTATAAAAGTAAACAGAGAGTGAGAGACTCATTTTTCTCTCCTCCCTTCAGTCGTACACCTCCATGAATGTTTTAACGATTGTTTGGATTCTAAGCTTGGATTATTAACGAAAAATTACATGTTTTTAATTCGACTCCGCAGGGATATTGTACGTGTTGAGGGTTACATTTGTACCCTAATATTACGTGTTTTTACCGATATTTTTTTGAAAGAAGTAAGTTACTAACCCTTTCCCTTTGTATGTGATAATAGCATACATGAACTGTGGGCTACTCCCATATGATTTGTTTTGAATATGGAGTATGCATAATTTAGTTACGAATTATTATTAATTTTAACTGGTTAATGTGTTAAATGGTTTTAAACCATTATTTTGCCGAGTAACACGTCGTTGAGATTGTGTTGGGATGAATCCTGCAAATCGCGGTGATGCCCGAAATTTATAAATATTAAACGAATGACTCAACGGAGTCGATTTAGGGGAAATAAAATAGAACGAGTGACGTGCTCGATTCCTACGATAATGAGAAATACTTTGGTGTAATTTATTATATGTAAAATATTACATAGCTTGATATTTGTGTATAAGTAAATAAATGTTTAAGTGTTTATTTGCAGGCAAATAAGCATACTTGTTACGTGTGTTGAGCTCCCCTCTTTTGGGACTCGACGGTTGTGTTTATTAGCAAGTAAACATCTACTTGTGCATCACATTGAGTCCATCTGGCATATGTGGTTGTGTCGACAATGGGACGACATTAGTCTTTACGAGAGTTAAATCTCGTGATCATTACGGGTCGTTGCATGGGTCTCTCCCTTGTTATTGGCCGTGACAAGGATGTATCATTTGTTAGAGCAATTCGCATAACAGACAGAAGACTAGACTCTTGGGTAAAACTCGGGGTAATGAGACTCCTGATTAAGTCCCAATGTCATTGGTTTTGGATATTATTGGGTTCATCATTTATTTGGGCTTACCTCAATATGTGTACTCCTTCTGCCTCTCTTCTCGGGCTGCCGGTATCTTCTTTTTTTTTTCTTCTTCTTATTTGTTGGTAAGAGTTTTTTCCTCCTTAATACCCTATTTATATAAGTAAAACCCTATTAGGTTTTCAACCCTAACCAAATTCTAACGTGATTTTACTGAAATAAATTAAGTAATATTAATAGAGAGTTTTTTTTAATTACTTTTTTATTAAAGTCTTAGTCAAAAGTGGGCCTAGCCCGACCAAATTCAATTAATTACCAAATAGGTCCAAAACAAAAATATAATTTTAATCAACACAAAATAATATTTTTACTTAAAATAATCAGGGTATTACAATATTACACACCATTCTGTCAAATCGCTAGAAGATAGTAGCTTGCATGCTACGCTGATTACACCACGTGTATTTACTGCCATTAAAACCAAGATCTTGAAGCTCCCTGCCTATCCCAACCAGAACCGCCAATTTTTTCATGGGAAGCTAAAATGATATTGAAGTCTCCACCAACCATCCAAGAAGAGTTAGCAAAATCCCTGCCCAAATCGATAATTTGGTTATAGAGGTCTTGTCTTTTAGAAGCTAAGCACTTAGCATAAACAAATGTAATATGAGCGTGTTGAGACCACAAATGATGTCTAACTTGAATAGTAATTAAGCTACTGCATAGAATCATAAGCAACCTGACAAGAGAAAGTGGATTTTACCAAAACCCAAATATCGTTAGCCATATTACAGAAGTGATATTTGAACCATCTATCATGGGTTCGTTAATAGCAAGAAATGAGATACTGTGAATCTTGATCAATTTTTTTAGGTGGGAAACAGTGGAGTCATTGCTCACCCTGCGAAGGTTCCAAAATAGGCAGTTACACGTCATGGGAAACCGTGACAAGAGGATCGCCATGAGTCTTGTCATGTAATTGGGACCGTGTAGCTCAATCAATAGAGGGGATAACTGGGGTTTACGTCCTCTTTGTTTCTTGCGAGGCACTTCCTGGTTTAAGGTTTCAACATTGGAACCATTCGCCGGCAAGTCCTCATCTTCAAGAGTTTTGCAAAACCACATAACGATTGGAGGAAAGAATGGGCTGGGTAGGTTCCATCTCTTCTGAACTATTCAAGTTGTCTTGAAGAATTTCTAAATTTCCAACATCAAAGAAAGCTTTTTGAAATTACAACTCTACCTCTTAGATTTATAAATGAAAATCGTATCACTTTTTAGCCTTAAATGTGTCACTTTTGCCTTTAAATGTTATTTTTATCTTTAAACGTTTCATTTTTAGTCTTTTTATGTGTAAATCATTATGTATGAAAGAAAATCAATTTTGGCTTTAAATGTATCTTTTTTGCTTTTAAATGTATTACTTATACATTTAAATGCGTCACTTTTAGTCTCTCAATGTGTAAGCCATTTTGTATAAAAATATGTTATTTTTTGCCTTAAATATGTCACTTTTACTTTTAAATGTGCCATGTTTGCATTTAAATGTGTTAGTTTTAGTCTCTCAATGTATAAGTCATTATGTATAAAAGTGTTTCACTTTTTTGCATTGAATGTGTCACTTTTACCCTTAAATATGTCACTTTTACCTTTAAATCTGTTACTTTTAGATCCTCAATGTGTAAGTCATCAAAGTTCGTCAAATCATGTTGAGTGTTGCAAGGTAAATTGAGCTAACAGAGATTAGCAAAGGATGACGTAGAACTAAGCCTAGGTGCACATGAGCCACGACTCACGTTCCTGAAAACAATAGGGGCACCGAAGCAATTAATGAAATTTTCAATTTCATTAAAGTGGTGAGCGTGCCACGTGACCTCCATGTCTAATGTTTGTTCAGCCTGTCTAAAGCCTTTGACCCGGATCTGGGTTTCGCGATCTGGGTTGCTTCATTTACCTGCTTCTAGCCTATTTTTTCTCTTTAATTTTGACTTTTTTTTATGGATAACTGCAGTTTCAATTCTACAAATGGTTTGCTCATGCTCAAACCAAACTCAATTCTTATTTGGGATTTCGTCTTACGAATTAGGATCCGTAAAACAGTCTTATATAAGTTTTTGCCTAAATTATTTTACCTTACATTTTCTTCTTACATGAATTGTGAGCCACATATACATGAACTTTAAAGGAAATAACACATACCAATACTAATGGGTGAAATTCGGGCCGGTCCACTTTATTAAGTTTCTAATCGCTAAAGTACCCTCTTTTTATTTTCAACCGAAAAATGTCACTTTTTGACGCGAAAAGACTGCGATACATTTAATGAGCAAGGGTTGTGCTACGACAAATTTATATATCGCGGTGCAAAACATTGTGATGGATGAAGTATTCATTTTTTTTAAAATTATTATTAGTTTGCAACGCGGTTCACAAATTCAAACGCTAACAAAGTTTTGTACCGCGATTCACAAATTTAAAAGCTAGCATAGTTTTGCACCACGATTCTTTTCTTAAAATTGTTGCACCGCGATATATTTATACTTTATACTGTAATTATTAAAAATTAATTATTATTTTTTTGCATTTTAACAACCTTTTCAAACCGCGATTCAGAAATCTTTGCACCGCGATTCACAAACTCAAAAAATTAGCTTAGTTTTGCACCGTGATTTATAAAATTAAAAGCTATCATAGTTTTGTACCACGATTCTTTTCTTAAAATTATTGCACCATGATATATTTGCACTTTATACTGTAATTTATTGAAAATTAATTAATTTTTTGCACTTTAACAACCTTTTCAAACCGCGATTCAGAAATCTTTGCACTGAGATTCACAAAATCAAAAGCTAACATAGTTTTGTACCGCAATTCACAAAATTAAAAGTCAACATAGTTTTGTACCATAATTCCTTTTTTTATATATCGCGATTCAAGAGCATTAAATTGAAAAGGTACAACATATTTACATGTTGCTTAAATATCAAGAAGAGCCATAATATTATTGCACAATGATTTTATTTTTTATATATCGCAGTTCACATGTTAAAATTGGAAATAACGAAAGTTATTGTTTCTTGCACTGTGATTCTTTTCTTAAAATTGTTGCACCGCGATATATTTGCACTTTATACTGTAATATATTAAAAATTAATTAATTCTTTTGCACTTTAACAACCTTTTGAAACCACGATTAAGAAATCATTAAACAAAAAAATAAAAATTTCATATAAAAAGTGACTTTTGAACCGCGGTTCACACGGCTACTCATCGTTAAGAGCTCATTAAGGGTAACGTAGTCATTTCCCTCTCAAAAGTGACTTTTTCCGGATGAAAATAAATAAGATCTACTGTAGCGATTAAATTATTGGAAAAATGGACCGGTCCGCAATTTGTTCAATACTAATAATCAGGTCAATCATGGTGTGAGCCTGCGGTACCACATTTATCATTCATAATACTTGATTAGGGGTGGTAATTTGAGGCACGACACGATTGATAGACACGTACACGACACGGAATTATAGGGTTTGTGAGCTGGGGCTTATTGGGTTTGGGTTGTTAAAGGGCCAACACGATAAAAAATGAGTTGTTATTGGGCTGACTTGATAAACACGGTAAGACACGATAACTAAAATATATATGTTTTTAAAATACATTTTTAAGAATTTACTAGAGGTTGTTCACTTCTTTCGAACTATTTTCATGATTATTTCATATTTTTATCATTTGAACATTTATGAATTTTAAACTATTTGACTATTTATATTGATAAATTTTCAAAATATATACTCCCTCCGTCCCTAAATAATTGTCCTGGTTGACCCGGCGCACAGTTTAAGAAAAAACAATTGACTTTATTGTTTATATTAGTTTAATGTGTAGTTTCCTTTAAAACTCATGTGTATGTGGCCCATAATTAAAGTAGGGTGAAAAAGTAAGGGTAAAGTGGTAAAAATGATGTTCTAAAAATGTAAGTTTCAAACTGGACAATTATTTTGGGATGGACAAAAAAGGAAAGGAGGACGATAATTTAGGGACGGAGGGAGTATTAAAAAATCAAAATGATATAAATAGTTTATATGAAAGAGTAATTTGTGTTGGAAATAGCAAGTTTCTTATGTATCCAAACAAGTGGAAATTAAGTACAAGTTACGTACCATTGAATTAATTCAGAAGCATTGCTAAATTTGATGTTTGTAGTCGTAGAGATTACATGAATGAAATACTGAGAGAGAGAGAGAGAGAGTAATTAAGAACTAACAGATCATGAGAGGAGGAGCAAAAGGCTTGACGCAGATACGATCCAGGATGACTACGAAGGCCATAATGAGTTGAGGGTCGAATGGCGGTTGAACCACCAGAGTGAATACATCGTCGCTCAACATTATGGTACTAGTAGTAGTAGCAGTGGCTCTCTTCCTAACTATCTTAGCAGCCACTTGTCCAGTAGAGGGGTCCTTTATCTTGCAGTTTCGCCTCCAAAAAGAACCTTGTATCCTGAAATCCGGACCTTGACCTCCCTCCATGAACACTTGTGCCTCGCAGTTGCTAATTTGGCAATGCCGCCGTCCTCGTTCTCGTCCTAGTACCCACGTTGATCTTCTCATTGTGAATACTCTGTTTGTGGATGATGACTTTTTGGTCCATCTTGATGTTCCTGTTCCACATCCATTATCTTCTTCTCCTCCTCTATACCCGTTCCACTCATGTTGCATACTCAACATCTACATATTTGCACTCACACATTCAGATTCAGTAATCATTATTAATTTGTAAGCTTAATGATTGAATAAAAAAACTCAAGAGAGAGATTAAGAGAAATTAAATTGAAGTAATTAATAGACCAGGGTGAAGAAGGACCTTTATGCAAACACGATAAAAATAATACTGTAATTATTCTTTGGAATTCATATACATACTGATACACACACGTACAGTAGTCAGTAGGCATGCATTGATATAGGCTAATGGTATAGGGAGCGGAGCCAGTAGCCAGTAGTAGTAGATTAGTTGGGTACGTACCTGGGGTTTAAGTGTGAGCAAAGGTTTGCCGGATCCGTCCATGAGGACAAGTGGTCGAACAGATGACCAATTACTAGTTGAGGTGTTCCTAGAGTAGTTATCAACCCGGAAAGCCAGACCGCCATGGTGATCAAAGACTGTAAAGCCGTCGGTACCTTGGAAACTCATGCTTGATCTCTTCCACACAGTGAGCACAGTTGGTGTTGGTGTTGGTGTTGGTGTTGGTGTAATTGGAATATTGAAAAGTTGGTGGGGGTAAGGATGATGATCAGGATCTAGTAATGGATACTGGTTTTTGTTCTGATCAGATTCAGACGGATGAATCCTTGACATGTTAATTTCAACTAGTACTCTTGACTCTTCTATATTATATGCGTATGGATGGAGCTGAGTAGTAAAACTTATGTATATATATTGTGTGTGTGCAGTAGAGTTTGAGATTGCAAGATCAAATTAACCCGAAAAGAAACTAAAGATGGCGCACTGCGCACTGCGCACAGAGAGAGGTGTATGTAATGTAACTATGGTCTAGACCATGTAAGGACTAAGGATGGATGTTATTTTAATTAATTAGCCTATAAATAGTATATAGTATTAGTATATATGTTCCAAACATGCCATGCCATGCCATCACAACAAGGGAGAGGATAATATGTAGCTACTGCTAGATAGTAAGTTTGGACGACTCCCACTCCCACTCCCCACTTCCGCCAGCCTTAATTGTTCTATTTATTAATATATCTATGTATAGTTAATTAATTACGACCGCTAGCTAGTCCATAGTTTAATTAGTGGTTAATATGGTCTCTCAGTGGGACCCCACCCCCACCCAATGATCTAATTTCATCAGGGATGCACGGTGAGACGTATTTATTTATTTATTTAGTGGATTAGTGGATCAAAATATCATATCGATCGATCATCGGAGATATATATATATATATATATATATTTTTTTTTGTTTACTTTTTCAAACTTATATTCATCACTAATCTGTCATCAAGTATATAAATTAATTAAATTAATATATGGTCCCGTACGTCGGATTGACCGAGAGCAGTAACTATCATTCACATAATTGGTGTTATCTAAATTTATTTATTGATTGATCATTTTTGTTCTTTTCGCAGCTAATATTTTGTATGTGTCTGGCATTAATTAATTAAATTATAACAAGTAACAAGGGATGGATGGATCGATCGATTTGATTCCATTCCATTCATCCAACTCCAACTCCAACTCCAACGTAAGAAGAGATAGAGATGAATAAGTTAATGTTAGATTGGAATGACAGCTAGATAGACAACTTTTATTTTTATAAACATTACTCCATTAATTAATTCCTACTAATTACCCTTAACTTATACCTGCACGCGTTCACATTGGAGTACAGATTATTATACTTACTAGCAAACAACACCCATTAACTAACTAAGTTTCTTATTAATTAATTACTCCATTCACTTTTTTATATTTTATTTAAAAAGTCTACTTTCAAAAATTAAGGAATAAAGTATAATTTTATTACTAAAAATATCATTTTCTTAAAAAAAAAAAGATTGGTCAAAGTGGTTTGTTTGTTTGTTTAATTAGAGCCCCTGGTTTTGCAGTGAGTCTTAAAAGTTAAAACTAGGGATTAATGATGTGATTAGTGTAACGCTACGTCAGAAAATTCTATTTTGCATGCATACTGACAAAATATAAATATACGAGTATTAGTATCTATTGGTTGAGTGGTTGTGGCTAGAGCCTAGATTCCCTCCCTTAAAACCAAGTGTCTCCCTCGTACCTTCCCATTACTACAACTACTAATTAACATTATTCGCTTGTTTATTTTTACAAATTTTAATATTAGTTTCATAACATCAAACTTTAGATTTTTTTTTTTTTACATTTACATCGTCTATCAAATATTTTATTTTCTAACTGCTCAAAATATTACAGGTTTGAGTTGGTAATATATTGATTCCTGGCCTGCTACATTCATTTCAACTAAGTAGCTAGCTATAGGCTATAGCCACATTACATAGATAGACCAACTAGACTAGTAAAGATATCCAGTTGGGGAAAATCCATTAAATAAGAAATAATATCACCCACTACGGTGCATCAATACTCAATAGCAGCAGGCTTGCCAATACTTGTTTAAGTTTCTGGAGTCTGCCCTCTGCCGCCCCATGATAAATTGATAATTCCACTGCCCACCCTTGAGGTTTCCGGTGGAATTCAAAGATAATCTACTACTGTACCTACTTGATGGTATAATATTTGATTTCGTATACAATCATCAAATATAGACTAGCTAGGGTCCATCGAATGTGACCAGCTAACAGCTTTGGGGGAGAAGACTAGAAGAGTAAAGCATCGAGCATCAAGCATCAAGCATCAAGTATCAAGTAGCATGTGTGTAGAAAGTACTAGAAACACAACACGACACACAGTGGAGGGTTAATAGTAGAGTACTAGTACAGTAGTACCTATTACCTATTCTATTTAGGTGGAGGACAGGAGGTACAGTTGCAGGTCTTGGGAACAAATGCACAAACCCCATAGGGCTTGTTAGGAAGCTGGCAGTCTATTCCAAAGCAGCAAGGCATGTTGGCACAGGTTGTTGGATCTGCTGCCTTCACACAGCACTTGCACACCAAGCACAGCTGGAAGGGTGCCAGCTTTCTTCCCCTTCCCCTTCCTCCGCCACTCCCCTCCTCCTCCTGCATATGATTATTGTCAACACCCATCACTGGCCTATACTCTGTTGTACCTGCTACAACCAGCTCTACCGATTCATACTGAACCTCATCTTCATCCACAGCACCCCCTGCATCAAATTAATCAATCCACCACTCATAACTATTCCATTTAATTTAAACCACTAAAAACACTGACAACTATTGACTACACTAACCTGCAGATTGGCCGATTAAGAGAATCACTAGTAAGGATACTATACTGACCTGCTTCCTTGCCATACCAGGTTTTAGCTCTACTGCCTTGCCTTACACAACTGACAACTGTTGTCATGGGAGAGAGACCGAGACTGAGAGGTAATCAATCTTTTCCTCTATAATTTGTGTGGTCGAAACTCTAAACTAGAAAGCAGATTATTGGGTGTGGGTCAGGTGATGGGGATTTCTTCGCTGTAAACCCGACTTCTACATTTAGTTGGCTGTCATTTAGACTATGATTGTCCCTTTCTTTGTCCATGCTCCTCCTTTATTTTTGTTCTTATTCTTCAAACTCAGGAAAATTCTTACCCCAGTTCACACTTTGCTCTAATAATCAAAACATATTAAAGAAACAAGTATAGCCAACTCACTGCCCCAAAGGCCCTTTCTAATGTATACTTGTCCATTTTCGCTAAATGATACCAACGGAGAATGAGTGTTATTAAACAATACAAATCATGCAGTGCTAAAACTTCAACAGTTGAATATTAGCAGAACAACACTTCAATAAGAAACTACAAGCGATTTGCCTTTTCAACATCCATCCACATCCACATCCACATATGCGTCTATGATTTAGCCTACCACAAAGTAATTTTTAAACAGCATAATAAAGCATCATCAAAATTTCAAGAACAAATAAGGAAAACAAAAAAAATGCAAATTGCTACATCAAGTGAATAACACAATGTTGGCATTACCAGTTACCATCACCATGTACAAGCATCAAGTGCAGAGTAGTAAAGACACCCTTGCTTTGAAGGGTGCAAGGAAGAACAAGACACACTGCAGAAAATCTACACGATACATACATACATACATACATATATATATGTGTGTGTGTGACACTCCTCTCATCTAACCCGACAGGCTGCAGGGCCACCCGGAGAACAAGTTGGGTTAGGAGACCGACATCCAGCACCAGCACCAACAGTTCTAACAAACTTGTGATGCATCCGATAATCTGAGAGACCTCCGGTGACTAAAGTACGACCCATCAGAGGAGATATTGATGAAGATGATGAGACTTCGTTTCCACTGCCACTACTACTTTGCAAAGGCTCCAAGGTCTCAACCACGTCACTCATTAATGGCCTTGCTTTGGGGTTTTGGCTCAGGCAATAGTATGCCAAACTGCAAGCTTTCTGGGCTGCCCTCACCGAGTACTGATTTTCTAATCTTGGGTCTATAATTTGCAGCAGTTTTCTCTTGTCATTCAGCTTTGGCCGAGCCCAATCCACCAGGCTCTGCTCCTTGCTTGGCCTGGTCTTGTCAACGGACCTCCTACCAGTCAACAACTCCAGAAGAACAACTCCGAAGCTGTACACATCACTCCTGGCAGTAAGGTGTCCTGCTCATTTGATACATGCCTCGTCTCAGTTTAAGTGTTAAAGCATATCCAGATACAAGATGAAACTCACTACAGACTCATGAGCATCAATCCTTCCTCATATTTTTGCTCCTTTTGCATACCAGTTCTTATTACGGCCCGTTATCACATTGTGAGGAACCATTGGTTGGTGTGGCCAATATTATTACACAAATAAGACAGTAGGCATTTCCAGAAAACAAAGGAAAAGGAAGAAGAGATAATGCAGGAATCTGATAATTCCCCCATTGCAACTCCTATTTGCTTTCATTCCATTAACTTAAGTTACAGACATTATACACACACAGAGTTGTCAGTATCCCAAAATACGTATCAAGAATTGGGTCATTGACACGTGTATTATGTGTGTATCCCATATAACAATATATCCTACGATACATTATTTGTGTCTTACGATAAGGTGCGTATCTTACAATGCAATAGTGTATCTTGTGATACATTGTTGTTTTATAATTAGACTTGCACAAATAACTTATCAAAAAAATAATTACTAGACTTGCACAAATAAAACAAAATTATACTTTTTAATTATTATTTTTTTGACAAATCCAGAATATAAAAAGTATCATATTGAATAATACTTCGATGTAAATCGGTGAAATCACAAGTTTTGAGTCTTAATTTACAAATATAATGGTTTTAATCATTATAATTTTGCCAAAAATTTACTGAATACAATCAGATCTACTTATAGTTCCTCTTCCTAAGTATATATTTCAAAATTTAGATGGAATATCTAAACTTTTTCTGTATTTTTATATTTATAGCGTATCCTACGATACACACAATGTATCCCCACATAAAAATAAAATCCCGATACACAATACATATCCTGATTTAACAACTATGTATATATGTGTGTGTGATGAGCCTTTTTATCTCTCCTACATTAGAAATTATAAATTAGTGCACAAGAAAAAATCCACTATGAGAATTGGAATGGCATACCTGTCATTACATATTCTGGGGCAGCATAACCATAGGTACCCATTACCCTAGTTGAAACATGGGTCTCATCACCCTGTGGCCCAGCTTTTGCAAGTCCAAAATCAGACAACTTGGCTGTATAATCCTGCAGGTTCACACATAAGCTTAAGGATCCTTCATCTCCTATGAAGAAGATTGCTACAAGAATTTTGAGAAAAAGAGAGAAAAAGACAAAACAAAGGCTAAAAGAGAAAAATACAAGTTTAATAGTCAATCCTAAGGAAGCTCACTTACGGAGTCCAATAAAATGTTGGAAGTCTTGAAATCCCTGTAGATAACAGGCCTTTCAGCATTGTGAAGGAAAGCAAGCCCTTTAGCTGCTCCAAGAGCTATCATCATTCTTGTTGACCAAGATAAAGGCACAGTTGCTTCTGAATGCCTCGAGAAATTCCACATCAACTTAAGTTAACAAAATAGCAATATTTAATGTCACTACCACTAGTTAGCAAGTTTTAGTTATTGAGAACCCTACTGTTACCATAAGTACAAGGGAAACTGCATCATGATAGTGACTTATCACATATTAATTGCTCAGTGAGAGAAAGCAGATACGATATATCACAAAAGAGAGCCTTGAATGATCAAAGCTTGCAAACAGATCAGTCAAACCATGTAATAGAACATAGGTAACAATGTTGACGCTAAATTGGACAAAACACAATAAATCTTGTTTTAAGCATACTTCAGAGTATGCTTAAAACAAGATTTATTGTGTTTTGCCCAAGTTAGTCATGCTTCAGAGTAACAATGTTGAGACTAAATTGGACAAAACACAATAAATCTTGTGTTTTAAGCATACTTCAGAGTAACTTATCAAAAAAAAAAAGCATACTTCAGAGTATAATCTCCTGCATGAATTTATTTTATAACAGACTTACATATGAATGAAGCAAAAGAATACTCCTAAGGGGTTTATGACTCTATTTTAGGTTTTAAAGGTAACAGGGGTGGTGAAGCTACACACATAAGAACCACTTGCGCCACTTTAGTTTTGGAAAAAGTGTCTATGAACCATGCTGACGATGAGGAAACACAACTTTTGGTCTAATAATGATAATTTGATTTCGCCTCCTAGTTTTGGTGAAAAATTGCAGATTTAGAATTTTGCACCCCCAGTGCAGCGAAATTCATATTTTAACTTCTAATTTTCTACCCCCAGTATAACTTTGCCCCCCTAGAAACTGAATCAAGCAGTTATGACTTACGCCTCCTATGTAGAGCTTTCATCCTGTTTGGACAATGGCTTATATAATACTCCCTATATCCTCAAATAAATGACGTTTTAGAAATTTGCACACATATTAAGGAAGCTTATAAAAGACGTTTTAAAAATTTGTACATATTAAGGAAGCTTATAAAAAAACTGATGTAACCTTGTGTAAGTGCAATTATTGTTGATAAGTTGCATGATTATTTCTCTTTCCTCTTAACATCCCTCTTTAAATCATCATACTTTTTCTCAAAGTTTGAACAACACATTTAAACACCGAGACTCAGTTTTTGGTGTTTGGAAGCGGGTTCTAGTGCAGGGGAATCTTTTGTAGATATGGTGGGTAGGACTATTATTGACTAATTCTTGTCTTGTATACTCTCTGTATACAAAGGAGCGTCTCCTTTTTTAATGCTGGTTTTAATATATATATACTATTACTTATCAAAAAATAATAATAAGAGCAATTTTGGTAAAATGTGGATACATATTTCTTGCAATCCTGTAACGTCATATATTTTCGACAATATTTTTTTCTAAGACATCATTAATTTTGGGACGGAAGGAGTATGCCTTAAATCCACATCCTGTTAGGAGCCAATGGTGGAGAATTTGCTTGTCAGGTAGATGGGGGGGAAGAGAACTAAGTTTCTCTAGGTTCCTTTGTGGGGTAGTATGAGGACATAATAGCCTTCCCATATAGTCAAATTGGCCAAACACGGATATTCCCTACCACAGACGTTAATGGAATGGGTAAAGCGAGACAAATTCAAACGGGAGGAAAGTGGAATAAACCCAAACCACAAGGGCAGCGGTGTTATTGTTAAACATATCTAAAGTAAATTTCAAATTTAAAGTTTGGTACTGAAAACAATTTTTGAAAATGCTCAAACAAGCCCATATTCTCTAAGGAATTATCGTTTGCTATGAGCAGTATATAGTTTTCCTAACTTTGTTTGATGGATGAACTGAAGATAGATGTTGACACATTTTATATTTGGTATGGTGTGAAGTACTTGAAGGTGTGATTGCATACATCTTTATCAGTGATGCCACAAGAAACTGAAAAAGACTTATTCTTTTTGCTTTACACTATATCCTGAAGCATGCTTAGTCTTGTTCAGTACATAAACAAGTCAATCCACAGAATTAAATTTGACTACTCGCATATCAATTAGAAATCAAGTTTGGTCTAACTAGAACAGGTCACCATCATTGCCTTTTTTCAAAAACAAATAAAAAATCAATTACAATACTAATGTTCTTCTAATTATTATTTTTATTGTTGTTGATGGTGGTGGAGGAAGTAAAAGAAGCATTGTCACTCAGAATGCATTGAAAGAGTATTTGGAAGAGGAAATTTGTACGTATGTGTGTGTGTGTGTGAGAGAGAGAGAGAGAAGAGACGAAGGTGCATACTTCGGAAGAGATGATTCTCGAGGCTTCCTCGAAACATGAACTCGTAAACAAGCAACCTGTGGTCGTCCTCGCAACAGTATCCAATCAACTTTACCAGATTGGGGTGTCTGAGCTGACCGAGGAAGTTAACTTCGGTCTGAAAAATGAGAGTAAAAAAACAAAATAAGACCAAAAAAAAAAAAAAAAGTCTTGTGGATCATGGTGCATTGACTACTAAATATAAATAAACTAATAGTAAAATGGATGCATAAGTACATTACAAGAAGTAAATGACATTAAAGAGGAAATGAGGGAAGAAGGAAATGGGAGCTCACAAGCCATTCACGGTGGCCTTGAAGGCCCTCCTTGTTAAGGACCTTGACGGCAACAGGGAGGGATTTGAGACCAACCCTGACATTTTCATCAATGTAGCCCTTGTAGACGGTACCAAAACCACCCTCGCCAAGAATGTAGTCAGAGCGGAAGCTTTTGGTAATAGTCTCGAGCTCGAATAAGGTGAAGGCAATGACATGGGTATAAAGAAGGGCATTGTTTCTCGAGTCTTCAAGATTGCGGGGGGTGGAAGTATCGCTCAGATCTGAGATGGAACGACTGTGCTTCTTGTTTCCGGCCAACGATAACATCTGCAGCTGCTGAACTGCCCATATATACATATATAAATATTTATATATTTTTTCATTTACTTTTTAAGATAGAGAAAAAAAACCCTAAATTCGTTTAATAATACGGAAACAAATGACCCCCAAAATTAAATAGAGTAAACGACAGAAGATGCATCCTAATCCAATTTTACAGTTGGGTCCGGTGAACAAACAAATCATTAGGTTTGTTAGAATGATTGATTGTGCAGTTGCAGCATAGCATACTGGAATTTGGTAATGTGCTAAAGCGCAAGAAGAAAGAAGTAGTAAGGTTGAAGTTGAGGGTGAGATTCAATCCAAGAAATAAAAATGGAAAATGGAAAATGGAAAATGGAGGGAAGATGAGCTAGATCTGGGAGGGGAGCAGGTAAGTTAGAGTGTGAAAAGTTCACCTTGGTGAGCATTGGAAACGACGGCAGCTTCCTCGCGAGTCCCACAGTTACCCATCTTCTTCTTCTTCTTCTTTTTCCACCGTTTCGGTCTGTGAATTAACGGATCTGATTCTGGGTGGTTGATTTCGACTGCAGCAGCAGTAGTATCTCATTCTTCGCCCAACTCCCCCCTTTCTTTTTCTTTTTCCTTTTCCCCTGCCAGTCTGCCACCACCCTTAAATAATTAATAATAATAAGAATAAGAATAATAGAAAATAAAACTTTTTGATGGTGATGACTGATGAGACAAGAACAAAAATGGTAAAGCCAATAGTCACTCTCTCGTCTGGTCTACCCAACCCAATGCCAATTTAATGAGAGAGGAAGGCAGTAAATAGTGGAGAACTAGTAATACTGTAACTGTAATTCTCACTTCTTCACCTCTCTATGTTATCGGTCAACGTATCAATTTCTGACAACATCTACTTTACCATATTCCATCCTACATGGAGTACTACTCAAACTGACCTTTGACTTTGAACCCTTTACCGATGGTAATTGAGTTACAGTTACCCCATCCCCTTTGGGTCCTTTGCGCATAACCGAAAACCTTCCTATTGTGTTTCCCTTTTATACTACCATCGTGTACCCTGGAGTATATAAGTTCTCTTTACTGCTTTTTGCTGATACACAATCTAGGTCAGATTGCCTTGCGTCTCCTTCACACCGTTCTCCGATTCTCTCTCTCTTCGTCCTTCTCCGTCCATAGGTTGGTCAGGTTTGATATGTTAGGTTATAGAGAGTATAAGTCGAGTTAACAACGAAATAAGATTAGAGGAGTGTGAATAGTCTTTTAAAAATTTTAAGGATTATTTTGAAAACCTTCAAGAGATACACTGAAAAAGATAATTTTTCAGCAGCTGATTGAAAATCAACAAGTAGCAGTTGTTGAACTTAAAACAGTTTGATTTGGTTTTCTTTTAATCACTTAAATATAGGGACTGAATTGAAGTATAATATATAAGATCAATTATGTAAAGAACTCAGGACTGTAACTATTGAACACTTATGTAGATAGAAGTTGCTTAAGTGTTGTAACCAGCAAAAACAGCTGCAGAACACAATATTTGGAGTGGTTTACAGTGTTAAAACTGCTACGTCCATTATCAAGTTGGTCAAACTTGTATTTTGAAGTGCACTAAATATATTGAAATTTTAAGTGATCACTAATGGATCTGTGTACAACAAAAACCCGTTTTTGATAAGTATGATTGAGCAACAATCATACTCGTGCAACAATCAAGTATTCTTTTAAGATTTGGAAGAAGTAAGAAAGAATACAGTAATTGTCTAAACAAGAACTAGAAAAAGAATAATATGAGTAAGCCTATCTAGTAAGTGTTTTAGGACTGAAACACATCAAGGAAAGAATAGCTTGGAAGAATATGTTGAGTGTTCAGCCCTGAGTTGAAGCAAATCAAAGAGAAAATAACTTGTAAGAAATGAATGATTGTTTCAACTTCTGTTTTGGAGAACTGGAGCATTTCAAGAGGGAATAGCTTGAGGGGATATGAGAAATGTTTCTGTCTAGTTCTTCTCTTCGATCATTGCATCAACATCTTTAAATAGAAGTCTTGAGTTTGGAGCCGTTGGAGAGCAAGATTGAGTATTTGAATTCCCTGTTTAAGAATGAATGTGAGATCTTTTTCATTTAAGGCTCAGAGATTTACGACAGACGAATATATTCATTCCTTTTAATAAGGATGATTTTGAGTTCTTTGTAAAGTGAAAAAGACATCTTCTCATAAATATGCATAAGAGAATTAGACACATGCAATATCTTCTAGCATGATATATTAAATAGGGTGGTTGGCTAATTGATATATTTAACATGTAAAGCATTTAATGTAATGACAAAATCTTCTATGAATAGTATGGGAAAAATGTAAGTTTACTTTATAAAATAAAGAAACAAGAAAAGAGAAAACTTCATTTAATGTTGATGTAGAAAACATCAGCAGCTTGTACTATTCATCAGCACTATTCATCAACACTATTCACTTGCTACAGTACATCATCTGCTACAGTAATTTTAGCAGCTACAGTACTTTCAACAACTGCAGCTTCTTCCATCTTTCAGCTTCTTGCTTGCAAAGCTATTAGAACAGTCTAAATCTCATTCGTTGGTTATTCAGATAGTTTGTTCTTTGCCTTTTGTAGGTTCATCCTTCACCATGTTGGATAAATGAGCTTTCAAAATGCTTCAAAATAACTAAAGGCTTTTGAGAGGATGCACAAGGTGAAGACTTAGTCTTCATAACCAATCCCACATGGATAGGGAACGAAAGTTTGGAAGACTTAGTCTCCTTAAATGAGAATCCTCAAATTTCAAATCCCACATTTGTTAAGTGGAGATAATTTGTGACTTAGTCTCCCTCTTATAAGGAAATGACCAAGCCAATTTGAAACACTCCTCAAACGAAATTTAAATAAATTAGTTTAAATATTTACCTTTATATTGGGATTAGCAGTTTGAGTCTCCCTTAATTATAGTTTTGATGATTTGTTGATCAAACTAGTATATATAGAGAAGGCCCACTGCATCATTAAAAAAATATACAACAACTACTATTCTTTCTCTCTCCCTCAAATCTTTAAAAAGGAGCTCTTCTACTTAAAATGAATTTTTGTTCTCTTCTTATTAGGTTTGTTATAAACGTTTCAGCTGGGTACTAAAGGTTTATTAATTGCCATTTTTTCCTATTGAATCCTTGGGCATTGAAATAAAATCCTTAAGGACAGTGCTAAGCACGCCTCAAGAACTCTCTCTTGAATTTTATGTTTCTCAAATTTGTTTTCAAACTCTTTTCTATTTTGTGTTAATAAAAATGTGTTTCATTGTCTTTCAAATTCCTAAATTATCCCAACAATCTTAAGGATTTTACTATGGAATTTGACAAGTCAGTTAATACATCTGTTAATCCTATTGCCCCCTGTCGTTCACAATAGTTCTGTGGTGAATTCTTCCTCTTCAAACGATGTAACTACTTCAGCCAATGTTGAGGAACTTGCAGCTAGATTGCTGATTGAAAAGCTGCCCAAATCATGGAAGAACTATTGATCGTGTCTTATTTTAATTATTTCCTTGCAAGTGGACAAGACTATCGTAGGACAGCTTGGGAAGCAAGGGTCGAACCACAGAGATAAGAAGAATATTGATAGCAAGAATATCGGTAGCAATTTTAAACTAAGGGGGGTTTTTATTTATTTTATTTAAACTAATTATTGTACTAAAACAGTAAATCTAAGTAAACTAGGCAGCAATCGCAGTTGTAAAGATCTGATGGAAGAGGGAAATCTAGGATTAGGGTTTCACTTGCATCTACTCTATTGCTTATTTAGATAAAGTATCATTCGATAACTTGGGTTCGATCACGAAAGATAGATATAGTCTGTCAAATTATCGTTCAGTCTCCATCTCCAAATAATTCATCCATTCTATATCCTAAGCACAAGAACATATGGAACCTAGCTGTCACTTAGGTCATATATATGAACCTGACCCTAACTTATCACTAGCGTGCATCGATAGGTTTAATTTTTCATGATGGTGAGCCAGTGTACGACATATGCATATGGTCGTGCAGGTATCCGCACCTCTAGGCCTTTATTACTTGCGATTCCATTCATTTGGTCAAAGCTAGACAATAAAGGGGTTGATAAACACCATGATCAACAAGAATTGAATGAATAAGAATATATATTAAGCCATATATTCGATACAAGTTACCTCCCAACTCCTAGATTATTGGACAGTTAGTTCATCCTTGAAGATGAACTGCACAACGAGATGAAGGAATACATGAATCGATCTTCAAAAACTGTAATTACAACGACTAAACTACGTAATACAAACTAAAATCTAAACTAGAGCTATTTCCTAACTCTTTATGGACGTCATTTGGCTTTGGCTACCGTCCTTTATTTATACCAAGGTGTTGTAGGGGAATAGGAGGTTCAATCCAGGTCAGAGACCCCGTAAAGTCGGTTTTGGGTACCTTGCGGCCGCACGAAGGTTTCACCTTGCGTCCGCAAGGGTTTTGGACGGGCTCTTCAACTTTCTGCCTACCTTGCGGAGGCAAGGTCTTTTGGCCTTGCGACCGCAACGCCTCCAGTTTGTCCTTTTTGTCTCTATTCAACTGTTGCACTTTGCACCCTTCCTTAAAATCTTCACCAAAAGCTTCATAAATCCCAAAAGTTCACCTAAAACCCTGAAACTCACAATATAGCTCAAAAACACATATCAGCAGCCAAAAGCCTCGTGGAATTGCTCATTTTAAGTCATAAAAGTACCCGATATGGACATATAAAATACGTCTATCAACGACAAACAACAATTGAAGCATAAACATAGGCCATAATCACTTAAAGATCTAATCACTCATATCGTGATTGAAGACACCAACCGTAAGGAAGTCAGAACAAAGGGAAAGAGATAGCGACAACCGCAAACATCGTGCAAGGTAATTTTAATAGCAAGCATGTTATGAATTATAATAAAACTGTTTACAAACCCAAAGTGAATAACTCCACTAATTTTAAGAAAGAAATATGCTATGTTTTTGGAAAGCCTGGTCATCACGTCTATAAGTGTAGATTTAGGAAGTGAATTTAAAATCCTCCTAAGCC
Organism: Codonopsis lanceolata; assembly: GCA_013146195.2. NCBI lineage: Eukaryota > Viridiplantae > Streptophyta > Magnoliopsida > Asterales > Campanulaceae > Codonopsis > Codonopsis lanceolata. The sequence goes on from CM028381.1 coordinate 89,254,270, forward strand.
AAATACAAATTTGGTTGAAGGAGATGACATTATTGTTGTAGTTCTCTCTCAAATAAATCGTATGGCCAATGTGAAAGAATGAGTGGTAGACTCTGGGGCTACCAGGCACATATGTGTAAATAAATAAGCTTTTGCCTTCTACAATCCTATGGGTGTTGGAGAAGAACATGTGTATCTCGGGGATTCCCGTACTACACAAGTTTTCGGAAAAGGAAAAGTGCTAATGAAATTCACATTTGGCAAGACCCTAGCTCTTAATGAAGTACTTCATATGCCTAGTATTAGGGCAAACCTAGTTTATGTTTCCCTATTAGGAAAGGTTGGAGTTAAAGTGTCATTTGAATCTGACAAGATTGTAATGACCAAGAATAATGTCCTTGTGGGTAATCAGGGACTCTTTTTACTCAATGTTTATGATGTCATTAATAAAATTGCATCTTCTTCTGCTTACTTGATAGACTCAATTGATTTATGGCATGCTAGATTAGGTCATGTTAGTTGTGGATATATTCATAAACTGCAAACACTTGGTTTAGTTTCTGGAATAAATAACACACTCATGGATAAATGTGAAATATGTTGTGAAGCTAAATTAACAAATAAGACATGTCCTTCAGTACAACATCGAGAGTCTGAATTGCATAGTTTAATTCATACTGATTTAGAAGATTTAAAATAAACCATGACTAGAGGTGGTAAAAATTATTATGTGACTTTCATTGATGATTATTTTAGATACACCAATGTATATTTACTTAGAAGTAAAGACGAGGCCTTTAGTATGTTTTGTTTATATAAATCTGAAGTTGAAAATCAACTAAATAAGAAAATTAAAAAAGTTAGATCAGATATGGGTGGCAGATATATTTCATGTAATGATTTTTGTGAACAACATGGTATAATTCATGAAATTACTCCACCATATTCCCCTGAATCAAATGGTGTAGCCAAAAGGAAAAATAGAACTTTAAAAGAAATTACAAATGCTATGCCCATTAGTTCAAGAATTGCTGATCATTTATGGGGAGATGTTATTTTGTTTGCGTGCTACATACAAAATAGAATCTCTTATAAGAAAACTGGAAAGACACCGTATGAATTATGGAAAGATTATCAACCTAACCTTAAAATATCTCAAAGTGTGGGGGTGTCTAGCCAAAGTTAAGTTGTCTAATCCTAAGAAGAGAAAATTAGGTTCTAAGACATCTGATTGCCTGTTTATTGCTATGTTCATCATAGTGCTGCATATAGATTTTTTGTATTAAAAAGTGATGTGCTTGATGAAAATACAATTGTTGAAATAAAGAATGTCGAATTCTTTGAACATATTTTCCCTTTAAAAACTAGAATAATTTCTCGTACACCTGTTGAATCTACTTCTAATGAACTTCTTAGAAATGACTTTGAAAATTCAACCGATGAGTTAAAGAGTAAAAGACAACGAATAGAAACCAATTTTGGAAATGATTTTTATACTTATCTTGTAGAAAATGACCCTTTAACATTTTTTCAAGCTATTTCATCGTCTGACTCCTTATATTGGAAAAAAGCCAGTAAGACTGAAGTTGACTCAATAGAACAAAACAAAACTTGGATTTTGGTTGACTTACGACCTGGTACAAAACCAATTGGTTGTAAATGGATTTTTAAAAAGAAATATAATCCTGATGGTACTATTGAAAAGTACAAAGTTAGACTGGTAGCAAAAGGTTTTACTCAAAAACAAAATATTGATCACTTCGATACTTTTGCTCCAGTTACTATAATTTCTTATATTTTTATTTTGATAGCATTGGATTCTATCCATAAACTTTTTATTCACCGGATGGATGTCAAAACAACATTTTTAAATGGTGATTTAGAAGAGGAAATTTATATGGTACAACCCGAAGGGTGCGTTGTTTCTAGTGAAGAAAACAAAGTTTGTAAATTAATTAAATCTTTGTATGATTTAAAACAAGCACCTAAACAGTGGCCTTAAAATTTTGATCAAGTTTTGTTGTCTGATGGTTTTACTTTTGTTGAAGTAGACAGATGTGCTTGTACAAAACTTGTTGGTAATGATTGTGTTATTATTTACTTATATGTGGGTGATGTGCTCATATTTGGTAATAACCTTGATCTTATATGTAAGACAAAAGAATGTCTTGCTTTTAAATTTGATATGAAAGATATGGGTGAAGCAAGTGCAATATTGAGTGTAAAAATCATAAGGAATAATGATAACATAACGCTATCTCAAGAATAGAGATGTTAAAAGGTTCGAGGACCGTAGGACCGACTCTGTTAAATCATAATCGAAAAGGGTTAGGGTTGAGAAAATGTAACCATATTAGATTCCGGGCTAACAGGGTTGGCCCTATAGGGTCACAACAATACAAGATCGGTCCTATAGCGCTAAGGTCAATCTGAGTAACATAGAAGGCCAACCCTGTTAAACCGTAACAAAAAAGGGTTAGGGTTGAGAAAATCTAACCCTATTAAATTCAGGGCTAACCCTATTAGGGTCACAACCCTACAGAGTTGGCCTTGTAGGGCTAGGGTCAACCCGATTAACACCTCTACTCAAGAACATTATATTGAGAAACTTCTTAAGAAGTTTGGACATTTCGATGTCAAACCAGTGAGTACTCTTTATGATGCTAGCACTCAATTAAAGAAAAATATGGGAGATCCTGTGGCTAAATCTAAATATGCATAGATAATTGGGAGTCTGTTGCATCTTATGAACCTCTCTCGTCTGGACATAGCTTATTATGTGTGTAGATTGAGCAGATATACTCATAATCTCAATCGTGATCATTAGGCTGGTATATCCAGACTAATGAAATATTTGAGAGGTACCATGGACTATCGTATTACGTATAGTGAATATCCTGCTGTACTCGAAGGGTACAGTGATGCTAACCAGATCTCTGATTCAAATGAGGTAAAATCCACTAGCGGTTATATATTCATCCTTGGTGGGGGTACAATTTCCTGGAAGTCAGCTAAACAAACCATAATAGCTAAGTCTCATATGGAGTCTGAATTTGTTGCCTTGGAATTAGCTGGCAATGAGGCTGAATGGTTGAGAAACTTCTTATCTAACATTTTGTTGGGTTCAAAACCAACACCTTCCGTAGCTATGCATTGTGATTGCCAAGCAGCAGTTGCAATTGCAAAGAATAAAACCTTTAATGGTAAGAACTTACATATCCGTCGGAAACACGATATGATTAAACAGTTGCTGAAAGATGGAGCTATATCCATAGATTATGTGAAGTCAGAAGTGAATTTGGCAGATCCTCTAACTAAACCCTTGGGGAGAAAATCAATTAATGAAACATCGAGGGGAATGAGACTTAGGCCAATTTGAGAGATTGGTAGTGACAAAAACCCAACCTTTGTGATTGGAGATCCCATGAAAGAGGTTCATATGGGTAATAACAAGCCACTTATTAATCATGCTAGCACAATTTGTGATAGTCCCTTCCTATGGTATGAGAAGTGCTAGAATGCAATTAAGGAAGTTTGAGCTTTAAACTCTTAATGAATTTCATATCCCTTAAGGGTGGTATATTTAATTGCAAAATATATTTGATGAAATCTATATATATATATATATATATATATATATATATATATATATATATATATATATATATATATATATATATATATATATATATATATATATATATTTAAAGTTGGTGAGAAGCACTATAGTTGTGCCACCTCACTCACTTTAGATAAATATTGATTCTTAGGCATCTATGTAAAACTTTTTATCTTCCAACCATTACCTATTAATAATAGGTATTAATATTCAATATGATAAGAAGGTATTATCATATAACTATATATAACAATAGATATAACTTCTTCTATTGTCAATAGTAGAAGACTTATATTTTAAAAAAATTACAACTAACCTTACTTCTAACCAATGTGGGATAAACCTCTTCAAGGTGAGATATTACTTCTAATGACTCACTTTTAACACCATACTTTAACCTTTGATATCTTATTCATCCAAAACTTGATTTGGACAAATAAATATATCATTTCGATGTTCTTGCCGAGTAGAACACATTTGCACAATTACTTTTGTCATCAAACAAATGACACGTAAAGAAATTTCTGCCTCAAGTTGCACAATTTTTTTCACTAAAACACTAATTTTTTAATAAGTATTATACTTTAACTCTTGATATTTTATTCATCAAAAACTCAATTTTGACAAATAAATATATCAATTCGATGCTCTCACCGAGTAGAACACATTTTCGCAATTACCTTCGCCAACAAACAAATGACACATAAAGAAATTTGTGCCTCAAGTTACACAATTTCTCTCACTAAAACACTAATTTTTTAAACAAATATTATACTTTAAATCTTGATATTGTATTATCCAAAACTCGATTTGGACAAATAAATATATCATTTTGATGATCTCACCGAGTAGAACGCATTTGCGCAATTACCTTCGTCAACAAACAAATGACACATAAAGAAATTTGTGCCTCAAGTTGCACAATTTCTTTCACTAAAAACACTAATTTTTCAACAATAAAAGAGATGTATCCCACATTTGTTAGAAATTGATGTTGATTTAAAAAATTCTATTATTAAGTACCAATAGAAGAAATGCAACATACATTGGTTGGAAAGTGATGTTGATTTTCAAAGTCACTAGAAAATCAAAAGTTTTTAAAGCTTCCACATGGATGCTTTAGAATGAAGATTTATTCAAAGGTGGTGAGGTGGCACAACTATAGTGCTCCTCACCAACTTTATATATATATATATATATATATATATATATAAAATGATGTTGAGTTTAAATTATTTTATATTATTATCAATAAAAGATATGTATAACACATTGTTTAAAAAGAAAATGTTAGATTTTAAAGTCTTTAGACTAAAGACTTTCACTTTTACAAGAGAAGAGATATATTAAATATTGGTTATAAATTGATGTCCGTATTAAAAATACTACTCCGTATTATTTAATTACTAATTGAAAAGATGTATCATACATTTGTTATAAAGTGATGTTGGTTTTCAAAGTTTTTTTGATAAAAGACTTCTACAATTATTACCGATAGAAGATGTATATCTCACATTGGTTAAAAAATGATATTGATTTTTAATTATTTTAGATTATATAAAAGACTTACTATTATTAGCAATAGAAGATATATATATTTTTGATTTTCTAGCCATTAGCTAATAATAATACATAATAATAATTAATATAATAAGGGGTATTAGTATTAGTATATATAACTTCTTCTATTGTCAATAGTAGAAAACTTATATTTAAAAACTTTTACAACTAACATTACTTCTAATCAATGTGAGATAAAACTCTTTAAGGTTAGATATTACTTCTAATGACTCACTTTTAACATCATACTTTAAGCTTTGATATCTTATTCATCCAAAACTTGATTTGGACAAATAAATATATCATTTCGATGTTTTTTTCCGAGTAGAACAAATTTGCACAATTACTTTTGTCAACAAACAAATGACACGTAAAGAAATTTGTGCCTCAAGTTGCACAATTTCTTTCACTAAAAACATTAATTTTTTAATAAGTATTATACTTTAACTCTTGATATCTTATTCATCCAAAACTCGATTTGGGCAAATAAATATATCATTTTGATGTTCACACTTAGTAGAACGCATTTGCGCAATTACATTCGTCAACAAACAAATGACACGTAAAGAAATTTGTGCCTCAAGTTGCACAATTTCTTTCACTAAAAACACTAATTTTTCAACAATACAAAAGTTGTATCCCACATTGGTTAGAAATTGATGTTGGTTTTAAAAATTCTATTATTAAGTACCAATAGAAGAAATGCATCATACATTGGTTGGAAAGTGATGTTGATTTTCAAAATCACTAGAAAACCAAAAGTTTTTAAAGTTTCCACATGGATACTTTAGAATGAAGATTTATTCAAATGTGGTGATATGGCATAACCATAGTGCTCCTCACCAACTTTATATATATATATATATATATATATATATATATATATATATGATAAAATATTTTTACCATGATTACTAATAAAAGATGTATATCTCACATTGGCAAGAAAATGATGTTGAGTTTAAATTATTTTATATTATTACCAATAAAAGAGATGTATAACACATTGTTTAAAAAGAAAATGTTAGATTTTAAAGTCTTTAGACTAAAGACTTTCACTTTTACAAGAGATATATCTCACATGGTTATAAAAGATTCTACTATTATTACCAATAGAAGAGATGTATTAAACATTGGTTATAAATTGATGTCTGTATTAAAAATACTATTATTAATTACTAATTGAAAAGATGTATCATACATTTGTTATAAAGTGTTGTTGGTTTTCAAAGTTTTTTGATAAAAGACTTCTACAATTATTACCAATAGAAGATGTATATCGCACATTGGTTAAAAAATGATATTGATTTTTAATTATTTTAGATTATATAAAAGAATTACTATTATTAGCAATATAAGATATATATATATATATATATATATATATATATATATATATATATATATATATGGTTTTCTAGCCATTAGCTAATAATAATACATAATAATAATCAATATGATAAGGGGTATTAGTATTAGTATATATAACTTCTTCTATTGTCAATAGTAGAAGACTTATATTTAAAAATTTTTACAACTAACATTACTTCTAACCAATGTGGGATAAAACTCTTCAAGGTTAGATATTACTTCTAATGACTCACTTTTAACATCATACTTTAAGCTTTGATATCTTATTCATCCAAAACTTGATTTGGACAAATAGATATATCATTTCGATGTTTTTGCCGAGTAGAACAAATTTGTAAAATTAATTTTGTCAACAAACAAATGACACGTAAAGAAATTTGTGCCTCAAATTGCACAATTTCTTTCACTAAAAACTTTAACTTTTTAATAAATATTATAGTTTAACTCTTGATATTTTATTCATCCAAAACTCGATTTGGATAAATAAATATATCATTTTGATGCTCTCACCGAGTAGAACTCATTTGCGCAATTACCTTCACCAACAAACAAATGACACGTAAAGAAATTCGTACTTCAAGTTGCACAATTATTTCTCTTACTAAAAACACTAATTTTGTTAACAAATATTATACTTTAAGTCTTGATATCTTATTATCCAAAACTCGATTTTGACAAATAAATATATCATTTTGATGCTCTCACCGAGTAGAACACATTTGCACAATTACCTTCGTCAACAAACAAATGACACGTAAAGAAATTCGTGCCTCAAGTTGCACAATTTCTTTCACTAAAACACTGATTTTTCAACAATAGAAGAGATTTATCTCACATTGATTAGAAATTGATGTTGGTTTAAAAAATTCTATTATTAAGTACCAATAGAAGAAATGCATCATACATTGGTTGGAAAGTGATGTTGATTTTAATTTTAGAATATGTATCCACATTGTTTAGAAATGAATGTTGGTTAAAAAGTCTTTTATCTACTACTATTATTACTAATAGAAAATATGTATACCACATGGTTAGAATGCGGTGTTGGTTTTAAAGTTTATAGATAAAAGACTTAAACTTTCATTACCAATAAAAATATAAAATAATTATCTCACATTGTCTAAAAATGAATTATGAATTTAAAAGTTTTTAACAAAATGACTTCTAATATTATTATCAAGTTAAATGTTAATTTTAAAAGTCTTTAGATAAAAAAATTACTATTATTATTAATATAAAATATGTATCTCACGTTAGCTAGAAACTTATATTAATTTTAAAAGTATTTAGGTAAAAAAAATTGTTTAATATTAGTAACAATATAAAAAAAATTATAACTATGGAAGAGATTAACAATCTAATTATAATGTCTAAAAATTATATTATTATTACAAAAATATATATATATCTCACATTGTACCCGTGCATAGTACGGGCTAAATAACTAGTTCACCTATATGAGTGTGGAGTGGGGCCGCTCCTATGAGATCGTGACATGTCTCTAAAGCACTCCTGAATAACCAGGCATGCGTATGACCTATTTGCGCAAAACCACATTGAATGGAAATATATTGAGAATGTGTAATGTGAATGGTAAAATTTTAATTTACAATGAAAGTTCTTGGTTCATAGAAGTTATATGCTTCACCAAAACTTTGTACTTTAAAATTAATCTTTTTAGGTTTGGTTTATAGTCCAAACGACACCAGATTCGATGCATTTAACACTTATTTAGTAATCCAGCAAAATTATTTTATTATTATTATTATTATTTTCTTTTGAAACATGTGGGGGATTGTTGGATAAATGAGCATTCAAAAAAAAAACTAAAGAGCATTCAAAATGTTTCAAAATAACTAAAGGCTTTTGAGAGGATGCACAAAGTGAAAACTTAGTCTTCATAACCAATCCCACATGGATAAGGAACAGAAGTATGGAAGATTTGGTCTCCTTATAATAATGCTTGCTTATGCAAAATGAGTATCCTCAAATTTCAAACCCCACATATGTTGAGCGGAGATAATTTGTGACTTAGTCTCCCTCATATAAGGAAATGACCAAGTCAATTTGAAACACTTCTCAAACGAAATGTAAATAAATTAGTTTAAATATTTACCTTGATTATTGGGATTAGCAATTTGAGTCTCCCTTAATTCTAGTTTTAATTTGTTGATCAAACTAGTATAAATAGAGAAGGCTCACTGCATCATTAAAAAAAAATGTACAACTGCTACTATTCTTCTCTTTCCCTCAAATCTTTAAAAAGCAGCTCTTCTACTTAAACAAATTTTTGTTCTCTTCTTATTAGCTTTGTTATAAACGTTTCAGTTGAGTACTAAAGGTTTATTAATTGCCATTCTTTCCTGTTGAATCCCGGGGGATTGAAATAGTCCTTAACGACAATGCTATGCATGCCTCAAGAACTCTCTCTTGAATTTTCTGTTTCTCAAATTTGTTTTCAAACTCTCTTTTATTTTGTGTTAGTAAAAATTTGTTTAATTGTTTGTCAAATTCCTAAATTGTTCCAACACCGGATATGTTTGAGATGAGAGTTAGACATTTAAGCTTCTGTTTAAACCCCAGAATATCATAATCTGTTACCCACACCCCCGATGTACGTGTGTGTTTGTGTGTTTGGGTTAAATATTCTATAATTGACTAAGATTATTTTCTGGTTTGTAATTTGTAATCGAAGTCTCCGTTTATGTACCCGTTGACACTGGAGTACAAGCACAACATTTTCCTTTTTAGAAAAATATTTTTATCACTTTACTCTTATTTGTTCTATCACTTTAATTATGACGACATGTTTAAGTATATTAAAGAAAATCACACATTACGCTAATATTTATAAGACAATCAATTATTATTTTTTAAATGGTGTATTAGGTCAAAAATGACGATTATTTGAAAACTCATGGAGTATGAAATATTTGACAACAAAATTAGTAGTTAAGGGATGTTAAGAAGCTTGGAGTTCGATTTCGTTTATTGGCAGAGTTTAGTCAAAATTTGGTCATACTATAAAATGTATCATTTGCTAGGGTGGACATTGCTTTTGGCTCATAACCACATAATTTTCAACTTTGTCTATCTCATTAATTTTTTAGAAAATTAATTTTATTTACTTGTTTTTGATTGTTGATGTTGGTCCAAAATAGGCTCAATCTAGACTAGAAGGGGGGGTTGAATAGCCTAGTTATACTTTTAAAAATACTTTAAAATCTTTTCAAAGTGTTTTCTCTTTTTGAAGATAACTAACTCTTAAGAATAGTTAGGGCAGTGGAATAAAGGGAGATCAAACAGCTGGGAAGGCTGCTTCTAGAAATAAGGTTCAGCAGCAGACTTAAACAATTAAGAACAGTAGCAAAAGCAGTTCAAACAAGGTAAGTAGAGATAGTTCAATCGAGACAATACGCAAGGATGTAGAAGTGGTTCGTACTTTGGAAAGTACTACGTCCACTACCAAAGTGGTTAGCTTTGGATTTTGAAAGGTGCACTTGTTTATCCACTAGGTGAGAAAATTAGATCTCTAATGGATCGTGTACAAAATAGTTTTCAACCAAGTGTTTAATGATGAGAGAAACAATCAATGAATAATTGCTCTCTCAAGTGCTAAAGTAAAGAACGGTTAATAGCAAACTAGAAGAAGCTGATAATGAATCGTGACTGGCAAATCTACAGCTTCAGAAAGTTTGTTGAAGTGTTAGTTCTTATCATTTGATCTCTTGAATGCTTGAGTGTTGAAGATGAAGCTTTAGTATTGAATGGATAAGAGATGTATGTTTGTTCAGATCTTCAAGACTTGAATAAATACCAAGGAAGATCTTCAGGACCGTTGGATTAAAATGGAGAGGTTGTATCCAACGTTATAATGCATTGAATGCATTTCGGCGCTATGTAGAATGAGTGCAGCAAGACAGTCATCAGAGATGCAGTGATGCAGGGGCAGACATTCCAAACAGAGTAATGTTGCAGCTTGCAGGCGTTATAGCTTGAAGGTCTTCTTAGCCAAAAGGGGTAATATCTTCAGACTTCATGATTTAGATAATAGTGAGGACATATTGTCTGTACAGCTATCTGAGTCAGATAATGACATGGTTGACTTCATTGGAGGGAAATCTGATGAAGATAATTTGAATATTATTTGACTAGCTATTAAAAATATCTAGATCAATTAATATATGACCTAAATCCACGTGTTTGGTTGAGCTTCGTATTTGAGCTGAGCAAACTTCAAAGTCTGCTGGTGAGATGTGCTTTCAAGGCTGCTGTTGAAGCCTGCTGGTCCGCACCTTTGGAGAAGCTTACACTAAACTATTTTATTACAACCTAGATTCTAAAGACAGTTGCCACATTAACCGGTACGCAGACCTTTTAGCCACTGTACAATAGAATAAGAGGATGACTCAACCAAATCTAGAACCTGTGAGGGTCAACAGTTGACATATTATTTTTTTTAGAAAATTAATGAAACAAGTAAATAAAACTAATTTTATGTACTTTTTTTGATCGTTGCCATATTAATTTTTTAGAAAATTAATAAAACAAGTAAATAAAATTAATTTTATTTACTTGTTTTGATCGTTGCCATTTTAATTTTCTTAATATTAATTTTTTTTAGAAAATTAATAAAACAAGTAAATAACATTTTATTTACTTGTTTTAATCATTTCCATATTAATTTTTCTAATGTTAATTTTTTATAAAATTAATAAAACAAGTAAAGAAATTTAATTTAATTTATTGTTTTGATTGTGGCTATATTAATTTTTTAGAAAATTAATAAAACAAGTAAATAAAATCAATTTTTATTTACTTGGTTTGATAGTTGCCATATTAATTTTTACAATATTTTTTTTAATTTTAATTTCTTAGAAAATTAATAAAACAAGTAAATAAAATTAATTTTCTAAAAAAATATTATTAAAATAAATCAATAACTTATCTCATATCTTTCACAACCCAAGAACCTCTTTCCTGGTTTTTGATCGGTCCATGATGTTCGCATGGCAATCATCCTTTACAATGGTAACAAACTGTTGTCATCATGAAATAACTTACATTATGGAATGAATTGTTATGAAATAATAGGGAATGAGATAAAATTTGTTTTGGATGAAATGGGTTGATGCATGTGTTTTATACGCATCTATATGGTACTTATCCGACTTAAAAATAACGATTCCACAAGGCTTTTAGCTATAAATATGAGTTTTTGAGCTTAATTGTGAGTTTCAGGGTTTTGAATGATTTTAAAGGATTATTGAAGGGTTTAGTTGCAGAATTGAAGAATGGATCCAAGTACAAAGCTCAGAAGGAAGATGGACCATGCTTAAAGATAAACCTAGCGGCTGCAAGCCCTCAATACCTTGCGACCACAAGAGATACAGAGTGTCAGACGTTTTGGATTCAACACCTTGCGGCCGCAAGCCTTCAGGACCTTGTGACTGCAATGCAACAGCTTCCCAGAATCCAGCATTTTTTTATTTTAACCTAATTTCTGCCCTGTAACCCTAGTATATAAGCAAACCATGTAGCCCTAAGCAAGAGGTCCGAAATTCAGCCTTTATCTATAGTGTAAAATAGTTTTCTTAGCTGTAATTCATAGTTGGTAGAAGATCGTTCATGTATTCGTCAATCCATTCGATTAGTTCATCATTGATGATGAATTAACCGCTCATATCTAGGAATTTGAAGTAACTTGTATAGAATCTTTTGCTCTAATTTATATTCTTATTCTATCAAGTCTTGTTGATCACAAAGTATATCATCTTGTCTTTTCCTGTCGCTTATACATAAGGTTTGGTATCTGTCACCGTTAAGACATAGGGATACAGATAACTGCATGCCCAAGTATATATGTTGTATATTTGCCCACCTTTGTGATAAATTAAATCTATTGACGCAAGCCCCTGATAAGGTAGATTTAGGTTCTTATGTTATTGTTCTTCAAATATATCCTCAGCTGATTATGTGGATGGTAGCGAAAGCAAAATCAACTTAGTGACACGAAGATTGCAAATCGTGGCCCATAGCGTACCACTCTTTTCCTTAGCGAACGAACCCTTAACAAATTGATTGATAAATTAGACCAATGAGCATTAGAGTAAATACAAGTGAATCCTAACTCCGAGATTTCCCTCCATAATCAGATCTTCATCAACTGTGTTGCTGCTTTTGATAAACTGTTACTGATAATTCCCTTCGATTACGTTAGATAATTTAGACTAAATCAACCAAACCCCCCTTAGTTTAATAATTGTTACTTGTTTACTTGCATAAACTGCTTCTTGTCTCTATGGTTTGACCCTTGCTATTGCTTCACTATACTCTATATTGATTTGTACACTTGCGAGGTAAATAAATAAGACATCAAGTTTTTGGCGCCGTTGCCGGGGCCAAGCTAGTTGTTTAGTTAGTTTATTAGGTAATGTAAAGTTTAAAAACATATAAAAATATAGTAATCTCTTTGATTGCACATCGCATGCACAGTCGAAGATCTCAGAATCCTACGTTGGCAGATTTAAATCAGAATATTAATAACCTAGGGAGAAACGAAGGAAATCTAGATAATCTTCATAATCCACCCCCGTAGATAATCAAATTGATCCACCTTTGGAGAACCCTCCACTTATGAATAGACAAGTAGAAGAAGTAATTCCAAACATGGCTGCAGAAGGCCATAGAACTATGAAGGACTACGCACATCCTATGCTAGATACAACTCCATCGTGTCTAGTTTTACCTGCTGTGGTAAGAAACTCGAAATTAAAAGGCCATTTTTATAATATGTTGCCTGCCTGTCATGGTATGGCCTTAGAAAAACCAATAGCCTTCGTTCATGAATATGTCCACACAACTCATAACTTTCCTTTAAGAGGATTGTCTCAGGACCAACTGCAAATGTGCTACTTTCAGTATGCATTGAAAGACGTTGCGAAAAAGTGGTACATGAATTTCGCCCCTAGTAGTATACATACATGGGACCAACCCTATCATTTGTTCATTGCCAAATTTTATCAGCATGCATCACTGTTAGACTTAAGAAAACAAATCATGTGTTTCCAACCTGAACAAGGGGAGTCGTTCCATGAAGCTTGGGATAGATTAAAAAATTTACAATTAATTGCATGTCCACAACATAATATTCCACAACCTGTCTTTGTCGGACAATTTAATGACTCGGCAGAAGTTGAAGAATTATTTAAGATGCTTGGGTCAAATTCACAACAGAAAAGTGTTAGGGGTTGTGAGTGCCCTGTTTTTCGACCTTTCTCCCGCTAATGAGAGAGCGGGTGGTTTCAAAACCTTTCAAGTGCGTGGAATACGTTAGGCATCAATTGTGTACTCAAAATGTGGTCAACAAAGTCTCCATCTTTATTTTAAGGAAAACAAAAAATAACCAGATTTGCAAATGGTTCGGATGCTAAGTTACGAGGTGGGAAGTGGTTAGGTATCCAACTCACCATTTCGGTTTCAAAATAATTTTTTTTGGCTAAATATGTTTTTTTATATTTAACAGTTGAAATAAAGTATTAAATATATACTTGCATATATATAAGTAAATTATTACAAACTTACACCAACCTCCTTCCTTGAGTTACAAATACATTTATAAAAATTTGGCCATAATAATGGCTCTTTTTAGTGTTATTCTCTATAGAATTTTGGATAGCACAACTGCTTATTTTGGCTACAGTGGACTGATCTAAATAGCACTTTTTATAAATAAACACTTTAAATAGCCTACCTCTTGAAGCGTGGGGGTTCTATCTCGTACCAAGCTCCTTCTGGTAGGTTCTAAGGTGCGGTCGCTCTGGCCTTCAGGGAAAAGGAGTCTTTTTGCTGTTGCTTTGTTGTTGCGGGGATTCGGGCAGAATGATTGCTCCTTTTAGTTGCTTTTCGCATCGGGATCCAGGCGGCACAACTGCTTGCTTTTGCTAGTATTGCTGGTTTGTTGGCGTCGGAAATCGGGCAAAACAACTGCTTGGTTTTTTGCTGATTTGACGGCTGGATTCGGGCAGAGAAACTGCTCTTTTTGGGATTTTTTGGACCGGTGGAATAGGGCGGAATCCTAGCAGGGCAACTAGGTTTCACTTTGGCCAGAGAGTTTTAGTGTTTGGGGGAGATTTGGCAAAGCTTCGGGGCTAGAGGAAGAAATTCCTTCGGCGTTCACTCGGGAGGACGATCACTCACTACGCGGTGAAAGTTTGTGAACTGTGTGTGTTTTCTCACAAAACGGGGCCTCCTATTTATAGGCTGGGAATGAGGCTTCCTTCGTTGATAAGTTTTACTTTCTGTGCTTCATCGGCTTGTACCGCGTACTGAGAGAGTTGCACCAAAGGCTAACTGCTACTGTACATTGGGGACTATTGGGCGCTGCCCATGGGGGGTATGGGCGCCGCGCCCAAGGTGGTTGTGGGCAGTGCCATGGCCATTTTCCTCTTGATTTTTGGTACTTTGGCCCCCTGCATTTCACTGTGTATGCATCCTACTTTTTCTTTTGTATTTTCAACCCTGTAACTTGACATTCGTTAGTCCTTTTAACATGTTTTGATATTTTATGTCATGTTACATACCAGGGGTACGAAATTGGGGTGTCTACAGAGCCCCTCAACGATAGAGTTTACAGGTAAACCGAAACTTACAGAGTAAACGAACATCGTTGATAAGAAATAGACTCCCAAATTTCGTGGAAATTATAATGGAGAGGAATGCAATATGCAACAATTATAAATGCAATAGTTTAGGATGCAGTTCAAATCTCACATACCCTAAACATTTTTAGTTGCTTATAGTTGGTTATCGTGGTTTTTAGAGCATATATGCAATGAAGTGCTCTGATGATCGTGCCTACTAGGTAGGCTGCCTACGTATCCCTTTCAGGAATCAGACCAAACGTAGTTCGACCTTAGCAAACAAACAACAACCAGTTACTGGGTGGGATGGATGAGACTGATTATTCTATGTCCCGGGGTATACACCCCTTGAGGAAATAATCTAACAATAACTCAGGTGGGATAGATGAAACCGATCATTTCCACATCCCGAGGTATGCACCCCTTGAGGAAGATGATCCAACAACAACTTAGGTGGGATAGATGCAACCGATTATTCCACGTCCTGGGGTATGCACCCCTCGAGGAGATAATCCAACAACAACTCAGGTGGGATAGATGCAACCGATTATTCCACGTCTCGGGGTATGCACCCCTCGAGGAGATAATCCAACAACAACTCAGGTGGGATAGATGCAACCGATTATTCCATGTCACGAGGTATGCACCCCTCGAGGAGATAATCCAACAACAACTCAAGTGAAATGCACAAAACTAATTATTTCCACGTCCCGGGTATGCACCCCTTGAGGAAATAATCCAACTTAACACAGATAAAATGCATGCAACAGGTAAAATACAAATACTTTACCTTTCCCTCTTTTCTTTCTTCCCCATTTTTTTTTCTTTTTTTACTTTTGCTCTTCTTATTTTTTTCTTGCTTCTCTTATTTTCTGTTGCTCTTCTTTTTTTATTTTTCTTTTGCTTCCCTTTTTTTTCTTCTTCTCTTGTTTTTTTCTTTCTTTTCCTTTCTTCTATTGCTTCTTTTTTTCTCTTTCTTTTTCTTTCTTCTCTTGCTTTTTTTCTCTTTCTTTTTCTTTTTCTGTTGCTTTTTTTCTTTTTCTTTTTCTGTTGCTTTTTTTCTTTTTCTTTTTCTTTTTCTGTTGCTCTTTTGCCTTTGCTCTGCAGACAACTTGCTGGGGATCTGAATGGCACAATTTCTTCTTTTTCGGCCTTTCTTGTGGCTAATCTGCTGGGGATATAACTTTTTCTTTGATTTCCGATGGATGGACATCAACCTTGTTAACAACAGTTAACTTTGTTAACTTTCCGTTAGGACTCCAGATCCATTTCGTGATTTGAGCAAACTTGAGGTTTTAAGTGCTGAACTGAACTTTAGAGGGGGGAAAGTGAAACTTTCCAC
Source organism: Codonopsis lanceolata (assembly GCA_013146195.2). NCBI lineage: Eukaryota > Viridiplantae > Streptophyta > Magnoliopsida > Asterales > Campanulaceae > Codonopsis > Codonopsis lanceolata. The sequence goes on from CM028381.1 coordinate 89,270,783, forward strand.
CCCTTATTACTTCCACAGGCAGAGAGTAAGCAACAACCTCAACATACCCAACTACCCATTTCATCTTCTTCGTTCTTTTCCATGCTTCCATTGCTGCTGACAACCATTTCTTCTTCATTTCTTCTTCATTTCTTCGTATTTTCTCGATTTTTTTCTGCCAAATTAATTGTTTTGCTTGCTAGATGTCTTCCTCTTCAAGATCTTGGAAGGGAAAGACATCGATGCACCCGGAATCGGGCGAAGAACGCCGGGAGCTTCCTCCTTTAAGTCAAAATGTCATCCGATATTGGCATTCAATGGATGATTGAAGTAATATACTCCGAGATCGGCACACCCACGTTACAAATCTTCAAAATCCGGCTGTAAGTCTTCAATTTCCTTCAACCCATTTGATTGAATTTCTCGATTTTTTTTGGATTTCTTGTTGTTTTGGCATTTTTGGAGTTTACATGTTCTTGATTTTGATGATTATGCATGCATGATTTATGCTAGAATGATGCAATTTGGCAATTATAGTATAACAAAAATATGAAATTCATGCTATTTAATTTTGCGATGCTTACTTATGCAATTGACACTATTTGATTATGCGATGTATATTTCATGTAACTTATATATTTTGACTCTACGATGCATACTCGTGTCACAAATTATTTTTAGATGATGCCTGCTCGTGCAATATATATTTCAGATGCATGCTGCATTTTTTTCGAATATATATTTTTTCGGATATATGCACATGCTGCAAATATATTTTTTATATATGCAAAATACAATAGAAATATTTTTTTTCTTTATAATGCAAAATGCAACATATTTATTATTCTCTTAAAATGCAAGAAAAAATGCAAAATAGATATATTTTCTTTAAATGCATGCAAAAATGCAACATAGATATTTTTATTTATTGTATATATTTTTTTAAATGCATGCAACATATTTATTATTTTCTTTTTTTATATGCATAGTAAGGATGGACATGGCATAATTAATGCAATTATATTGGACATAACATGCATAGTAAGCTAAGAGTTTACCTCCCTTTGTCTTTTCTTTTATGTTGAGATGATGTTGATTTTTCTTTCCTTTTCTCTTTATCAGGCACGCAAAACTTTTTCCAAAATCTGGTGCCAGCTGCGACAAAGTAGAGTCCATTTATAACTCATTGCCCCCGCAGGCAGCGTTTCTAGTGTAGCAGACTGCATTCGGTGTATTTCTGCGGGCTTTTCGTCCTTTCCGCAACTATCTGCCCATATTTGAGGTTCTGAGAGATTACTGGTGGGACACCACCCACACTTTTCACTTTAGCTAGGGCGAGGCCACCATGACTCTCTGTGATTTTGCTACAATCATGGGCTGTTAGTCCCAAATGGCACAATAACAAGCTAGAAGGGGGGGGGGGGGTTGAATAACTTATTAACACTTAAAACTTTTCGTAATAATTCCTAGAACAAGCACTTACAATCTATTAAGAAGATTGAAGTAGCGGAAGACAGACTAAGTCTGTTGGTGAAGCACTACCGGTAGACTTAGCTGATTACTTAAGTTTACTACTCAATGGAATAAGTAAATGGAATGAAGACAACATAAAATAGTAAGTAAGGAACACATGTATTTTCAGATGGTTCGCACTATAAAGAGTGTTACATCCACCACCAAGGCAATCAACCTTGGATTTAAATGTGCACTATTTTTTCTACTAGTTCTATTATAGAAATATCCAATGGATCGTGTACAAAATATTTTACTTGTATTTGGGGGTGGGGAAATTGAATATTTGGAGAAACAACATATTCAAGGTGCAGAAGAATAGTAAAGATTACAACAATAAGAAGTAAATGATTAAGAGTTGATACAAATCTTCTTGTTGTTGTTGAGGACTTCGTTGATCAATTAATGATCTCTTAAATGCACTGAGTATAAAACTTGATGTTGTTGGATAGATTCAGAGCATTGTTGTCTTCAGTCTTTAATGGCAGTACTTATAGCTGGGCATCCTTGAGACCGTTGGGGAAGACGAAGTGAGTAACAACTCTATTAGGTTGATTGCAATAAATGCCTGGAGCTGCTTTGTTGACTTCATCTTCAACTGGGACTGATCAGAGTATGGAGAGGAGTAGGTGCAGCAACTGGCAAGAGGGCGACAAACAGAGTTGTAGACCTACAGCAATTGGTACAGTTTGGTAGTGTCAGACTGTGCACCTGCTCTGCCACATTCAGGAGGCGAAAGTCTTCATGCTTTTTCGGAAAAGATGGAGGGGCGTGTCTAAGAAGTCAAGCGCTGATTTTGAAGATGGATTTAATTCAAATTCAAACTAACTAAAGATTAATTAAATAATCCACTTAGGCTTGATATCTGGAAGAGCTGGACACGTCATGCTGACCGAGTGCAGATAAGGTCTGCCGCTAGAGGCTGCTTGAAGTCTGCTGGTGAAGCCTTCAGCCGAAGTCTTCCACTGAAACCTGTGAAGTTTAGAAAACTATTCTAAGGCAAAGTTCTATAGGCACAGTTGCCACGCTAACTGGTACGTAGCTCATTTAGCCACTAAGTATAGAACCTAATGTAATGAATGAACAAATGCAAATCAAGATACAATAAGAAACAACAATCTCCTCCTATTTGCATCTGGTCATCATTACTTACAAATGAGGGCTAAGAAATTTTTTAGGATAGAAAATAGCATTTCAGAAAAATACTTTTAAGTTTTATAACAATAGACATGCCTCTATAAAAAAAAAAACACCTCAAATGTAACAATTAATCTAAGTGCTTACAATAGAAGAAATATAAAGAACAGGCACAAGGATTAGAGATAAACAGTTCAAATAAATTTAAACTGGATATTTAAATTCTAAGTAGATGTATGAATTTAAATAACAATAATTTAAATAGTAGACATTTTTTAAAAGAATGAATTTTTGTATTTCAAACAAGAAGTTTAATTTGTACAGAGTTTTCAAAAAAAGATAGGTACAAAGGATAGGGATAGAAAGATATGAGCTGCCAAAGCCTTTTTCCCTTTCCTTTGGCTGCTCTGTCAGCTACTTCTCTTTCTTGGCGTAGACGCTCAAATTCTTCAAGTCTTCTGGTGTATTCTTCATCAGCAGAGGTTTGTTGTCTGGTGGAGCGAAAACGGTAGTCAAGTTCTTTTCGTAGTCTATTATTCTCCTCCATCAGAGTTCGGTTCATAGACCTTAGTTGTCTCTCCTCCGTGATGGCCAGATCACGTTCGCGCTCAGTATTGATCCGATCATGTGCTGCGTTAAGAGCCTGATCATTAAGCTCAAGCAATGGAGAGCGTCCGTGATCCAGGTGAAGGGTTACGCTGTGGAAGAGTTGGTATAAGAGAGTTGATTAGAGTCTGACACACTCGTTGCGTTGAGTTTCCATGTTAATCTTCAGATCGGTAGACTCGTGCCTCATTTCTCCAAACTTGGTCCATACATCCTCTTGGAATTGGCGGAGGATGGCGGCATTCCTGTCGGCAGCCCCGGATGTTGCAGTTGCAAGCTCTGCAGCAGCTGTGGAGATACTGGTAAGTTCTCCCAGTCTGTTGTTGGCATCCAGGCGGCTCAGGATTTCAGAGTTTGCCGGTTAGGATGGAGAAGGGTCGAGGTCTACATGTATCGGATCAATGTCTGCAGACGAGGCGGCGTCGGCAGTGTTGACAGGACGGAAGGGCTGCTGGAGGGGGGCAGCTGCTGAGTTGGAGGTTGAAGAATAGCCGGGTGTTGGGAATGTATGGGTAGAAGAGGAATTGGATTGAGGTGTGGATGAAGGAGGGGTTGGGGGGATTTCAATATCTGTGTCCGAATGATCACATATATCGGAAGGGGTTGGCAGGGGTTCAGTTGAGAACCAGAAGGAATGAGGGGGATAGAGAAGGGCTTTTAGTCTCATAGGTTGAGGTTGTGGAGGAGGGGGAGCAGGTTTGGCGAAGAGGTCTGTTACCGACGAAAGTTCGAAGATGAACTTCCACTACAACAAATTATGTCTTTCGAGGCTCTTAAAAGTGCCTCAATAGGGTACCTATTGAGGCTTTTTGAACCTGGGGGCACTTGGTCCAAGTGTCGCATGTTTTGAAGACCCAATAGGCTATTGAGGCTTTTTCAAGTGCTTTAATAGACTACAACATAATGAGGCTCATGTAAAAGCCTCAATATATTTTCTGTAACGTCACTTCAATGTGCCCCGTAAAGTAATTTGAAATGTGTAAAATTAACTATTGTGACTCTTTCAAGTGTCCCTCTAAAACAATTCAAACTGTTTTAACTACCAATAAATGCTTCAATAAAACAATTGAAGCAACACTTACAAGTGTCTCAATAGCTAGGATGTAAAGGCACTTCAATGGTTGATTATTAAAGCACTTCAAAATGCCGCAATAGTTAATCTTTAAAGGTGATTATATCTCATGCTATTAGGACACTTCTTTAAAAAGTCATAATTCGTAATATTAAGGCAATACAAATAAAGCCCCCCAAAGGAAAAGATCATCATAATATTAACACCAACACTTTAATTACATTATTTCATAATATTAATCACCAACACTTTAATTACATTGTTCCAGGCCAAGTCTTTCAATAATTTAAGAATATCACAATAGAGCTAACCATGCGTTGTCATTGAATCCCACTAAGCAAAAATAATCTAACACTAATAAAACATTGTTCTTCATTCTAACTAATCTATAAAGTTCTCCATATGCACTATTTTGAGGTTGCAACTGGCTTGAGTCAATCCAACAATGTTACCTACAGAATAAATAAATTTAAATTAATAGAAGTAAACAAATGACATACATGTATATTATATTGATTAATGGACTTTAATAATACAAACATACCAATAAGGGTCAAAGCTATAGGTGTTTTAATCGTATCTCCAATTCTTATAAAAAAAAACCTTGTGACCTAATTGACTTTTCGTCCCATTCCACTAGAACTTGAAGATGTACTTTATTCAACAATTTGAACTTGTACTTTAGTTTTATAACAATTTATCCTTGTAACGAAATTCAGATCGAAGTTTCATTTATAAAACACATAATCAAACTAGACATCAGTCATACAATTGTTTCAACTTAAATTATGATGTGTGCTACCTAGAACATTCCCACATGTAGCATTAACTCAATTTACAGGTCACAGCTAGATGCAAGTTATTCAGCTTGAGTATCTCTTTGCCTTGTACTCAAAAGGAAACCAAAATAACACGAAAAGGGATAAGCAATGAAAAGCAGAAACAAAAATCTCAGGAGTATGGAAATTAATCATCACAGGACTATTATATGTACGTGAGAGCACAAAGATCAAAAACATTGAATTCATGAAATTGTTGACAATGGAACTTTATTGCCAATGCTTCCTGAACTCCGAGGAGGAACATGAAAACCATTTGAGCCATTTTGATGAGCAACTCCAGAGAAAATTTGGGAATCACCAGAAGACTTTGGTGCAATGGCCACAAATAAAGACTGTTGTTGAGCATGCATTGCAAGTTGTTGCTGATGGACTGAAAATGGTAACAACATACTAGACTGCAGGAGTATGGAAGAACATAAAGTACTCGGAAAATGATATGAACAACAATCAATTAAACTGTTTCCTAAGTCAATAGAAAAGCCATACAATTTGTTTTTTTCTCATTAAATTTAAATTTCTAATGAGTGATGATATTCCTTCTACTCCCCTCAAAGGTCATACTCTCTAATTTGGGATGTTTCACTCTAAGAGTTTTGTTTGAATATTAAGCTAATAAAGTTTTGAGTTTTCAACCTAATTCTTAAGCTGAGGGAATTGATGAATTACTATTTTAATTTGTAACATGTTAGGCTTTCCAATGTGGAAGATTAAGCTTTGAGGGGAATGGAGGGAGTATTAAACTTTACAAGGATTTGACCCTCCATCAAGAGACACTTGAAAGTTTTTTCCTTTTCATTTGCCTTCAGAAACCTGCTAGTCATTTTCCAACATTATATGCTTCATGTTTTTCTAATTTAAATGAACATATGTTGTAATGTATACCTTTTCAAAAAGGGTCATGATGTCATTCTTCACTTCAATGGGGGGTTTCTCGGAAATGGGCTGCACAATCCAATCTAAGCCTTTAAATAGGTCCTCAATTCCAGAGTTAGATTGGGTGTTGCTACTAACCACCTTTGGAGCAACATTTTCCACTGTTGCTGTTGTTGTTGTTGCATGAACAACTGCAATTGTCAATAATAATGGTGATGAAGCCAGATTAACATAATCATGACTCAACTCAAATTATGACTTGGAAAAGAGGAGAGATTATAACTCCAAAACTAGGCACTTAAAGAGAATAATGTGAACAAATTACTCAGATGAAATAACCCTAAAAAGGAACGTTACATTGGAGTCCTGCTCATAAATTATCACCCGGAGAAAATGCTTTGGAAGCATTCTCTCTAGAGTTATCCATCAATAGAAAATTGAAAAGGTAAGTGGCATAATCAACCTTGGCTTCTGATTCAACCAAAGTAACTTTAGTATCCTTTGTTCCCCATTCAACATTAGAGGGTGCTGGTTCTGATTTTTGGACTTCTTTTTGTTTTGGATCAGGAATGACATGTATGCATCAAGTTCAACTTTATCATTTCCCAACATACCAACAACATCAACAAATATTTCATAGTATTTGAGAATGAAAATCTTTAAAAGTAAAAAATTAGGAGAAGAAAAATTAGGAGGTGGTACGTAAGACTCGATTAAGAAATTGAATATACCTGTTTAGGTACTGTTGGAGGAACATGATTAATACTTGGTATATAATTATAAAATTAATATACGCCCACAAAGGGCACGCAACATGACTTGTTATAATTAAAAGAAAAGGATGAATTACAATGGCTGCAAATCCTCTGATCAACAAGTTTATGGTTCTCAAAAACATTCTAACCTCATAATAAGAACTCAAGTAAGATTGCTAACTCACTTTGAATAAATGCAATTTGTTTTGGCAACGATGTGTCTGATGTAGCAGATCTCACCTGCATCATCATCATCATGAGGTCGTATAGACTTAAAGCGTAGATAAATGACCTTTTTGTGTATATTACTTTCAATTTTGAGCAAAATGGTGGACAAACAGTATTGTTTTAGGTGTAAGTACAGAAACAACAAAATCTAGGCTCAAAAATAGGAAAAAGAAATAGGTAAATATAGCTTACTATATTAATCAAAAATCTTTTTATGGGAAAATCATGAATTTTCAAAAAAGTCGACTTTGCTGGGGATATTCAAATATTGATGAATCGCCTTTCATTGTAGGAATGAAAGGATGATCAAGAATAGAAACAGAGTAGTTTTAAAACGAACATGCAAGAAAATAAAGGGTATAAATTGTTGGAGAAGAATCGTATTAGTTTTACCTTTTTATGTTTAGCATTAAGCTCTTTGGTAACACTTGCCTTGGTGTTCATCGTGTTTCGAATTCCAACCGGCGCTCGGCCATTTTCTCTATGTTTCTAATGAGAAAAACAGAGGAAGATAATCCCAGCAAGGAAGGAAGGAAGGGAAGACGGGGGGGATGGATGCTGAGAAGACTCTTTTGATTTGACTTTTGTGAGAATCTTCTCTGTTTGGAGGCTTTATTGCTGACTCCCACCCTTCCCTTCGAAACGTCCTTCCTTTATTTGATTTGGTTACTTTTTATAGCTTTATATTCCGTCATTTTGTTTCGCATTTCATTGTATTCTTACTGCATTAGGATTTGCTCCAGCTTTCAATAAGAGCTTGATCAATCTGTTTCCCTTTCAGCACTTGAAGTTTTAAGAGGTGTAACCACACATGCACCAAAGTTTGGATCAGTGCTGAACTATATGGTGTGACAGTGTGTTAGTCAGCATAAAATGTCAACAACTTAACTTCTCGCATCTGTATACTCGCAGATATTCACAAGTTAGAGAAAATACTATACGTTAAGCAACAACATCGTGCACTCCAAGGAACCGGATAGGATAATGGTGTGAAAATATGATGTGTAGTGTTAGGTTGCACAAAAAGGACATAGTATAAGTCACTCCAAAAAACGGCAATGGTTTCTTACAAAAGATCCTCTTCCCCAGTCAACCAAACACTAAGCACTTATACATCTCCAACTTTTATTTCTCTTATTTGTCAAGAACTTCTAATTTTTTTAGGTATTCAATCAACAACACAAAATAATAGTATTGCAGTTTGGCTATTCCCAAGCAATGAGGGCAGCAACAAATACACTGACTAAGAATTAAGTTCGAGCTCACATACAAAGTGAAATCATTATGAAGCAGCGCAAACAAACAAACCATCCATTGCAGCAACTGAAAATAATATCACAAGTTGATACTAAATAATTAATTAACTAAAATATGTAAATTATTTTGCTAGCAGCACTAAATTATAATTTACTAAAATCTTTAACATTACAAAAAAAAAACACAAACATTAGACACGTGAGATTTACCTGAATTGAAGACAGATCAGGTTTACTAGAGCAGTTCAGTTGAGAATCAAACGACCTATCAGGTTCGCTTGAGGGATTTGAAGGAGTACCTCCATGCCTACCACCATTCATAAACATCGACTCTATGCACATAATTGAGAATATTGGATTCTATCCCTGGGAAGATTTACCTAGCAAACTCGCTCCTTGGAATTCACTAAATACCTAGGGAAAAGAACGAAATGGAGATCTCTTGTTAGTAGTGTTACTACCATGGGTGCATTTGTAAATTACCTCAATCATGAAAAATTACACATGATGTAGAGTTTTTTAGTACTAACTTGGTCTAGCAATATAATAGACATCCTGAAGTTGTGGTAAATTACAGGTTTTTTTGCTTCATGGAGGTAGGCAAGTCCTTTCGTAGCACCTAATGCAATCTTCATCCTAGTAGACAATGGAAGAGGAAGCAACACTCCTGCAACAAGAAATATCAAACTTTAATAAATGTAATCTTCATCCTAGTAGACAATAGATGCTTTGACCTACAACTTAGTGTAATAAAAAGACAACAGATTTAGACTTTGAAAGCGAGGGCTATAAAATCTTACTTGAAAATAAACTGTTTTCCACACTTCCCACGTGACATATACTCGTGGGTTATGTTGCTCATCTTCCCAGCTGTATCCAATCAAATTCACCAAATTTGGATGAGGGTTGCCCCAAAAATATGATCTCGGCCTATAATTTCACAAAGTTATGAATAAAGCTGATTGAGAACCAATCTGATTTAAGGCAGGTCATAGATATCCAATATCATAAAGAAGAGTTTAAAAGTTATAACACATGATTAAAGTATTGATGCACTAGTGCTGAAATTTTTCGACAAAGGCTTCAGTAATCTGCTTTAGGTGGGGAAATTAACGAGGAGGATGTCAAGGCATTGGAGAGGTTGCGGGTTATGCTTTGCATCCCTAAGCAAACTGTTGAAGCAGCAGTTTGTTTCAAATAAATAGGAGGCATGTAAATAGTAAATTGCAGATGTATTATGCCAATGTCTAAACACCAATTATCTGCAATCTTTTAATTGTTTAGTTAGCCTTCCGCGTCAGTGTGGATTCAAAAGGAAAAAACTTATGTAAAAGCTTAAGGTGTTTGGGGTAGAACAGAAGAGATAGGTTCAGGGTCAACAGAAGGGTTGGAAGAGGTACCAGCAGAGTTGAAGTCTGCTGGTGCTGGATTAGCAGAACTTGAAGAGTCTGCAGTTGGAGGATTCTGAGGTAAGGAAGAAGTAGAAGCTTTATTTGTACATGTCTCAACATTATCAGAATCATCAGCAACATTTAGAGCCTTTCGAGGCTCTAATAAATCATATTCATCAAAAGTAACATGCACAGATTCTAAGATTTTCAATAAAGTTTTGTTAAATATGCGAAATGCTTTTGAATGATTGGAATAACCCAGAAAAATTCATTCGTCTGATTTTGAATCAAATTTGCCTCTATATTCTTGCTTCTGCCCAAAAGTATTTTGGAAGTCTTGCTTCTGCCAGCATAGTTCTTGCTGCTTCAATGAGTGTTTTGTTCTTCCGTTCAACTACATCATTTTGTTGAGGAATTTCGACAACAGAGAAGTTGTGGCCGATCTCGTGGTCATCACAATATCTTTCAACACCGTTGTTTTTGAATTCGGTGTCGTTATCTGATCTGATGTCACTTATGTCTTCAAGCTTTTGAGTTTGAAGTCTTCTGAAAAGGGCGGTGACTAGATCATATGTCTCATCCTTTGAGGTCATTGTTTCAATCCAGATGAATCTAGAGTATTCATCAACTACTACAAATGAATACTTTTCTTCGGAGATACTAACGGTTGTGATTGGTCCAAAGAGATCCATATGGAGAAGTTGAAGAGGTCTGGTCGTCGACATGACTGACTTGCTCTTGAAGGAAGACTTGGAGAGTTTTCCTAGTTGGCAAGTTGAAGAGATCCATCTTGTCTTTTCCTGTCGATTATATGTAAGGTTTGGTATCTGTCACCGTTAAGACATAGGGATATGGATAACTGCATGTCTAAGTGTATATGTCGTATGTTTGCCCACCTTTGTGATAAATTAAATCTATTGACGCAAGCCCTTCATAAGGTAGATGTAGGTTCTTATATTCTTGTTCTTCAGGTATATCCTTGGTTGATTATGTGGACGATAACGAAAGTATAATCAACTTAGTGACACTAAGACTACAAATCGTGGCCCATAGCATATTGCTCAAATTAGGTGAAGGTGTTGATTCTACTTATTTAGATTTGGTTATGGTCAATCATTAATCTTTAGTTCTTTGCTCAAGTGCCTAAATGTGTTGCGTACCAGTTAGCGTGGAAACTTGACTTAGAACTTAGCTTCTAGAACAGATTAACAACTTTGTGTTTCAACAAAGCATCATTGACAGACCTTGGCAAGCCTCCTAAAACGTTCTATCAACAGACATCACCAGCAGACATTGTCTCACTGTGTACAATTGTCTATCATGCCCAAACTCTGAAAGTAAAAGTCAAACAAGTCCAGCTCAACAAATGTCTACAGGATTATTCATTTGGATACTCTCATATGTATGTCCATTTGAATTTATCCTCCAAAGATTGACTTCTTAAAGAAGCTTCATCCATGTTTCAAAAATAAAGCTGAAAAGACTTTTTATGTGATGATTGTTGAACAGTGAGACATGGTGGATACACAGCCTGACACATCACTCTCTAAAGCTTTTGCAGACTGTACCTACTCTTGAAGGACAGAGCCGTTTTTTGGCTAAGACGTCTATTCTACTCATTACCTGCTTTTCGTCTCCATACTTGATCAGACCTGGACCAAAGAAATTTAAATCTAAACGGCTCTTTGCATTTAATGCATACATCCTCCATAGTTGTTGATATTTTCTTCTTCCACAATGGTCTCAAGGATTCTCTCTCTTTTATAAATGCTACCATTGAAGATGAAGAACTTAATGCTCTAAAAATTCTCAACAACTTACAAGTTCTTACTCTCAGTGCATTTGGAAGATCCTCAACAGATCAACGAAGTTAACAACAACAAGAACGCTGCTCAATCATTTTCAATTGCTACCCTCTTAATTGTTGTTTACATTAACTATTCTTGATGCACAAGTGAATATTCTATTTCTCAGATATTTACTTCACCCCCAAAACACCAGTCAAATATTTTGTACAAAATTCATTAGAGATTTCTGTAATGAAAATAGTGGAAAACATAGTACACTTTTAAAATCCAAGGTTGACTGCTTTGGTGGTGGACGTAGTACTCCCTATAGTATGAATCATCTCAAAACACTTGTGTTATTTATTAAACTTAGAGAACTACCAAGTCTACTGGTAGTACTTATCCCCTGATCTTTCCGCTGCAATAGCTCTGCTGATAGCTACTTGCATTCTCAAAAAGGAAATTATCTCTAAAAGTTTTTTTTTATTGTATATAGGCTATTCAACCCTCCCCCCTTCTAGCCTATTTTTGTACCCTTTAGGACTAACAATTGGTATCAGAGCTTAACTCTTCGAAAACTAAGTTTTTCCGAGATTAACCTCTTGTGAGTAAAGATCAAATGGCACAAACACATTACCTACATCAAATACGAACCACGTCCAATATTGGACGAATGCCATTTCGTTGTATGGACGGATAAGATTATGCGTCATATGAATTGTTATGGAAATGCGTTATAGAAGGACACCACATACCAATGAAGCCAAACCTCCTTGCAGAAATTGGAGGAGGTCTGAAGTTGAGTGGACCGAGATGAACGAAAGCTAGTCGAGTTGGATAGCAAGGCAATCAACATCATAACAATCTTAATAAACACCAACACATATCAATAAGTCATTAGATGTTCCTCTGCCCAGGAGATATGGGAAGCCCTCGTTGAATACTTAGAAGGAGACCAAGACAATAGGATATACACATGCATTCAACAGTTTGATTCTTTCAAGAAAGATCCCAAAGAAACCCTAAGGCAAGCTTATAATCGTTTTAGTGAGATAATAAATAGTTGTTTTTCTCTTGGTGAAATTTATGGCAAAAAGGAAATGAACATGAGATTTCTAGGCTTTTTAGGTAGTCTTTAGCCTGTAAAGACTACCGCCGTGAAAGAATCTAAATATTTGAATAACATGACTCTTCGCAGTCTGTATGCAAGTCTGAAGGTTTATGAGCTTGAAGTAAGTCAAGCTCAAGAGCAGGACAAACAATTTAAAACCATGTCCATGCCTGCCATGGTACAAAAAGTGTCCCCAACAGATGACAAACCTTCAACTTCCACCAATGAAAATAATTTTCTTTCTGATGAACAATTTGCTATGTTTGTAAAACATTTTCAAAAGTTTGCCAAATTTGGTAGGAAGGACACATGATATCTTAAATTATTACCTCGCAAGTGTACAAATCAATATAAAGTATAGTGTACGAAAAACAAGGGTCGAACCACAGAGACAAGAAGTATCTAAAGCAAGTAAACATGTAACAATTATAACTAAGGGGGTTTTTGTTTAATTTATCTATCTAACTAAATAATTATAATGGAAAGTAAGTAATTTAATTAACAGTTTAATTACAGCAGCAAACACAATTCGTGAAGATCTAATGATGGAGGAGAATCTAGGAATACAAATTCACTTATATCTACTCTAATGCTCTTTTACTTAATGTATCAATCAATTAATCTTGGTTCGTTCATGAAAGATTGATATAGATCGTCAAATTATAATTCAGTCTCCATCCTAAATAATTCATCCGAGTCTATACCCTTAAGAACAAGAACATATGAACCTAATCCTAACTTATCACTCTTGTGCATCGATAGGTTTAATTTACCACAATGGTGAGCCAATGTACGACATATGCATATGGTCGTGCAGTTATTCGCACCTCTAGGTCTTTAACTATTGCGATACAATTCATTAGAAAAAGCCAAATAGAAAAGAGATTGATAAAATTGTGATCAACAAGATTTGATTGAATATAAAATTAATATAGAGCAGAAGATTTGATACAAGTTACCTCCGATCTCTAGATATGAGCGATTAGTTCATCCTTGAAGATGAACCGATCAATTGGATGAAAGAATACATGAACGATCTTCATAAACTATGATTACAATCAATAAAAACTCTAAATTCCAAGCTAAATTTGGATTATTTCCGACCTCGAACTTAAGGCTACAAGGTTTGTATTTATACTAGTGTTTACAGGGTGATACATGTGTTTTATACGCATCTCTTGTGTATATATTCCTACTTAAATTATGTTTTTTTACGTGTTACTAAAGCTACTGATATGGATTTTAAGTGTTTTAAGAGTTTCAAGTTAAATTTGAGAAGATTGATGAAATTCGGGTCGTTAATCCATAATATGAAGATTCTAGGGACCTGAGTGCAATTCGCTGAAAGTTTCAAGGCAGAAAAGCGGAATCAGACATCAAGTGCTCGCTCAGCCCTCAAGGGCGAGCTACCGCGCATTTTCCAGATGGTTGTGTCCGTAGAAAAGCCTTCAAGCGATCGCTTGACATTAGGACCAAGCGACCGTTTGGTCCCGTTTTCTGCTCTGAGCCGCTTTGTAAATTCTCAAAATATCTAACCTTGTATAAATAGAACCCTAATAGTACATCTTTAGGGATCCGAATTTTAGCCATTCATGAGCCACATTCAAGACGAAAAACACTGTTTGATTTATTTGCATTGTTGATTATTAAAAATTGATGAGTTTTTCTTCCAGCACAATGATTTGTTCATCGCCTGTGATAAACTAACCACATCTTTCTAGGGATTGGAGGTAACATGTATCAATTCTTATGTGTTAAATATAATTTATATTCTATCAATTATTGTTTATCATTTAGATTATCTCTGGTTTGTAGTGAAATTATCGCATAATAGTTGTGTTAATGAATCTATAAGCTCGTGTGTATAATAAACTGCATGATCGTGTGTGAGTTATATATTGGTCAACCTAAATGATAAATAGATCTCTCTGATTTCCTATTCGGACTAAGGTTAGATCAAGGTTTGCGTGTGTTCTTAGTGATCTTAATGGACTCTTAATTGTTGTGTGGACGGGTCAAGAAAATATAATTAAGGCTGAGTACTAAGGGTTGCAAAACTCGCTCCGTAAGTCCTAACACTTTACACATGTGAACGAATCCGTAATTGATAGATACATTAGTTAAATACACATAAGAAGATATTTTGAATCTGTTGGATGCCATCTACACTCGACTTGGTGAACTCACCAACATATGTACTGCTCAAGCTGAGACTGTGGCTAAGTCATCCACCTCCACCACCAGAACTACTGAAATGCTTAGGAAATTTCAAGAGGATGTATGGACTCGATTTGGCGAAATGAATCATCAATTCGAGGATACAAAAGCTCAGATAGATCTCCATCAAGCTCAACTAAAGCGCTTTGTGCGCAATCTCTTCCTCACTCTATTCGTTGATGTCTCTGACCGACTTGGAAATAGTTGTGTCAAAATTATTGAGCTTATTGAGCAAATGATGACTGCTAATCAAGAACGCCATAATGCAGACATTGCTTATGATCTGACCATCACGGAGGAGAGACAACTGAGGTCTATGAACACAGTCCTCATGGATGAAAATAACAGGCTCCGAGAACAACTCAATCTCGGCTCGCGTGACTTCTGTGCCAGAAATGTTGCAGAAGAACATGCCACTAGAGTTCGTGAGCAAAAAAGGAGACGTAGATCTCAAGAAGAATGGGAAACTGCCGCTAAAGAAAAAGGGAAAGGAGAAATGCCAGACTATATGTAAACTCTACTTCTTTCTCTTTATATCTATCTTTTTTTTTAAACTCTGTAATTTTAAACTCCTTGTTTGAAATACAGAAGTATTTCCTTTAAAAATTATTTTGAATTTCTATACATGTTTTTATCTTCTGCAATAAATTCTTGCATGCATGTTAATTTAAATCTTTTGATTTAATTGTTATTTATATTACGTATCTCTGCTGATCTAACTCTACTGCTACTTCTCTATTTTGATAAAGCACTTAGATTAGCCTCTACAAATTTTTGGCTACTTCTGCTTGAAGCATGTCTACTGCTTTTTCCCAAAATCTCTTTTGACATACTATTTTTAGCCATTATGTTCAAAAGTCATCATTTGTAGTAATGATGACCAGGTAAGCAAATAGGAGGAGATTCTTGATTCTACTTATTTAGATTTGCTTATGGTCAATCATTAATCCTTAGTTCTTTACTCAAGTGGCTAAATGAGATGCATACTAGTTAGCATGGAAACTTGACTTAGAACTTAACTTCTAGAATAGATTAACAACTTCGTGTTTCAGCAAAGCATCATCGGCAAACCTTGGTAAGGTTCCCAAAACGTTCTATCAGCATACATCACCAGCGAACATTGTCTTAGTGTGTACAGTTGTCTATCATGCCCAAAGTTTTAAAGTAAAAGTCAAAGAAGTCTATCTCAACAAATGTCTACATTATTATTCATTTGGATACTCTCATATATATGTCCATTTGAATTTATCCTCCAAAGATTGACTTCTTGAAGAAGCTTCATCCGTGTTTCAAGAATAAAGCTGAAAAGACTTTTTCTATTATGATTGTTGAACAGTGAAACAAAGTGGATACACAGCCTGACACATTACTCTTTAAAACTTTTGCAAACCGTACATACTCTTGTAGGACAGAGCCATTTTTCGGCTAAGACGTCTATTATACTCAGTACATGCTTTTCGTCTCCAAACTTGATCAGACCTGGACGAAAGAAATTTAAATCTAAACGGCTATTTGCATTTAATGCATACATCCTTCATAGTTGTTGGTCGTTTTTTCTTCCACAACGGTCTCAAGGATTCTCTCTCTCTTATAAATGTTGTCATTGAAAACGAAGAACTTAATGCTCTGAAAATTCTCAACAACTTACAAGTTCTTATTTTCAGTGCATTCAAGAGATTCTCAACAGATCAACGAAGTTAACAACAACAACAAGAAGGCTTCTCAATCATTTTCATTTACTACCCTCTTAGTTGTTGTTTACATTAACTGCTCTTAAAGCACAAGTGAATATTATGTTTCTCCTATATTTACTTCACCCCCAAAACACCAGTCAAATATTTTGTACAAGATCCATTAGAAATTTTTGTAATCAAACTAGTGGAAAATATAGTGTACTTTTAAAATCTAAGGTTGACTGCTTTGGTGGTGGACGTAGTACTCTTTATAGTACGAACCATCTCAAAACACTTGTGATCTTTATTATCTTCCCGTACTCTACTAATTTGTTTATCTAGACTAATCTTATTTTTTGATAGCATTAAACTTAGAGAACTACCAAGTCTATTGGTAGTACTTACCAGCAAACTTAGTGTTTCCTCTCATCTTTCCGCTGCAATAGCTCTGCTTATTGCTACTTGCATTCTCAAAAAGGAAATTATCTTTAAAAGTTTTTAATTGTATATGGGCTATTTAACCCTCCTTCTAGCCTATTTTTGTGCCCTTTGGGACTAACAGAAGGTTTAATAGGGTGAAAATCAATGCAAGTAGTTAGTTTTGCAAAGAGTTGTGCTATTCAAACCCCCAATCCTATTTGTCCCAAAAACCCTAACTTCCTAATTTACCCTTCTTCTCCAAACTCACGTCCTCCCTGCCCCCCACCTCCACTGCGTCCTCCCTTCTCCCTCCACACATTGCATCTTCCCCCCCTCATCACAATATACCCCTTCTATCACCGCCTCCTCCCCCCCTCCCACTGCATATCATTTAACTTACCCCTTCCCATCCATCTCTGCCCAGTCAAAGAGCCTTAATCTCCGACCATAGTCCCGTCTGCCTCCCTCTTGCCCGCCTCATCCTTATTTTTTTAAAAAAATCAATAAAAGGGTTGTTTAGCCTTTGTCAACCGAACAACCTTGTGTTGCTCAGCCTTGTACGACCGAACATCCTTGTGGTCGAACAACACAAGGTCGTTTGGTCGACCATGACCGAATAGAACAAGGTTGTTTGGTCGACCATGGTCGAACAACCCTTGATTTAAATTTTTTTTAAAATAAAGATGAGGCGGGGAAGAATGGAGGTGCTTGGAGGTGGGAACTAGGTACTGGGTTGGTGGTGCTGGAAAAAAAAATGAAAGAGGGTGGGAAGGAGGAGGCGGTGGATGGGAGGGAGGTAAGGGGAAGAAGGAAAAACTATGGGAGGGAGAGATGCGGGACGCAGTGGAAGGAGAGGGAGGGAAGGGGAAGAAGGAACACAGTAGGAGGGAGAGAGGTGGGACGTAGTGGGGGGAGGGAGGAGGCAGTGGGGGTCTGAATAGTTGGATGAAGAAGGGTAAATTTGGATTTTTGGAGTTTTTGGGGGTCGACATATAGTATTGTGGAGTCTGAATAGTGCAACTCTTTTGCAAAACGTGAAATAGGCCATATTTTCTTTTTGCAATTATCTCAAAATCTCAAAATATAGTAGTATCAACTTTTGTATAGACTTAGGTAGCGATAGAGCTGTCAAACGGGTTGGGCCGTCCCGACCCAAGTCTACCGAGTTTCGCTTTACATTGGGCCAGGCCCGAAACCATGACGGACCTCATAGAACTTAATCCCAGCCTATGCGCGCTTCAGGCCTATGGGCCAAAAAAATATTTTTTTTTAACTTCA
Source organism: Codonopsis lanceolata (assembly GCA_013146195.2). Lineage (NCBI taxonomy): Eukaryota > Viridiplantae > Streptophyta > Magnoliopsida > Asterales > Campanulaceae > Codonopsis > Codonopsis lanceolata. Next base: position 89,288,920 of record CM028381.1, read on the forward strand.
AATCATTTTTTCCACCCTCTGTCACATCCCATGTCTCATTGAATCTCAGTCCTACATGTTTCCTTATTAAAAGAAGATTGACTAAAATAACAAAGAAGATGTACGGCTAAGATTTAATGGGACTGAGAATATGACTGAGAAAGAGATAGACGTTTTGAAGTCGGTAGCGAGTGGGGTTGGGGAATGATTTCAACAATTTGCTGCCAAGTGTCCTTTGCATAGATTTTTGTTCTATCTATAATCTATAATACAATACAGCTCATAGTCGCACGCTCGCAATTGACAAAGGCTATTCAGGGGCTGAGATTGATTCATTTACGGAGATCATATGGTCATAATCACTGCCCAAGTTCACATGTGTGAACGGCGGTTGAGCAACCCCCTTCAACTTCTTCTACGTGCGTACCCCTTTCCTATTACTACTCCTACTCCTACTCCTATTCCTATTCTCAACTTCCTCTGCCTCTCTCTTCTTCTCTTTTCTTCTAAATAAAAGAGAGCCTCATCCCTTTCTTCAAGCTTCCTGTTCAGCCCCATCCGTTTCTTCAAGCTTCCTGTTCCGACAAATCACTTCATCCGTTCACCCTATGTTCCGACTTCCTGTTCTCCATCTCCATCTCCAATCCCTTTTCCTCATCCATTCATCCTTTGTTCCGGCTTCCTGTTCTCTATCGGCGTCCTCCTCCCTCTTTCCTCTGTTACCCGACGAATCCCTTCATCCCTTTCTTCCGCCTCTCTCTCTCTCGCAATCTACAATCCATCAGCGTCCTCATCCCTCTCTCCTCTGTTACTCGACGAATCCCTCCATCCCTTTCTTTCGCCTCGCCAGCCTCGCCATCTCTCTCTCTCTTTGTAAGTTCTTGTCTCTCCGTGTCTCTTCTCTTCTCGATCTCACTTGCTTCCGCCTCTCCATCTGTCTCTCTCAATCTCGGACAATTTCTCGGTTGATCTCTCTCAATCTCGGTTGATATCTTTGTGTAAGTTCTTTTTTCGTTGGGTTTGTGATTTTTGCTTTTTGGTTTGTCTGTGTAAGATCTATCACCTGGTCTCCCTGCCGTCGTCGTCGTATGTCCAACAAAAAACTTTCCCAATGGCGTTATTCTCATTGTTTGAGTTGTTGTAGTTGGTGGGTTTGAGTTGGTTTGGGGTTTCTTGGATTTTATTGCTTTTTGGTTTGTCTTTGTAAGATCTACCGCCTACTTGCCCAATTTGACCTACCGCCTTCCCAATGGCGTTATTCTCATTGTTTGAGTTGTTGTAAAATTTACTTTCTTCCTTCACAATTCCTGAAGCATAATGTTTATAAAAAATGTTGGGTTCAATTCGATTCATACAATCCCTCTCCACTTGCCTTTGTTAGACTTCATTGGGGCGGGTTAAATTCGGAAAGGAGTTCATTTTGATCGTAAAAAAAGGAATCAAGAATAAAAACAGTTGCAATGAATGGGGTTTTAGTGGGGAAGGTGAGCAAAAGAGATGCCTATTTTCTAGCCATAATCATATAATCCTCCTTTCTTAACTTTCTCACTACACATGTCTACGACACATTTTTAGATCAGATTAAACAGGACTTGATTTTTATATTCTTACCATAACTAATGTTACTTTCTCTTATAATTAATTAATTAATTAACCGTTAGGCTAGCTACGACGTACAAGTTGATGGTCATTGCATTACACACACACATACACTCAAAGTTTATGCTTCTTTTCTTACTGCTCCAAAATTAACCCTCATAGAATTAGAAAAAGTGAGAACCGTGTGGGTCAAATATAAATTAATACCAAGAAACAAATGCTTAGGCTTTAACCACCCATTATTTTCCTACAAACTTTAGTTAGTATGGCGCACATGGGGTGTAGTTTTATTAAGCTTATTAGTTATAACTAAAAAAGAAGAAGCTATTATTTTGTTGTATGTAAATTGTAAATAAACAAAAAGTGCTAAGACTAATAACCCACAAAATTGATTCTACACTTAATTGTATTTTTTCCCCACCTTATATTAAATAAAAATCTTACTCCCTTGAGCCCATTTTTCTCAACATTTCAATTTACTTTTTATTTGAGACATTGAATTTCAAAGAATTTGCATGAGCTTATTAAGAAAGAGTTTTAAAACATGAGATTTTAATTTATTTTAAAACTGTTTTTATTTTAGTTTTTTAGAAATGAAATAAGTAATTTTTTATGTTGTTAAGACGACTCTAAAAGAAAAAATTGTTTATGCATAACATATAGTTAAATACTCTTCTTTGTCTCACGTGTAGGTGAAAATACTTGATAAATTTATTGCATCTCTCATTTCAAAATCATTCGTTGTTGTGAAGCAAGAGCCTCTAGAATAAGATTAATTTAAATTTCTTTATTTTTATTTGTTGTTAGTATTTCCTTTTCGAAGTCAGACTCCTCTGTCATTCCTGTTATAAGGGCAAGGCTGGCCCTGTTATAAGGGTAAGGCTGACCCTGTCATAAGAGCAAGGCTGGTTGACCCCCTCAAATTTGTAATTTTATTTCTATTAATAAAATCTAGCAAGACATCGCCCATGTTTCCTTAAAAAAAATTACAAAAGAAAGTTTTAACTTTTTTCTCTACTGTTAAATAATCATATTGTTTTAATTGATTATCGAGAGGTTTTTATTTTCAATTTATTATTTTAGACTCCTTTTTAAACATGATTAAAATATATATTATTTATTTAAATATTAACACTCTGCAATACTGACATCCTCTCCTTCTCGTACCGTGTCATAGACACCGATACAAATACTAGTATAAGTAAAGGGTGAGTGGGGGAATGGATGTATTCAGTTTTGTTACTCCACAAGAATGAAGAATGGAATAACTTAGGGTATTTATGTGCAACTAAAGTGAGGGCCCGGGCTTACTGGAGGCTCTTGCAGTCTTGCTTTTGGAATTTGGAGGCTAGGGTGCGAGAGAGATGTTCACTGTTTGCATCTCATTGTCCACCGCCCTTCTCTAGTTCTCTTTACTAACGAGGTGGTTAATCCTTTTGTACAGCTTTTATGTGCTGCAATAATTTTTACATTAAAATAAAAAACACTAATTTATTCACAAATCTTTTTTCATAATAGTTGAATTTATTTTACATTTTTTAATAAATATCATTATTACATAATCATTAATTATCTCATTTTATTAACCACTCATTCTCTATAAACTTTCCATAATAATAGTAAGTTTTTTGATGATTCAAATCATACTTCCTTAAAATATGCTATACACTTTAGAGCATTCACAGTAGTTGCATCATAAAACATCATTTATACAACTCTTAAATCTTTTTAAAGACAATTTAAAAAAGTTTCAACTCCAATTAGCACTCTCTATAACCTTATAAATTATTGACATTATTTAACTAACAATGTAACTATCAATATATTTCCATCTTTTTTCATTTATATTTTCCTATTGCAATCAGAATAAAATATATATAAATTAAATTTTATATTTTTTTAAAAAAATTATATGTTTACTTTAATTTAATTGAAGTCGTGTCACCTTTTTTAATATTACCAATATACTCGTAATTTTAAGTTATAAATAATAGAAAAGGGCAATTATAAGTGCAAAAAAAAAAAAAAACACACACACACACACCCTAATTTAATAGAAATTGGGAATGAAAAAAGATTATGAAAGTAAATCATCAAACGAGATTGTCAGATTATCATGTACATAAATATCCACCAATAGGAAGAATCCACTAATCGATAAAACTCACCAAATATTTTGGGGATTAATTAGCTAATTTTAGGAATACAATTTTTGATAGAGTATCTACTGTGGGTCTTAAGGGAGGTGAAAAACTCTAAAAAAAATGTTTTTGGATGGTGGTAAAGGGAATCACTGTGGATGCTCTTACCATTTGAGATACCCTGAGATAAATATTAAATCATTCATTCTTAAATAATCGTCATATATGACTGGACATTAGGATTAAGAAAAAGCAATTCATTATATTATTAATATTGGTGTAAATAGTGGTTCTTTTAATGTCACTAAACATGTGCTAATAATTAAATTAAGAAAGAAAGTAACGGTAAAGTGTAAAAATAATTTCTAAAAAAAGAAATTTTAGAAATAAGATAATTATTTGAAACAGACAAAAAAAAAAGAAAAGAATGACAATTATTTAAAATGGATGGAATATTATTATTTTTCTGATATTATTAATAATATGGTGATTAATAGGAAAATATTATTTTCACTACACATTTTGATTATCCAGCACATTATTAGTTATTGCATTTTGAACAAATCAACTCCTTAATTACTTGTTCATATTAAGTTAACTAATAAAATTACTTTTTAAATTACATTTTTACATTATTTTTTTTAGCTTAAAACATCGATGAACACCATAATTTTTGTTTACCAAGAGAAAAAAAATGTGGTCCTAGATTATTAAAATAAATAATTAAAAGTGAGATTAAGAGGATATATTTGTAAAAAAATTTATCCAATCATAGTGCTAAATAATATCGTAAAATTTTAAAAGCTTTTGTGTACCTTAATATTTAATTCTTGAGTTTATTGAAACTAATATTCAATATTACCACGTGCTATTATTGAATTGATTTTAATAAATAATATTCCTTGAATTAAATTAAATTAATTATTATGATAGTAAAACATTTGAAATTTTCTAAAATTTTGGTACGTAGACAAATGCACTAATTATATTATTTTATGTTAATATGAGACACAAGTCATATATGAAATTGATTCAACATATTTTTAACAGAAAAAAAGAAAGAATAAATAACTCATTTTTTAGAATTAATTTAGAAAAGAAAAAAAAACTATCTTGTTTTGTTATTAAAAAGTTAATTGAAAATGGACTTATATCGCAATTTAGTCACCATACTTTAACGAATTATTCGTTAAGCTCACTCTATTATTGTTTTTCTCAATTTTATCACTACACTTGACATTTGTGATAAAAAGGCTCCGTTGTTTCACGGAAAATGACTTATGGAAAATGTTTTCCTTATTTTTCGATGTTTGGTAACCTTGGGAAAATGTAATCAACGTAAAAGGTTTTCTGAGTTAACGGAAAATGAAGGCTTCTTTTTCGGAAAATGACTTACGGATTCATTTTCCGTAAGTCATTTTCCAAATGTTCGAATACCCTCCGCCCCTTTCACAATTACACATATTTATTTACACACACAATATTTCACTAACAAATAAATTGTTTAGAAATATAAATGAAGTTTGTGCACACTATTTATAAATTATAATTTTAATAAATAATCATTGCGTCCTAAAATTAGTGTCAATTATATTATTTAGGGTCATCCTAATCATTGTCAATTTTCTATTTTAAAACATTTTTTTCATATCAATTATAAAAAAAAAATATTTGTAATTGTGAGATTGAAAAAAAATAGACTTTGATTTGATACCACTAATGATAAATTGAGGATTACTAAAGAAAAATTATTTAAAGTTCAACACTATCTTATATTCAATATGTCCATTAATATTAGAATATATTTTTTTGTATTTATTCGTATATAGTTTTCCGTAACATTTTCTAGGGACATTCTAAACATTGTCCATTTTCTATTTTAAAACTTTTTTTTTCATATCAATTATCAATTTTTTTATTTATAATTGTGAGATTTAAAAAAGATGAACCTTATTAATTTGACACCACTAATGATAAATTGAAGGCTACTAAAGAAAAACTACTTAATGTTCAACAACACTATCTTATATTCAATATGTGCGTTAATATTAAAACATATTTATTTATTTATTTATATGTTATTTTTCATAACATTTTTCGTGTGTTTGCCAAACACCCGTAAATGTTTTCTGACATATTTTCAAAAGATTTACCAAACACCTGAAAATGAAATCATTTTCTGAAAACCATTTTCCGGAAATCAATTTCTAGAAATGATTTTCCGTAAAACAAACGGAGCTTAAGATCACTATGAATCATTTCCGTTAGTTAAGTTGGATGAAAATATTCAAAAGACACATATACCCTTATTACTTTATAAAAATTGAAGGGTTAACTTCAAAAGAGGAGGGTTTTGTAATATCATTAAACCAAAGGGATATGTGACATATTTACTAAATTACTACCATATCATAACTCACGGTAAATAACCTCCTGTCCAACTTCCTACAATCCTACCTTTCCACCTTTTTCCCGGTCTCTTCTTGAATTCTTCTCCGGTAATAGCCTCTGTCCAATTGGTATTTGTTTGTATATGTGGTAGCAGCAATTAGGGGGATCAGAATGGGGGAGGTGAGATCGACACATGTGGATTAGTGACACAATTTGAAACGAATCCATGGGTAAAAGATTTACAAAGATGTGATCTTTTTTTTTCTGGCGAAAATGGAGGTCGCCGAAATCTCCGACAACATCGATGGGTGGTGAAGAGAGAGAGCTTGAAGGAACCCATGTTACAATTAAAGCTACATTTTCTCAAATAGCTTTCGTCTCATTTTCTTTCTCCTTATCCTCTCTATTTCTATCAAATCGCCACCTGATTCCGATCTCTCTAATTCAACCATTTTCTTTACCAAACTCGAATTTTGCTTTAACTGTTGCTGATTTGTATTTTAAATATTTTTTATGCAATGATTTTGTTTTATAGTTGCTATGCTGGTTCAAGCAATTGGGTAATTTCATCTTCATCTCCTACAGATCAGGATCACAATTGCTTCAATGGTGCTTTAGTGAAGAAATGTGTTTCAAGCTGGGTATGAAGGTGAGGGTTGGCGAATCACGTGAAATCAATAAGGGTATTTTCAGAATTTAATAAAATTTATAAGCTTTCCATCCAAAAAATTTGGATGGAGTGATAAATGTGGTAATGAAGGTTAAAGTACAGCGATTAAATTAAAAAATACAGTAATAATAACAAAGTGAGCTTAAAGAATTATACATGAAAGTAGTAAACTACTAAAGCTTGTAAGAGTAAGGCCAATGGAGGTTTTCCTCTAAATCTTCAAAGATTTTTGCCAAACAATGGGGGTTTTTGAAAAATTAAAACCAAATCAGTTGATGATTTAAAATCAAGGGGTTCGGCAGAAGAACCCCCGGAATTCACGGTATCTTCACAACAGTCCCTGCAGAAACTATGCGTTTTGGGTGACAACCCATCAAAACGACGTCGTTTTGATGGGCCAAATATGAAAAAAAATAAAAATAAAGAAGCAGCCGACAAGTTTCAGCCCAACCTTTCCACATGTCATTAAAGTGGCAGTTGGGGACTTTTTTTGTTTATCTTATGTTTAAGGGTAGTTTAGACATTCAAAAAAGCTTTTTTTTTCTTCTAAAAAACAGTACACATTTTTATCTAAATATAGACACTTGGTTTGCCTCATTTGGATACCAAATGAATTTTTGGAAAAATTTGAATGTATTTGGTAAAGTTGGAAATAAAGATGGTGGGGTTTGTAAATGTTTTAGATTTTGTGTCACCATTGGGAGGGTTATTTTTTGTTTTAAATCAAATGAGTATCTAATGGATTAGTTTATTGGTTTTTAATTGGTTGAGTTTGATTTTGGATTTGATTTTCCCCACACCATTGTACATGCCCTAATAATACTACAAGCTCAAGCTCGTAATATCATTCATCTTCTGATTAATTCCTTGAGCAAGTATCATATAGTTTAACAGAGGCAAAACACACAATTGGGCCACCCAATTTTCCCATTTTTTGCAATTCGGCCTCCGAAAGTTTGAAATATCTATTTTGGTCATCCAACTTTAGTCTAGTTGCAAGCGAGCCCATTTTTTGGATGGACGTTAAATTTAGCCGTTAAGTTATGTCAAATCTCTATTTTACCCTTGTAAATATCAAGGGAGGAACTATTATATTTAAAAATGGTTTCAACAGTAAATAATAGAACTTGGGGGGTTTTATAGATCTGAGTATGTTCATCTTCATCTTCATCTGCTCTAATTAAGGATTACAGATCTGGGTCACATAAATTAGCAAAATTAATTAATTAAATTGTTACATTCACGTGACATATTTTTTTACCAAATACAGACACCTCATTTTCTCATTTACAGATCAGTTACAATGTCTTATTTTAAAACAAGGAATGTCTTCCAGATTTGAGGATTTCTACAAACCCAGATGTAAATCCTAATCCCGAATAAATTGATCGAAATTGAGAAAGGACCTGCGACTGGGTTGCTGGGCCGACAACGGAGAATGAAGACCGGCGATTGGTAGAGACGAAGAAGCTTGGGAACTATCTTCACCGGATCTGAAAGAAAAAATAAGGATGGAGTGTTGACTGAAGATAAAGATGTCGATCGGAGAAGAGATTGCGTGACTGTGGGTGTAGATAGAGAGTTGGGTGGAGATGGAGCAGGAGGAGGTGGCTATAGATGAAAGGCTTGGCCAGATCTGTGACTTTGATTTAAGGGGAGAACGAACTGGGAGATGAGAAGGAGCCGGATATGTGACTTTGATTTTAAGGACCCAAAATAGTGAACTGAAAAAACAATTTGGAATACGAATGAGTGGTTTCAAAGCTACGCTCACTAGCTACCCAGATGAAAGCGAGAGTCGGCGTGGTGGTAAAAGGCGGTGGTGCGGCTACGCATAAGTTGGTGGCGCATCACCCAAGGAGGTCGTTTGGCAATCACAAATCGGTACGATTTCTCAGTTATTAGCCAGTGGTGTTGTTGGCATTGTTAGCAAGACCTACACGGCTCCCCTTGCTCGTCTCACCATACTATTCCAAGTTCGTCTTTCACGATTTATTTTCCTTCTTAATTCTAAACTTAAGTTTTTGGGAAATTATGAGATTGTACGCGTGAAAGGATATGGAAATATATAGGGGAATGAAAGAAAGTGCAAATACAGGATTAGAAAAATTGATATATTGGATATGCTTCTTTATGTGTATGTTGTTTAATGAATTTCAACAACTGATATTTAATTTCATGGGGAAACAGTAGATGAATCCAAAGAGAGTTGATTTGTATGAACAAATATGTAACCCAGAAGATGAAGATGAACATTGTTTATCCAGATTTGTAATTTTATCATTTATAGTTGGACCCTTTTATAAACTTACTTTTGTTTTTCTTTAAGATTTGACTTTGACTTTGATAATTCAATGTTATAATTGTCTAATTATAAGGGCAAAAAAGGGATTTCACTCAAATTTAACGTCTTGGGCTAACGGCTGTTAGAAAATGGGCTCATTTACAACTGGACCAAAGTTTGATAGCTAAAATAGATATTTCAAAATTTTGGTAGCCGAATTGTAAAAAGTGGGAAAGTTGGGTGGCCCAATTGTGTGTTTTGTCTTTAACAGAACACTACTGATTTATAAAAAACAATACTAGCTTAATTTTTCCTCTACTACATGTATTTTATTTCTGGCTAGTGGCTGGGTAGCTGATCAAGTCAAGTGAGTGAAAATTGGAATTGGAATATGTGCTCTCCCTAGGATTACTCTTTTTAAAGAATGAGAATATACGATATCTTTCCATCTTAGAATGGAAGGGGTGTATATCGGAACTACGAAACCAAACCAAATCAAATCAGTTGGCTTTGTTTGAAGACAGTTCAGTTTCGGTTTTAAAAATTAGAAGACCGCTCGGTTCGGTTCACAGTTTTTTGTATCAAACCAAACCAAACTGAACCGAACTCAACCAACCTATATATTTTTATTTATTTATTATATAATATATTATATAACATTTTTCAACTATTCTGAACATTTTGATCATCTGATATGTATAATCTAGGTCCTTATATATATTGGCATGTTGAAGTCTCAAGTTATAAGCAGTTGGAATGTGAGGAAGTGGGTTATTGTAATATTTTGTTTTGTATGATTGTATATCACATCTTTGGATCAAACCATAGTGGTATGTTTATGTTGCCTATAAAGAGGTAAACTTTGATCAAACCATAGTGGTATGTATATGGTGGTATGGTTATTGTAAATGTTCTGTTACATTTTAGTTGATGAATTTGAGCAATTAGTTGGTTGTTGAGCTTGAGTAAATGTTCTGTTACATGTTCTGTAAATGTTCTGTTACATGGTTGTTGAATTTGAGCAATTGGTTGGTTACTGTAAATGTTCTGTTACATGTTGCCTATAAAGAGGTTGATTGGTTGGTTGTTGCAAAGAAACATGTTTTGATGCAAATTGGTTTGTTACAAATAAGCATATTATATTTTTGCCCAAAATAACATATCACTTAAAAGTGTACACTTAGAAGTACACACATTTACATTCTCAAATCATAAGTATAACATTCAGAACACAATTTACCCAATATGTCAAAAAAACACAAGTTTACATGCCCAAAAGCACAAGTTTACATGCTCAAAGCATACATGCTCTATCTTTGTCCAAAATTACATATCACTTAACAACCTATCACTTTTGTCCCGTGTCAGATTTTGTCAGTACATGTCTTCCCCTAAAAAAAAAGGTGTATCACTACTCCTTGGTGACCCTACAGTATAGATATTGTTGGTAAATTGGCTAGTTGATGTAGCTGGGCCTGTTTCATATCCATATGAGGTAGTGAATTGAGTTGGTGGACTACTTGGTTGTCATAGTCCTTGAACTGGAGGGGCTTATCTTGGTCCTTGAGCTAGAGGGTCTTGTCTTGGTCTTGGTGGAACATAAGTGTCCAAATTCACAGCCTTGGATGCTCCAGGGGCCTACAAATAAACACAAGAAACAAAAATAAGTGGCAGGTACATTATTTAAGCATGGGGACCAATTTAGACAACCAAAGTAACCAACATACCTTATAAAATGTATCTCCAACTGGTGTGACATAAATTCCACAAAATTCATGCCTTGGTTCAGCAACAGTATGCACCTTCCTGGGCCTTCCTCTCTTTCTCTTCTCACCTTCAGGTACTTGAGTTTTCTTCCTACTATCATTTCTTTGCTTAGTATAAACTCTCTCAACAACTGGACTCTTTCCTTTTTCCTTGGGTGTCCTTTTTTTCCTTGATGTAGCACCAACCTAAAAGAAAAGTAATTAGTATTTGTTTATCAGTTGTAAAATAATACACATAAATACTACCTCAGTTGTAACTGCATCTGGTATTTCTTTATTAGTTGTATCTGCTTGCACTGAAGTAGCACCAACTTAAACCAGTTGGAAAGAAAGATGTTATGCAACAGTAAAGTACTACCTTTAAATGTTAAAAAAAATACTAACTTTAAAGTAAAGTAGTACCTTGCATCCTTTCTTATTATGACCAAGTTGATTGCAAACACTACATGCAATATCTTGTCCTTGCCTACTGCGTTTCTGTGTACCTGGCTTGCTTGGGTTGTTCTTCATCTGGTTCCTTCACTCTTTTTTTCTTAGGTCTCCCTGGCATTGCCTTGGACATAGGAGGCTTCAAAGGGTCATTTGTAGACTTTGCCCAATTGTTTTCACTTGTGATAGGCTGAATACTCAAGCATATGTTTTCAAAAATTTCTCCTTCTTATAACAGTTAGGAACATACTTATCTACATTCTTCCTAATACTAACTAGCCCAGCAATGGCATGGCAACAAGGAATTCCACTCAAATCCCATTCCCTACAACTTCATATTCTTTTGGCTATGTCAACTGATCGATGTTTTATTTAATCTTTTTCCTTGCAAGTGGACAAGACTATTATAGAATAGTATTGGAAGCAAGGGCCGAACCCACAGAGACAAGAGATCACGAACAATGCACTTTATTGATAGCAAATTATTAATCTAAAGGGGTTTTTATAATTATTATATTCTTAAACTACTATTTATATTTAGTTGTTTAACTAATTAGCAGTAATTACAGTTATGAAGATCTTATGGTGGGTGGCAATCTAGGATTATGAGTTTCACTTGTATCTCCTTTATATTCAATTCATAATAATTATCATTCAAATTCTTGGGTTCGTTCACTAAAGATAGATATAGTCTGTTAAACTATTAGTTCAGCCTCCATCCCCGCAACATTCATCCATTCTATATCCTAAGCACAGGAACTTTCAATCTAGCTGTCACCTAGATTATGATCTATCTGTCACCTAGATCATGTATGAACCTGATCCTAACTTATCACTCTCGTGCATCGATAGGTCCAATTTATTGTGATGGTGAGCCAGTGTACGACATATGCACATTGGTCATGCAGTTATCCGCACTTCTAGGCCTATATTATTTGCAATTACATTCATTTGTTCAAAACAAAATAATATATGGATTGATAAACACCACAATCAACAAGAATTGAATGAACATATATATGAATCAAAACATAAATTCGATACAAGTTACCTCCCACGTCCTAGATTAAGGATGATTTAGTTCATCATAGACAATGAACAGCACATGGAGATGAACGGAAACATGATTTGATCTTCAATACTTGTAATTACAAAATCTAACTATGTTATACAACCTAAAAACTATCTAAAATCTATCTAAGACTGTTCCCAGCCGTTTTTCTATCCCTGGCTCTTGGCATCCGACTTCAATATATACCCGGGAGTTGTAATCCAATCGAATCTCTGTGTGAAAATACGAAATAGTCGCATTCTGACCACCTTGCGGTCGCAAGGTGTTGAGTACCTTGCGGGGGCAAGGTCTCCAGATTGGACATCCTTCGTTTATTCTTCATTTTTTCATCTTTGGCCCTTCTTGGAATTTGCATATAAAACCCTGGAGTTTTGCATATTTTCACGAAAAACCCTGAAACTTACAAAACTCACCGAAAACATATATCAGTAGCCAAAAGCCTCGTGAAATAGCATAATTTTAGTCATAGAAGCATATAAAATCGACGTATAAAATACATCGATCAAATACCCCAAAACTTAAACTTTGCTCGTCCACGAGTAAACAATACATATAAATACAAAAGCATATAAATAACAATAATAACAAAAATGAAAATCTTTTTGGAGGGTGACACTATTTACACTCCTCTATAAACCCACAAACTCAAGGAGACTCTTTCGAGTGACTCGACTAAACAGATAAATACAAAAACTGATAAATACAAAAGCAGATAAAAATTAAACTAAAATAAAACAAAAATCTTTTTGGTTTCAATCCTCAAATTAGATAGCATGGAATGCAAAGCAGTCTCAGTTCGATGCTCACCACATATATGCAGGCTTAGTCACATAAAACCAACTGATCTTTTCTTAAAATTGCTACTACTTCTAATTTCTCCGTGTGTGTGTGATCACCAATCTTAGAAAATATCTTAACTAAAACAGTTTTATTAAGCTAAACACCACATTCATATGAAAATCAAAGTTTAATAGAAAATCATGTATTATGAATTATGAGATCTACCATCTAAACTCGGTCAGTTGCAGAAAGAAAGGTCCTAAGGATTTCAAAGACTTATACATCCATCTCATGCACTTCTATGTATGACATACAATGCTCTCCTATCCCAATGACTTGTAATAGCTAAGATTATGCTAACACAATGAGCTTTAGGGCGAATAATAATGAACATGAAGTGTTTGATCAATTTCATATGACTCACTTGGCAGTTAAAACAACATAAGCATTGGCAAGAAGATCATTAGGTCTTTATTTAGCTTGTAATGTAAGGCCAAGGTGTTGGGGGATTTGATGGAAAGGGATTGGAATTCAAAGTGAGAGAGTAAGACTACTCTTTATCCCTCATACTTCCAAGCAAAAGGAAGTTTTCCCTATTTAGGCTAGGACCTGCAAAGACCACAAGTGGGGGGGGGTTCTTTTCGTTACTTTTCACTTTTCTTCTTTCCCCCCCCCAAACTTGTTTTGGGCAATATATACTTCTAAAAATATCACATCATTCTTATCAGCATGATTTTTCTGACATATTTTCTCTTAAAAGTGATGCTTCCATTTGAATCTTTGTTACACTCTTCTTCTTCCGTTTCATTTTTCGTCGATACATAATTTTTCTTTTCTTTTCTTTTTCTATATTTTTTTATTTATTTTTTTCGACGACGGAAAGAAGAAGTCTTCCGAAAAATAGCCTACTGAAAAAAAGTGGTCCTCTAAAATCAATTTTCCCACCCACATCCTACTCTCTCAAAGGGTAGGCTAAAAGTGTATAGGCTTTTAGGGTTAAGTTAATGTGGGTAATAAAAATGATGGCGAATGGGGTTTAAATAGTGTGCTTGGCACACTCCATTCTTTTTCATTAGGCTCAACGGGGACACTAGGGATATTTTTAGTATAGGTCAGGGAATATTTAGGCTCTAACGATCCAAAGATGGTCTAAGTCATTTCTTAATGTCAAATGCTCATGTAGTTTTTAAAGCAAGTAAGACACATGACGGGTGTCAAACCGTCAAAAATAATTTCCTATTTTCCCAAATAACGAGTATAGGGTAGTAGGGATCGTATCCACATGGAACATTGAATTTACTTCTCTTAAGAATTTATTTAGTAACCAAAACCGAGATTTTTGCTTAACTAACTAACTAAACTTGAATGAACAAAAATAGGAATTTTTGTAAACTTAAAGAAAGCAAACAATAATTAAACTAAATTCAATGTTGATAAAGGTCCAGTTAATGAATTGAAGCAATTCCAAAAATTAGCTACTGATCATCGATTCCAACCCGACTCAATTGACTGCAAATAAACCAGTTATAGTTGTTGACAAACGCCTAACACCCAATTTCTCCTTACTGATTCGATAATTAGGAGAAGCTCGCTAATTATACTCTAATCAAAAGACAACCTTCGAAACGCTCGAAAGATTTAATGTTTTGACAGCTTTAAGATAAGAGAAACCCGGTTCTAGACAACGATATTAAAGTAATATCATTTAACCTAGATTAATCATCCTCGCAACACGGACCGAATATGCTTGTGATGCCTAAACGGTGTGTCACTTGCTACTCCGTTAGAACCCGAAGACAATCACGGATCAACGGTTCTCAACTAGCAATGGATTAAAATGTCTAACCAAAATCTGGGCCCTAGAAATTAATTAAACATAATAATCCTAAGTTACAATTCCTTTGCAACAAGAAAGATAGAGAATGACTAAATACTTGCCCCAATTTGAGACTTTGAACAATACCGTATACTAAGGATCTCACAGTAGCAATTTCTGAAAAAATACTACGGGTTCATTAACTGGAATAAAAGTTTTAGCCACAAAACATGACTAAAATTTACTTACAATGAAGAAGAGAAACAACTTCGCAAGTGATGAAGGGAAGAAATTAACTGCCCTATTGAACTATAATCCCAACCTGATGTGTTACAGTGAGTGCGAATAGTGAGAGAGAGGGAGAGAGAGAGAGTGTGTGTGGTGAATCTGTGTGTCTCTTGAGAGATTTCGCCCCTTCCTTTATAGCTGTCTCTCCTAACTGCTTCAGCCATTTCCCCCAAAAATAGAAGACACGATCCCTTGTTCCTCATCCATAAACAGAGCGGTTGAGGACCAAGTCTTCCCCCAATAATTTCAACGTGTTTGGGAAAAGAAACGAATAAATAAAAGGATATTTTTATTTACAGAACTGTCAAAATTGATCAATGTCTGAAATACCCTCTTCTAACTCCTTCAGTCTCGTAACAGGACGCACTCTGTTTTTTCGTTTCTGCTACAGTGTTTTCTGGGTTAGCAAATGCCCATTCGGTACTTGACTTTTTCGCAAAATATGCCTTTTCTCCATCTTTTCTTCCATCCAGCTTCCTTAAGATCTGTGAACACCAATGATGCAAAATACCAGTGAAAGTACAACATTTTCCTTAAAATCATAGTGCAAAATCACATAAAATGTTATACTTTATTTAAGGCTATCAACACACAAAATATCATATCAACTATGGGAATTGTGGGGTTGAATGTTTAGCATCACTGGATTTCACATAAGCATTCGCTAAGACAGATGGTAGGGACAATTGAGACTAACATGCAGACACGGTTCGAAAGTGTGCTTGAGATATATAAATGAGAAAAATCCAAGGGATCTAACTATCATGCAATTGACCCTAAGTCACAATTTAATGCAACAATTATGTTCGAATGGCTATGCATCATATTCTTGTGCATATCTTGTTGTAATGAAGTAGGTGCTATAAACTTTATAAAACTATTCTAATCAATCCATAATTATGACTGGTGTGGGTGCATGAAGAATTTGGAGAAAAATAAAAGTTTCGCAAAATCAAGTAAATTCCAGAGGGATCTACGGACTAGCTATGCGGTTCATTGCATTAATTCCTCATTGACTACGGCTAGCATTACCACACCTAAACTTGAGGATGAAAATTTTGAAATATTTTATTTTATTGATTTTGATTTTGAAATTTTTTTAATAAGAAAATTGGAGATGTTGATGACACAATTGATGATGTGTTCCTATAAGAGGAATCCACGAGCATCCAATGTGAGTGTATTCTGGTCAAGGCAACACCTCCGAAAATAAGAAAAAAATAAAAACAGGAAAATTGGGTGAAGAATTAAATGGTCATCAAGAAAAGAAAATTTTCTTCACCCTAATAACATAGCCCAATTCCATTCCTCCTTAGGCTAGGACCTGCTAAGACTCTGGGTTAGAATCTCCCCCCCCCCCAAACTTAATTTCTATTTTGTTCTCAAAATTGAGGAACATATGAGAGGATTGATGGGGAAGGACAAATATCAAAAGGAAATAGCTAAGGGTGGCAAATCGGTCGTGCTGGGCTGTTATCGGGCCGGCACGATAAGCACGAACACGAACACGGCACGATAAGCTTATCGTGCCTAATATTGAAACCCGAACACGACACGATAAAAACACGAAAAGCACGGCACGACACGATAGGCACGATAAGCAAAAAAACACGATTTATTTAGTCAGGCCCGTTAAGCACGTTAAGCCCAATAACCATTATAAAATATATAATTTTGATTTTTTAATACATATTTTGAAATTTATCAATATAAATAGTCAAGTAGTTTAAAAGTCATAAATTTTCAAATGATAAAACTATGAAATAATCATGAAAATAGTTCGAAAGAAGTGAATAACCCCTAGTAAAATTTTAAAAATATATTTTTAAAACATATATATTTTAGTTATCGTGCCTTACCGTTGTGGGTTCCCGGGAATGAGTGCTCCCGCGCCCCGCGCGCCCTTGGATAGGGGTGCGCGTCCGTGCGGATGCGGTGACATCCACTGCTCCCGTTCCACCCTCCCTTGTTTAGGGGAAGACGAAATCAAAAGTGCGGGAGGAGTCTTTGTCGAATAGCGCGTTGGAATGCGCCTCGGTTGCCTTTAGTGGATTTTGATCCAATATGGGAGCTTTGGGTTTCCCGCATCAAGTTATCCCTTTTTTAGGGGATACCAGGATATGAGAATGCATCACCCTTCTATTCCCATTCTCCCTTTTTTAGGGGAAAACGTGAAAGTGCAAGGAAGGAATATTGCAGCGTCCCCACTATGGATTTTATGAAAATAGCCTTATGGCCTATTTCGGATCACTATGGGTGCTTTGGGTTTTCTACGTCAAGTTATCCCTTTTTTAGGGGATACCAGGACATAGGAATACATCACTTTTCCATTCCCATTCTCCCTTGTTTAGGGGAGAACGTGAAAGTGCAAAGAAAGATGTTGCGAGGCCCCACTGGATCCAAGATGTTTTAGAGTCGCCATCTTTATTTTAAGGAATAAATAAAGCAAAACCAAAAAAATAAAACCAGAGATAATGAAAACGGGTTCGGAGGCTAAGTTACGAGTTGGGAAGGTGCTAGGCACCCAACTCGCCTTTTCGGTCTCAAAACGGTTTTTGGCTAAAGTATGCTTTTTGTTATATTTATTTAACAGATAAATAAAGCATTAACTGCCTACAAATACATCCATTACATCTACATTATTTACAGACTTGCAACCATCTCTTTTACAAATAATCACAAATATACTTGAAAATATTTGGCCATAATAACGGCTACATTTAGTATTATTTCCTAACTAAATCCGGGCAGCACAACTGCTTATATATCTACATTGGGCCGGATTGAAAATAATACTTTTATAAGTAAAGACTTTAATGAATAAATAAAGCAGATAATTACAAATATATCTGAAAATATTTGGTCATAATAACGGCTACATTTAGTACTATTTCCTATCTAAATCCGGACAACACAACTGCTTATATATCTACATTGAACCGGATATGAAATAATACTTTTACAGATAAAGACTTTAAAATAAAAAATAAAAACTTACAGACGGCCTAGGGTGTGCTCGCTCTGTCCCTCGGGGAGAGAGAGTTTTTTTTGTTGTTGTTGTTGTGTGTTGTGTGAATTTGGGCAGCGTGACTGCTTCTGAAACTTACTTTCGGCCTCGGGATTTGGGCAGAGTAATTGTTTGTGTTTGGTTGTTTGTTGGCTTGAGGTAGGCTGAAATCAGGCAGAATAACAACTTATTTCTGGCTGATTTGGCCTTTTAAATCGGGCAGAGCAACTGCTCTTTCCACGATTTTTGGACCGGGAAAAAAGGGTGGATACCTAGCTGGGGGGCTAAGGTTCACTCCTACCGGTTGGTTTTGTGTTTGGAGGAGGTTTGGCAGAGTTTCGAGGCTTTTTGAGGTGATCGCTCACTATCTCACTTCGCTATCTATTTCTCCAGCGTAACGATAACGCGGAGAATTTTATCGAAAGAATTCTCTGTTGAATGATCGACTGAAGGCCTCTATTTATAGGCTGAACTGAGGACTCAGAAGGAATTAAAATTCCTTCTTCACGCATCACTTGTTTGTACACAGCGCAGGAGAATTTGTATTTTACGGCAAATGAAGGTGCACTGTTGAAGAAAATTGAGCGCAATGAACTAAACTGGGCGCCATGCCCATGAAATTTGGGCGCCATGCCCAATTTTGGGGGTGGCCATGCCCAATTTCAAACTATGCTCTTATTTTGCACTTTGGTCCCTGCAGATCGTCCTTTTGAGCATCCTGCTTTGTCCTTTTGCACTTTTGACCCTGTAACTTGACATTTGTTAATGTTTTAACAGGTCTTGATATTTTATGTCATGTCACATACCAGGGGTATGAAATTGAGGTGTCTACAACCGTGTTTATCAAGCTAGCCCGATAACAACCCATTTTTTATCGTGCTAGCCCTATAACGGCCCGAACCCGATAAGCCCTAGCCCAAACCCTATAATTTTGTGTCGTGTTCGTGTCGGTCAATCGTGTCATGCCTCTAATTGCTACCCCTAGAAATAGCAGGCCCACCTAACGAAAGAGGATGGAACTTGGGCCTCGACTCACGGTGAGTCGGGCGGAAATAACGAATGAGGATGAAACTCGGGGATCGTGCCAGGAGGCAACCTATAATAAGTGGAGACATTTTGTCCCACAGTGTTAAACCACCCAAATAGTCGCTCTTGGTCAACACGAATTTGTGCCAACTGTTGAGTTGCCATTTGGGCTTCAAGGGAAACTCTTTTAGCCTATTGGAGATCCCTACGAGTGGGTCCTCCTCCTCTTCTTCGGGTTCCTCCCCGTGAAGAACCCTCACTCTCGGCTGCTACTGGTGCTCAAACAAAATGGCCCTAGTAATGGCCGGACCAGCCTTAAGCCTCTCCGCGTGTCTGGGGCATCTCACGCCTGCCCTCCTACACAACTCGGTGATCAAATGCGGGAACGCGAACCCCGCATTCGTGGCACCTCTAATAAGGGTCTTGATTTGGCTGTTGATCAGTCGGCCAACATCAACAGACCCACCGGTCATAATGGTGTAGGTCAAGACAGCCCTCTCCCAAGTCACCGTATGTTGGTGACTGGAAGGCATGAGACGACCACAAATAAATTTGAACACGGGCTTGGCCGTGTTCAGAAGGAAGGACTCATCCATGGTGCGTGGACCGAAGGGTGGATTATGGTTGTAGGTCCACTCAACACCAGGGAGGGCGATGGTCGCATTGGCCACCTCGAGGGGGATATGGGTATGGAGGTGTGTGCTATAATGATCGGCACCAACCGCAAAGTTGGAGGTGTCGAAATACAAGTTAATATTTTGGGGCGAAAAGTTGACGCTAACACCCCTAACATAGACAGACTCTATCACCCCCCCCCCATCCATGCCAATGGTGCCATTGGCATAAAACTCTCGGACAATAGGCACCACTGCCTTTTCCGGAGAGTCGGTCAATAGCCCCCACCTACGGGCCGTAAAATTGGGACGGAGGCCAAATTCTTCAGCCTTGAATCCCCTCTCGAGAACCAAAGACTTAGAGAGTTTGGCCGCATATTTTTCTGAGGCCTCGTAGGACACGAATCGGGTGTGGTCATATTGCGGTTCCTCCTCCTGAACAGGGCGGGAGGACGAAGCACCGGTAGTTCTACGCTTACGGAACATTTTGTATGAAAAATTAAAAACTAAGTATTTAAAAATAAATTTTCAAAATTTTAAAATTAAAAATTAAAAATTATTCACTAAAAGCATGCAAATATATCTACGTACAAAAATATCTAACACCCTAGCATGCAAAAATTTGACATAAAAATTAAAGAGAGGGGTTAGGATTACTTGTTTGCAACTTTAGGGAAGAGGGTAGCCGGAGTTTGAGTTTGATCGGCGTCGGCAACAATGGTGTCTCCTTCCTTGTTTCAAGCTCCTTCAAGCCTTCAATGGGGTGCAATGGGTATGGAGATGGAGAGGTAGAAGATGAAGGGTTTGAAGAGGGCAGAGATTTCTTGAGGTTGGGGCCGAAATCGATGGAAGAATTGCAAAGATCGCCGGTTTTGGAAGAAAGGGGGCTGCTGCTTCGCTGCTTGTTTGAAAGGAGGAAGAATTCTGGTGTTTCTGCAAATGGCCTGGCACTGTCTTATATAAAGGGACCTTGCGGTCGCAAGGTCTGCCACACCTTGCAACCGCAAGGTGGGCAGTCAAACCAATTCAACTTCCGCTGATTCCCCATGTTCTGAATGTACGTTGCACGAGATTCACATTTACTGAAGACCTTGCGGTCGCAAGGTCCTCCACACCTTGCGTCCGCAAGGTGTCCAGAACTGCTCCATCTTGATTTATTTTCATTCTTTTCAACAGTTTGCAGTTTAGCCCTTGTCCGTTAACTTCCGTTATGTTTAGTAACTTTCATGTATTGCAAAAACTTAACAAAAACTCTAAACTAAAATTATTAGCAACATATAAATACAATATTAAGATGTTTTTTCCCCCAAACTTGAATTTTGGCATTATTTAATTAAAAATTAAATGTCCAAAAATACATTTAACGGAGAATAACATATTTAAACTAACTATAAAAGTAATAACATTCAAAATAGTGGGTTGCCTCCCACTTAGCGCCTTTGTTTAACGTCTTTGGCTCGACCAAACTGCAAGCATAATCCTTGGGTGGTTCATTGTCAGCCAAACGAATTAACTCAATTGTTCGTTCAACTGACATCGGCTCTAGGTATGGCTTGAGTCGGTGTCCATTAACTTTGAAAATTTCATTATTTTTAGGGTTTTGAATATCAACAGCTCCATGAGGATAGATTCGTACAATTATAAAGGGACCAGACCATTTAGATATTAACTTTCCTGGGAATAGCCTAAGTCTAGAATTAAAAAGTAACACTTTTCATCCCTGGATGAAACATCTTGTTGGCTAACCCCATGTCATGATATTTCTTGGTCTTTTCTTTATATGTTTTAGCATTCTCATACGAATTCAACATATATTCTTCTAATTCATTCAATTGAAACAATCTTTCCTCTCCAGCCAAAGTTAAATCTAAGTTTAATTCTTTAACAGCCCAATAGGCCTTATGCTCAATTTCAACTGGTAAATGGCAAGCTTTGTCATATACCATTCTATATGGACTCATTCCTATTGGGGTTTTAAAAGCAGTTCGGTATGCCCATAAAGCATCCTTAAGTTTAGATTCCCAATCTTTGCGATTAGGCCTCACAGTCTTTTCTAACACTGCTTTTATTTGTCTATTACTTACCTCTACTTGGCCAGATGTTTGAGGATGATAAGGTGTAGCTAGCTTGTGAGTTACACCGTGTTTCTTAAGGACATTATTCAGTAGCTTATTGGTAAAGTGAGTTCCTTGGTCACTTATTATGGCCTTAGGTACTCCATATCTAGCAAACAAATCTTCTACAAATTTAACCACTGTTTTACCATCATTAGTCTTAGTTGCTATTGCTTCAATCCATTTAGATACATAATCAACTACTACTAAAATATATTCACAATTGTTTGATACTGGAAAGGAACCCATGAAATCAATACCCCAAACATAAAAGATTTCAACAACCAAATTAATATGCAAGAGCATTTCATTTCTCCTTCCTATTCCACCTGTTCTTTGACACTTATCACATGTTCTATAAAATAGTTCACAATCTCTAAAAACAGTGGGCCAATATAAACCAGATTGCAAAATTTTTCTAGTAGTTTTGTTTCCACTAAAATGACCTCCACAAGAGTATCCATGGCAAAATTCCATAATACCTTGTTGGTCTTTTTCTGGAATACATCTCCTTATTAAAGAGTGAACAAATTTTATATAAATGAGGTGCTTCCCAAAAATAATTTTTCATTTCAGCCAAAAATTTCTTCTTTTCATAATGATCAAAATTGGGATTAATGATATCAGACACATAGTAATTAACAAAATCAGCATACCAGGGGTCTGAATCTTTAATTGCTAAAAGTTGCTCATCAGGAAAATCATCATTTATGGGAACAGGATCATCAAGAAATTGACGTTCAAGTAAGGGTGAAAATTCTAATCTAGACAAATGGTCGGCTACGACATTTTCGGTTCCCTTTTTATCTTTGATTGTAATGTCAAATTCTTGTAACAATAACATTCATCTAATTAATCTTGGTTTAGCATCTTTTTTACTTAATAAATATTTTAATGCAGAATGATCAGAAAATATTATCACCTTTGATCCTAACAGATATGATCTAAATTTTTCTAAAACATATACTACTGCTAAAAACTCTTTTTCTGTAGTTGTGTAATTTAACTGTGCATCATTTAGAGTTTTACTAGTATAGTGGATCACATTAGGCTTTCTATCTACCCTTTGTCCTAACACGGCTCCAATTGCAAAATCTGATGCATCACACATGATTTCAAAAGGAAGTGACCAATCAGGACTGGATAAAATATGAGCAGTAGTTAATTTTTCTTTCAATAAATTAAAAGCTTCCAAACATTCTTTATCAAAAACGAATTCTGTATCTTTTGCTAACAAGTTACATAGAGGCTTACAGATTTTTGAAAAATCTTTTATAAATCTTCGATAAAAACCAGCATGCCCTATAAAACTTCTAACACCTTTAACTGAAGTGGGATGGGGTAGTTGTGAAATAACTTCGATTTTTGCTTTATCAACTTCAATGTCTTTATTTGAAACAACATGCCCTAAGACAATTCCATGTTTGACCATGAAGTGACTTTTCTCCCAACTTAAAGTTAAATTTGTTTCACAACACCTTTTCAGGACTGATGTAAGATTTTCTAAACAGTGATCAAAAGAATTTCCAAAAACTGAAAAGTCGTCCATGAAAACTTCAACACATCTTTCAACTAAATCTGAAAATATAGAAATCATGCATCTTTGAAAAGTAGCTGGTGCATTACATAATCCAAATGACATTCTCCTAAAAGCAAAAGTACCAAAGGGACATGTAAAGTTGTTTTCTCTTGGTCTTCGGGTGCAACAGGGATCTGATTGTAGCCAGAAAAACCATCAAGAAAGCAGTAATATTCATGACCGGCTAGTCTTTCAAGGATTTGATCAATAAATGGCAAAGGAAAGTGGTCTTTCCTAGTTGCCGCATTAAGTTTTCGCAAATCAATGCACATTCTATAACCAGTTATTGTTCTGGTAGGGATTAATTCATCTTTCTCATTTTTAACAACTGTAATTCCTGACTTTTTAGGAACTACTTGAACAGGACTAACCCATTTACTATCTGATATATGATATATTATACCCGCATCTAGGAGCTTAAGAACTTCTTTTCTTACGGCTTCTTCCTTGTGTGGGTTAAGTCTTCTTTGCCTTTCTCTTGAAGGTTTACTACCTTCTTCTAGATATATTTTATGCATGCACATAGATGGACTAATACCTTTTAAATTAGCTAGGGACCATCTTATAGCTTCTCTATGTGTCCATAAAACTTTTAATAAACTAGCTTTTTGCTCTTCAGTTAAACCGGCTGCTATAATAACAGGCAAAGTTTTACCTTCCCCTAAAAATGCATATTTTAAATGGGGTGGTAATGGCTTTAATTCTTCAATTGGAGGAGATTTAATAGATGGCATAAATTCAGAATTTTCTGCTTTAATTGTTTCTTTTATTTTAGCCTCCTCATCCTTTACTTTATCATCTTCTTTAATTTCTACTTCAATATTTTCTATCTCAATTTCTTCAAAGAGAGATTTCAAAATCTCTACTTCATCTTCCTTGATTTCATTACTTTCTTCTTCTACTTTATCAGATTTATCAGAACTATTTTCTGATTATTTCTCTATATCTTCTTTATCTTTCTTTTTAAGAGCTTCTAACTTCTCTCTCTCTTGTCTTTCTTCCTCTTCTATTTCTCTTTCAATCTCATCAATGTCAATTTTTATGGGAGGGATAGGGCTATCATCATAAATTATAAATCTATCTCTCTCATAATCTTCATCTTTATTATCTTCTTCAAAAGTTTCAGTTGATAACTTTTCAATTTCATCTATTGAAAAACATGCATTTATGTCACTAGGTATATTCATAGCATCAAAAACAGAAATTTCAACAGTTTCACCTAGGACTGACATTGTGAGTTTACCATTTTTCACATTAATCATTGTATTGGCAATAGCCATAAAAGGTCTGCCTAACAATATTGGAACTTCATTATTAGTGCAAATCTTTCTTTCCATCTCTAGAACCACAAAGTCAACTGGAATGATTAGTTTATCAACCTGAACTAGGATGTCTTCCACTATACCCAAGGGATATTTAACTGAACGATCAGCTAATTGTAATTGCATAGTAGTGGGCTTTAGTTCCCCTAACCCTAACTGTTTATAGACCGCAAAAGGCATCAAATTAATACTTGCTCCTAAATCTAGCATTGCTTTCATCTTTTTAGAGCTTCCCAAGGAAACTTGGATATTAAAGCTACCAGGATCTTTCAACTTAGGGGGTAATTCGAGTTGTAAAACAGAACTTATGTTTTCAGAAATAATAATTTTTTTCATTGTTTTCAAACTTGTGTTTCTTAGAGTGAAGATCTTTGAAAAACTTTGCATATGCTGGAATATTTTTAATAACATTAAGCAAAGGAAGATTAACATTCACTTTGGATAACATATTATAAATTTCCGTAAATTGTTTGTCCATTCGGTTTTTCATAAGTCTTCTTGGGAATGGAATTGGAGGAATATAAGGTGGTGGATCCACATAAGGTTCCTCTTCTTCGGGTTCTACCTCTTTTTCAATTTCTATTGTATTTTCTTTATTTTGAACCACTTTTTCTTGTTCTTTATTTGGAACTTCAGCTTCTACTTCAACTTCTTGATTACTTGATTCATTATTTTCTTTACTATTATCATTATCTTTTTCGATTTCCTTTTCAGAATTTTCTACTGTATCATGCACATTAGAAGAAGGATCAGGATCACTTACCTCTTCACCTATTACCTTACCGCTTCGCAAGACGGTGATTGACTTGGCTTGCTCGGTTTGACTAGGGAACTTCTCTTCTTCTCTTTTATCGGCTTCAGAAGTCGCAATGTGCTTCTTTAGATTTTCAATCTCTTCAAGCATATATTTCATCGATGCTGCTTGACCTTTACTTGTTCCATCTTGTTTTGGAACTTCTTCAATTCTCAACTGATTTTGATTTGGAAATTGTGGAGGTTGAGGTGGTTGAGGTTGGAATTGTTGAGGTTGTAAAGGCTTATTTCCTCCCCAAGAAAAGTTAGGATGATTCCTCCAACCAGGATTATAAGTGTTTGAATAGGGATCATTCCTTAGCCTTTGAGGGTACATATTCATAGCATTAGCCTGTTCAGAATACATAGCACTTGATGGACAAAAATTAGTAGCATGAGAATATAATCCACATAAAGCACATGCTTCTTGAATTTGCAAATTTTCAAATTGAGCTTGAGTATCTGATTTATCTTGTATTTGGTATAGGCTTCTATTTTTACCTCTAGCACTTTTCTGTTGAGAATTAATACTTTACATCTCAAATAATTCCTCTAGTGCTTTTGGTGTCATTCTATTAAATCTATCCCATGACTCATGGAATGTTTCACCTGGTTCATTTTGGAATGACATGATTTGTTTTCTATATTCAGTAAGAGATGCATGCTTGTAAAATTTACTCATAAACAAATCATATAATTGAGCCCAAGTATAAACACTGTTAGGTGTTAAGTTCATAAACCATCGCTTTGCCAACTCTTTTAATGCACTGGGAAAATATTTCATTTTAATTTGATCTTCAGTCAACCCTCCTAAAGGAAAAGTACTCATCATGTATTCATATTCTCTTAAGAAACTGACAGGATCTTCATGAGGCATTCCATGAAAAGATGGTATTGCATTAAAATAATGACCTTTTAGTTCGAAATTCCTTACAGCATCTGGCAAGACTAAACATGATGTCACAACATTTAATGAAGGTCTACTAAAGTCATTAATAGTTCTTTGATTTACCACTACTTCCATATTTGTTCTTGCAGGTTCTTCTTCTCTTTGATTCCTGTTAACTGGGTTAACTGGATTTTCCGGATTTCGATTAATATTATTTTCTTCCATTGTAGGATCAACCAGAGGATCCTCTTGATTCAAATGTTCTTGATTATCAAACTCGGAGCTAGATTTTCAAGGACTTCTTGATTTCTTCTAATATTATTAATATCTTGATTCAGTTCTACCAATTTAGGATTCAAAGATCGACGACCGTGCATAAAAATAATTTAAAGCAATTTAAAAACAATTAACTATTAAATAAAATAAAATCTTTTTGTATTTTTATTTTTGTAAAAACTAAAAAATTAAATTAAAAACTAAATTAAATTAAAAACTACGCTACCAACAAACTAACTACGTGAACTAGCTTGTTCCCGGCAACGGCGCCAAAAAACTTGATCGATGTTTTATTTAATCTTTTTCCTGCAAGTGGACAAGACTATTATAGAATAGTATTGGAAACAAGGGTCGAACCCACAGAGACAAGAGATCACGAACAGTGCACTTTATTGATAGCAAATTATTAATCTAAATGAGTTTTTATAATTATTCTATTCTTAAACTACTATTTATATTTAACTGTTTAACTAATTAGCAGTAATTACAGTTATGAAGATCTTATGGTGGGTGGCAATCTAGGATTCTGGGTTTCACTTGTATCTCCTTTATATTCAATTCATAATAATTATCATTCAAATTCTTGGGTTCGTTCACTAAAGATAGATATAGTCTGTTGAACTATTGGTTCAGCCTCCATCCCCGCAACATTCATCTATTCTATATCCTAAACACATGAACTTTCAATCTAGCTGTCACCTAGATTATGATCTATCTGTCACCTAGATCATGTATGAACCTGGTCCTAACTTATCACTCTCGTGCATCGATAGGTCAAATTTATTGTGATGGTGAGCCAGTGTACAACATATGCACATTGGTCATGCAGTTATCCGCACCTCTAGGCCTATATTATTTGCGATTACATTCATTTGTTCAAAGCAAAATAATATAGGGATTGATAAACACCACAATCAACAAGAATTGAATGAATATATATATATATATATATATATATATATATATATATATATATATATATAGGCAAAACGCACCTTCGGGGCACTGTATTTTTCAAAACATTGCAATTAGGCCACTGAGACTTCAAAATTTTCGGGATGGCCACTGTACCAGACTTATCTTGCACATTAATCCCTTTTTTGGATGGACGTTAAGTTTGACGTTATCTTCAAGTGAAATACTCGTTTTACCCCTTAATGCCCTTACCCATAATCTCCTTGGCCTTTCTCGTTAATTGCTCTCCAAAAAGGGAGAGATGAATCAAAGATCGCAATTTTATCTCTCTAGATCCATCCATGTAATGAAGAGAACAATTAACAATGGGGGAGACCCGGCGTGCGTTGACGACGTGAAGATGAAGAAGTTCAAGGCGGCAGAGAATGAGGAGGAGGAGGCGGTGGTTGCAGAAATGGCGGAGTCTGTTTTATAGGATGGGAATTTGCTGCTCGAGGCGTTGAAGCACGCGGATGCGCGCACCTAGGGCGATGCAGCATGCGTTAGCAAGCAATGGCATGGGGCACAGGGTGAGTGTCTCTGGAGCTGATCTCAGACACGACATCAAGGGCGAAGACCTACGTGGTAAACAACGGCTGTGTGGTCCTTGTGCTCGGCGGTTTCCACCACTTGCACTCTCAATACTTGTGGCCACTCTCAAAGCCGTCCACCAGTTCGACACCGTCGTCATCGTTTTTCGCTTCATTCACCCCGGCTTGGCCGTGCCTTCCGCCACCGTTGTCATCTCTCCTGCCAGTAAAGTCAACCGGTGCTGGAAAATGAATCAAGTAATCTATCAGCAAGGGCCAATCGGAGAGAAGTGGTTTAAATTTACCTTCAGTTGGTGTTCTGATTATCTACTTTTGTTGCTTTGCAATTCGTCGTCTAGTTTGTGTTGAGATCGAAGTAGAGAGGGTGGGTGGGTCAGAACTGGTATGAGGGGGCAAGAATGAAGATGGCGATCTTTGTGATTGGGGCAGAGAGATTGACGGCGACTGGGTGCGAAGATCAAGGGGCTCGGACCTTGAACCCGGAGGGATGATTTATTCAGATCTGGTTTTGATTTTCTGGGTTTGATTCTCTCTTTAGGGTTTGAACTGGGTTTGATTCTCTTTTCACAGTTTGAACTGGGTTTGATTTTCTGGGTTTGAAGATGAACATTATATATTGTGTATGCACTCAATTTCGAGATTCAGATCTGGGTTTGAACTGGGTTTGATTCTCTTTTCACAGTTTGATTTTCTTGATTTTCTGGGTTTGAAGATGTTGATGATGAAGACGTGGGTAAAATAGACATTTAACCTAACTTAACGTCCATCCAAAAAAAGGGTTAACGTGCAAGATAAGTCTGGTACAGTGGCCATCCCGAAAATTTTGAAGTCTCAGTGGCCTAATTGCAACCTTTTGAAAAGTACAGTGGCCCAAAGGTGTGTTTTGCCTATATATATATATATATATATATATATATATATATATATATATATATATATATGAATCAAAACATAAATTCGATACAAGTTACCTCCCACCTCCTAGATTAAGGATGATTTAGTTCATCATAGACAACGAACAACACATGGAGATGAACAGAAACATGATTTGATCTTCAATACTTGTAATTACAAAATCTAACTATGTTATACAACCTAAAAACTATCTAAAATTTATCTAAGACTGTTCCTAGTCGTTTTTCTATCCCTGGCTCTTGGCATCCGACTTCAATATATACCCGGGAGTTGTAATCCAATTGAATCTCTGTGTGAAAATACGAAATAGTCGCATTATGACCACCTTGCGGTCGCAAGGTATTGAGTATCTTGCGTCCGCAAGGTCTCCAGTATCTCTGGCCTTGGTTTCTTGTTTCTCAAACGTTCTGCCTACCTTGCGGGGGCAAGGTCTGGGTACCTTGCGACCGCAAGGTCTCCAGATTGGACAACCTTCGTTTATTCTTCATTTTTTCATCTTTGGCCCTTCTTGGAATTTGCATATAAAACCCTGAAGTTTTGCATATTTTCACGAAAAACCCTGAAACTTACAAAACTCACCGAAAACATCTATCAGTAGCCAAAAGCCTCGTGAAATAGCATAAATTAAGTCATAGAAGCATATAAAATCGACGTATAAAATACATCGATCATCAACTATGTATCCCCATTTCATGTAGTAAACCTGAAACTTGTTATCTCCATTATAGGTTACAGTCCACAATCTACATTCAACAGTGTTTGCTTCTATTCTCTTTCTAATCCTAAGACATATGACATCCCAATGATTGGAAATCCATTCTCTTCTTTTGTGCAACCTAGTCATTGTGGTCATTCTCAAATGTTCCAACAAGTAAATTAGTGGCTTACACCTAGCATCCAGTAAGGTCCCATTAAACCCCTCATACATATTATTTTTACAACTATCACAATAACTAAATGTTTCAAAGAAAGTCTTATACCACTTATTTGGATTTCTTTTCATCAGATCATTATATGCTTCTTCATCTAACTCCTTTAATCTCTGACAATTATTGTTATACATGTCCATGTTAGTTCCTAGTGGACCTGGCAATTGCCCAAAAAAAAAGCCCTTGTATTTTGCCCCTCTGAATTGTTTTGCCCAATTAGCATGCACATGCCCTGTGTTCACACCAAGGCAGCATCTCAGACATAGATATGACAAGTCCCCGTGTTCAAATCACACATTTTTAAAATTTTTAAACAAATTTTAACACATGTTATATAATATAAAAGACATGATATATACCTTTTGTTGATCTGAAATAATGGTCCAACCCCTTTCATCCTCAATTTTTAAGTCCTTGATCAGATGAGAAAGAAACCAGATCCATGATCTTTTGTTTTCCACTTGTACAATTCCCCAGGCAATTGGAAACATTTGATTGTTAGCTTCCCTTCCCACAACAATGAGTAACTCTCCTTTCATACACCCTTTGAGAAAACACCCATCCAAACCTAGTACCTTCCTACCACCATCTAATAATCCTTTTTTCAGGGCATCAATATATATATATATATATATATATATATATATATATATATATATATATATATATATATATATATATATATATATAAACATCTGAAAATATGGACCATATACTGGGTTGTTCATAGCATAATACACTTCTACAGTATCCCTTTATTAGTCCTCCTCAACTCATCTTTGTATTCCCAAATCTTGCCATAGTGCTCTGTCATTGAACTAGCTGCAACACCTAATGCTTTTCTCCTAGCCTTAGAGCAAGTTGTCAAAGACACATCCATTTTATACTTTGCACTTATCTCAGCCTTCATATCTTTGATCTTCCAATAAGGATCATTTTTGATTCTTTGGTAGTATTGGGTGGCAATCCATTTTGCTGTCAGTTGTCTGCTTCTCACACCTTTACTACACATATGTTTTGGGTGATATGTACTAATCCTAAAAGTCTTCATTCTCTTGCCTTCACTTGCCCAAATCCTCAAAGGGCATACATTGGAATTCATACAAATTACACAAACCCTCTTTTTTTCATTCTTCAGAATCTTGAAATCAAAGCCCTTTTCAATTGCATATGCACTAATTGCCTCTTTAAACTCTTTTGCATTTCTGAATTCCAGTCATATTGTGAATGTTATATCATTTGGATCAATCTTTGAATTAAATGATCCATATTTTTTCTTCTTCTTTTTCTTACTCCTTTTATCATTTTCCTCTTCTTCACTCTCTGTACTTAGTTCTGAATCAGTATCATCCATAAATTGTTTCTCAATTGCATCCATTTCTTGTTGGGTCATATCTGGGTTATCATCATCTGTTTTCTGAGATTCTGCATTATTTCTTGAATTAGTTTGATCATGATCACTATCCTCCTCATCATCATAATCACTATATTCACAATCTACTTCTTTTTTACTTTCAATAATATATGTCTCATCATCACTACTGTCATCACTATAACCATATCTCTTCTCTCCCTCATCATCATTAGCTTCACAACTTTCCTCTCCCTCATCATCATTAGCTTCACAATTTTCCTCTCCCTCAGCATCGTTAGCCTTACATCTCTCCTCCCTTCATCATGAGCCCTACTTTCTAGTGTACCAATTACCCAATCAACTACCTCAGGCTTATCTACATCATGTTCAACATCACACATTATGTTCACTTCTGCATCACTATACATCCTTCTAAGTCCAATATCTAAATCATTTCCTGGAATCACATACCAAATACACATAACATTATTATAATGACATAATTCTTCAACCGCACTCTTTAAGCAAACAAAAGAGACATAATCTGTGTCAACTTCATCAATAACCTCAAAACTATCCCCAGTGTATTTCAGCACACTATCTTTCACAAATCTACCCCCATGGTGCACAATTAAATTTAAGATACCTATTATGTAAACAAATGATATATACGTAAGAGAAATAGCCTAGGTGGTATAGACAACATCAATGGTAAATAATGTTGGGGTACAATTTTTGTCCCCCACTATGCCCCCCACACATTACCCTTTATAAACTTACCCCATCTCCATGCTATACTTACTACACATGCACATTAGGTGGTCCAATAGAATATAAATAGATAAGCATAAACAATAATAAGGGGTCTAATTTTTGTCCTCCAAGTATGACTTTACAGACATATATAGGAGTTAACAAAGGAACAACTTTCAATTCATATCACATTAACAGAGAGACCACATATTTAGATAACAACAATAAGATAGTGACAGCAGGAACATCCAACAAAACCAATAAAATATGACCTAAAGTTCTATAAGATAACATATAACATGAAAGCCCCAGAAAAAAGTATGCATTATAGGTGGCCCAATTCGTACCAATTGACTTCTAAAACATAATCAGACATTGAAACGAGAAAATGTCAGTTAGAAATTGACTACAAGTACCATAAAGCACAATCAAACTGAGAAAGAACTAAGCTTGACAAAAAAAAAATCGAAAATCGAAGGAAAACATAAATCCTAATTTCGTCCCATAAAGTCATTAATAGATTAAAATAACGTTTTAAAACATAAACACTAATTAATTTCGTACATGTTGTCTTCAATGCCTACGATTTTTCAGAAGACGATTAGATCATGATCTCTGAATTTAGGGTTTTGCGTAGTGTTGTAGTGAGATGATGAACTGGGTGAAATGAGGTTGATCCTTAATTAAACGACAGTGTCTGGTTTAGTATACGTCGCGCTAAACGTAAGGGTAAATTTGAGATTTCAATAAAAACATAACGGTAAAACTGACGGTAACCCTGTTAGAGGGTAATCTCTTATTAAAAACCTACTTTAAGAAGCAAACACAGTTCAAAAAAAAAAACAAGGATCAAACACATAATATTGGGATAGTTTAGAGGCCAAATAATTATTTAATCCAAAAATTAATAATGGCTCTTGGGATAGTTGGTGGGGGCGGCAATTAAACCGTCCAAGCCAATGGGATTATGGGAGCAGCCCAAAAAGGCAAAAAAAAATCAGTAAACCACCCACGCAGAGCCAAGCGTCTTAAGAATATCACCAGGATGGGGCGCCCACGTTGCACCGCCAAATCGTCGCTCAGCCACATATTTCATTATTGTTTACATTTCCTTTTTAAAATAACAATTTATTTGCTTTAGTAAATAGCACTCTTTGATTATTATTAATACTCGTATCTATATCTATCTGGCTTAGAGCTTAGAAGTTAAGATTAGGTTGTTAATTGTTATCATCAGTTTGAGATTAGCATTAATTCTATCTGACGCTTAAAAACAATAATTTCCTTTTTGGTTGTTCTATGTTCACCCCTTCCTGTTACTGCTCCCCTAATTAATTACTATTATGTATTTTTATAATTATAATCAATTTCAACACATTAATATATAATCTCTTAATTATTAGTTTTTCCAAATAAAGATCTTTGAATAGAATGGAGGGTGTACTTTAACAAGTGCTAATCCTCCTCCTCTATGTCAGTCAGCCCCACCACATTTGAAAATTCAAACACCACCTTCTTGAGGGGATATAGATATAGACGACCTTAACTCAATCTTTATTTATTTACTAACAAATATCTTGAGAAATTATAATTATAGTTATATGGTGTCTTTAGTGTGTTAATTAATACCTTAAAATATTACAATTATTGTTATATGATGTCTTTTGTGTAGGCAGAACAAACGGTACATCTATTAAGAATTCAAACACTTGATCTCTCTACTAAAAATAATGTGTTTTTAGTGAAATTTGAACACTCGATGTTTTGAAGAATGATGAGAACTGTGGAGTGTTGTCATGTTGATGTGGTTGAAAGTGGGAGAGGCGGTAGACTAATTAAGAATATAAAGCGCCTTCCCTATCCAAACTCGGAATCAGCATTTATTCGTTTTTTTGTTTGTTTAATCAAACTTCAAACCCCGAAGGTAAGGGGCATTTTGGGCATGGCAGTGATAGTCTGGTAGATGTTATATATATACCCACCTACGCACAACTCCTACACTCGTCGATTCTAAATTAACCTTCCTTCTTTCCTTCCTTTGCAGTTAATTATATCTCCTAAGAATTGAATTGAATTGAATATACAGCCTAGCTTGCTAAGCTAACAATTCCGATCCGGTGAAAATATAAATGACAAAGGTATATCCAAACGCCTGTCCTGGTGAGTTTCAGAGGGGCTTAGCCACCAGTAATCCAGTGATTTTGACGGTGTGGAAAAAATCTTTGCTTTTCAATTGCGATGGCTTCACGGTTTTCGACTCCAAAGGCAACTTGGTGTTTCGTGTTGACAACTACATAGCAGGCCGCAAGGGGGAGATTGTTCTCATGGACGCCTCTGGCACCTCTCTTCTCACCATACGCCGCAAGGTACATATATATGTATACTACTGTATATATTAGATAATTGGATAATTGGATGCAACGCTACGAATAGTGTAATCGCTAGCTAGCTAATTGATGTTGTTACTTGCAGAGATGGATGAGCCTGGGAGACAACTGGGTGGTGTACGAGGGAGAAACATCCCTCAATCCCCGATTTTCTGTAAGGAAGCACGTGAATTTACTAAATCCCACCTCACTGGCTCACGTGACTGCGGGATCGTTGATTCCGAAGAAGAAGGGAAAGGCGATATGTATGTATGAGATGGAAGGATGTTATGCACAAAGGCGGTGCAGCATATACGATAGCAATAGACGTGTGGTGGCGGAGATCAAACGCAAAGAAGCGGCGGGAGGGTTGGTACTTGGTGTTGATGTTTTCCGCCTCATAGTACAGCCGGATATGGATACCACTGTAGCAATGGCCTTAGTGGTGCTGCTTGACCAGATGTTCGGTTCTTCCACACGCTTCTAGTTCTAGGTAGACAGTAGCCATCTTAACTGCCACTGGGAGCTTGGTTTTTTCGTTTTATATAAAAGATTGAGCTCCAAATGGAGATCAGTGTATATTTTATATGAACTAGAGAATCGAATGTAGCTATGGAGTATCAGTATGTTACAGAATACAGACACAGTAGTGTTTTTCTTTTGAATTTTGATGGATTCCTTAATTGCTCTTTACTCGTAATTATTACAGTATTAATTGCTGTTATTGGTAGGTATTGATGAATTTTGATGCCTTAATGATCGGGCTTGTGAGCTTGTCATATACTACTGGTGTACTACGTGTTACTGCTCTCTTTCTCTCTCTCTCTCTCTCTATATATATATCCAAAATACGTACCCTTAAAAATACATGCATCCACCTAAATCTAAATCTTAATTATATCAAAATAATATGAACACAGACAGAACACATATGCATATGCACCATCTTTATCATTTTCTACTTTGGTCCTTTAAGTCACACTGTTGATGCAAATTATGTTAGTCACTAAAAAAACATATATACTCATATAGAGGCCAAATAATGTATCAATTGGTTAACGTTTGAAATAATACCTTTGTGCTAATGGACGAAAAAGGAAATCATATGTAACTTTGAAAACGATTTTAGTTTATTTGAAGATTGAAATAAATGTTAGGATGAACAAACTGAAATTAACCCCATCCGAGTGTGCTAGCTTTTGCCCCAACTCTAAACATGCACTCCCTCCCCCAAAAATTATTGTCATGCTTACCTTCTTTTTTTGACCCAAAATATTTGTCTTATTTTAAAATTTTATTTTTAGAACAATTTTTTAATCACGTTACCTTTACTTTTTCATCAAAATTTACTTATTAGCCACGTTTATATTGGTTTTAAAGCAATCAATATTAATAATCAAATCAATTATTTTTTTAAATCCGTATGTCATGTCAAACAATACAATCATTTTGGGACGGATGGAGTATTTTGTAATTGTAACTAGGTCTTTGTGTGATGTAATAAAATTAACCTAAATCACACGGAGAACAATTGAACCTATCAACCTAAATCATATCTTAGAACTGTTATAAATCAATAAGATTTAATTGTCACAAAAGATGACAAACATATGATTGATGCATTTTGGTCATACAATTCATTATACCCAATAATCTAAGTAGTTGTAAATACATTTCGCATAAATACATAAAATAGATTCGTTAATTATGTTCTTGTGATAAACAAAGCAATTAATTACATAAATATATAAATTAGAACAAAAAATTTCAATACAGGTTATCTCCCATGATCGAAGAATTTTCCTTCATAGATAAAATAAAAATAAAAATATAAGACGTCTCTCCATCTAAGTCTTCTAGAATTCTAACCTAAACACCATGGAAAAGGCGTAGAATACAATAAAGCACCCCAAAAGAACTCAAAAGCTGCCGCACTCAAACTAAGGAAGAATCACGCGGCTGCCCTAAAGTCGGAATGTAGTGTGATGATCTGATTTTTCACTTAAAACCTTTAAAATTTTAGAATTTTCAATTTGGCCCCTGAAATATTCAATTTAGTATAAATTACCTATTTTGCATAATTGTTCCCCAATCCCTAAAGCTATAAAATAAAACTAGGGGTGGTCTCCTGTAAGACGGTCTTACGGATCTTTATCCGTAAGACAAAACCCTATTTATAAATTTGCGGGTCATAACAAATAAATAATATGTTATAAAAAATAACAAAAATGAGTTAGCTGAGTTGGTTCCCAGCAAATCACTTAAGATTTCATAAATCATAAATGTTATGTCTGGTTGTTGGTTCAAAACTCACAAGCATTTTTTTGTAAGTTTTATTGCTAGAGATTACGATCAATCAGAGTGTTACTTTTAGACTTGGCGTGTGTCACTTTGAGAACAAAAGTGTGTCATTTTTAGATAATTGTTGTCTTAGGTCTGATTAAGTTTTATTTAGTTACTTTAAATCAGAGTGTCACTTTTAAACATAGAATGTGTCGCTTTTAAGTTTTACGTGTGTCACTTTTGACAAAAAATCACTTTTCATCTTTAAATTTTTATTCATAAGTGTCACGTTTAGTGTGTCACTTTTAGATATTAAGAGTGTCACTTTTAGGCATTAGGTGTGTGCTAACTTTAGGACTAAAGTGTGTCACTTTTTGGGCTAGTGATTTTAACAACAATAACCAATTGAACACTACTGAAATATATCTTCTCATTTATAGAAATGTATATAATCTCAAGTGTCAATCGTTAAAAACACAAAATCATAACTTTTTCAAGGTAAAATATATGTTTCTTACTCAAACTTACAAAATTTACTGAAAATATGTCTAAAATAACCGAGCATTAGAAGTCTTGGAACCCAATTCATTGGCTTGATGAGAATCAAAAAATCAGTAGTCTTTTTCTTGCCCTTTTCAATACTTCCCTTAATTCTTTCTCTCATTCCCTTCGTAACAGAGTGAGCAGGATCAAGGCATGTAGTAGATGAACTTGAAACACGAGATGATTCATTTTGGTCCGGTAAATTCTTTAAGGAAGAGTGTCACTTTGTAGTATTAAATGTGTCACTTTTTAGTATTAAGAGTGTCACTTTTTAGTATTAATAGTGTTATAGTGTCACTTTTTAGTATTAAATGTGTCACTTTTTGTATTAAGAGTGTCACTTTTAGTCTTTTCCCTCCCTCTTAATCTCACCTCGCCCTTTTTTTTCCAGTACCACCAACCTAGTACCTAGTTCCCTCAAAGCACGTCCCTTCTTCCCCACATCCTACCTTAAAAAAATAAAATAAATTCAAGTTGTTCGGCCATGGTT
Organism: Codonopsis lanceolata; assembly: GCA_013146195.2. NCBI lineage: Eukaryota > Viridiplantae > Streptophyta > Magnoliopsida > Asterales > Campanulaceae > Codonopsis > Codonopsis lanceolata. Next base: position 89,326,892 of record CM028381.1, read on the forward strand.
GACTGAACAACCTTGTGTTGTTCGACCATTGTCAACTGAACAACCTTGCATTGTTCGATCATGGTCAACCGAACAACCTTGTGTTTTTCGAACACAACGAACAACATAAGGTTGTTCGGTTAACCATGGCCGAACAACTTGAATTGTTTTTTTTTTTTAAGTTGGATGCGGGGAAGAAGGGATGTATTTAGATTGAATATATGAAGAATGGAGGCGGAGGCGGGACTGTGAGGGAAGGAGACGGAGACAGAGATGGGACTGTGAGGGAGGTAGGAGATGGTGAGAGAACGAATGAAGGTGTGGCTGTGAGGGAGGGAGGGTGAGGCGGAGATGAGAATGTGAGGGAGGGAGGAGGTGGTTATGGAGAGGGTATACTATGAGTGGGGAGAGGGAGGAAGACTCGGTGGATGGGGGAGTGAGGGGGGTTGAGTTTGGATAAAAATAAGGGAAAATTTGGAAGTTTGGGCTTTTAGGGATCAATTTATAGCAAATGGGGGGGGGGTGGTTATACAGTGCGTCCCTAAATATAAATAAACACGAAAAATGCAATCTTTATGACACTTATTACGTTGTTAGTGATATACATAACGCAGTAGTCCAATAATGATCATTTAATAAGTTCAGAACTTTTTTTTATAAATGAAGCATGCTTCATGAATGTAAGATGACTAAGATCTAAGTGTGCGTCTGTGCAGCATTATCATCATTGACTTATTAACTAAAAAAATGCGTTTATTATATATATAAATATATATATGATTGACTTTTATATATATATATATATATATATATATATATATATATGTATGTATGTGTAATTTTATTTACACAATTCGTCTTTAAAATATGACATGTGACCAATTAAAATTTTAAAAAATTAAGACAAAAATTATGATTAACACGTGTAATCATCTAAAGGTCGTTTGTAATTACTTCAACTCAGAACTGGACCACAACCCAAAATAAAAAGGGTCGTGGTTCATTATCCTTGTAGTCCAGCATGCCTACCATAGCGACCTACTTACTCCTCCCAAATTGCAACTTGAGATCTGGTATTTTCGATTTACTCTTTGTACACCGCCATTGAGTTGAAATTAGGTTAATTACCTGATGATATAAATTGTGATTAATCGATTCAACCTTCTAAAATCTAAAATATGACCGACGTATGTTGGTCTAAAAGGTCCCTCGATCTCATTTTGTTTGATAGTGAAAGTTTGTATTTATACTGTGGTTAAAAAAGTAATTAACCAAGTAGAAATCAGATGCTTCTGGAATATTCTTTTCACGATTTCGGTTTTCAGTTGTTGCCATTGGGTGAGGCCGTGACCGTGAGGGGGGCGGCCTTTTCTCTTTGTAATAAGTAGAGTAGTTGTATCGTACTCCTAATTCACGGATACGGATTCATTCACTTGACCTATACACACGCGCACACACAGAGAGGCTTAGAGCGAGAGAGAGATGGGGAGCTCATCAGCGTTTACATGGAAGCTGGCGGATCACCCAAAGCTACCAAAGGGAAAGCAGATAGCACTGATAGTATTGGACGGATGGGGCGAAGCCTCTCCAGACAAGTACAACTGCATCCATGTCGCCGATACTCCCACCATGGATTCCCTTAAACAGGTCCTAGATCTACCACCATCTCTTCCTACTTGTTTTTTCTTTCTTTTATTACTCCAATCGATCCTTATCTTTGGGTATCTGCCATTGCATTCTAGCTAGATCGGATCCTCTGTCTGTTTTCCTTGCTCCAATTTCTCCCCCTTCTCTGCGTCTCTTTTCCTGGAATTAATATGTGATCCCCTTTTCACATATTTATTTTGGATCTGTAAAAGACAAACATTCAATCCAAGACTAGAAATGAAATGATTTTTGTATCACCCTAGTTGATATCGACATGCTATGGATCAATTTCTTTTTGTTTTTACTTTATATTGTTCTAGATGTTGAGTTTTCTTTTTCTATCGTCAGTTGTTTGTAATTTCCCCAAAAGTTAATAAACAGCCTTGCCTTCCATTGATTCTTTGATCTGAAACCGAGTTATTCGGATCATATAGTTCCTACAATCTTCTTTATCAATCCTAATCTGCCTAGTTCCTTGCAACTTGGAACATATTCAATCATGTCTTTCTTGACCTCTTTTCCACTGTTGTGTGATTGCTAGTTGCAGAATTCTGCTAAATAAGTTTACTTTTTAATTTGTACCAGAAGATCATCTATATGCATCCTTCCTTGGAGCTTCCTTGTAATTACTTACAACAAGAAAGTCCATGTTTTTCAAATTGGGATTGTCTTCTGCCCTCTTCAACCCTTCGGCACCGAGAGAATCCATGTTTTTCATATTGGGGTTATCATCTGCCCGCTTCAGCACTTAGACAGAGAGAATCCAAGTTTTTCTTGTTGGGATTGTCTTAAACGCGTTGACACAGAAGAGAAAATCACCATCTTACTTGTTCTAATTAATTATTAATGGCAAAACTAACCCTTATCATTCTGTACTTCTTCATTCTTGTAGGGTGCCCCTGAAAAATGGAGATTGGTAAGGGCTCATGGTACTGCAGTCGGGCTTCCAACCGAAGATGACATGGGAAACAGTGAAGTTGGTCATAATGCTCTTGGTGCTGGAAGGATATATGCTCAAGGGTGACCCTTCTCATCCTAATTTTGTTTCTTATTTATCTTCTCCTCTGTCCATTTGTTCTCATTAGTAAAAGTTAATGATCACTTTAGGACCACTGATCACTAATTGGTTGCTTGTCAATGATATTAGTGAATACTCCCTCCATTCTAAGCAAAGAGTCCATTTTTGAAAAATATAACGATTAAGAGATATACATGTATTCTTGAAGAGTTGGGTTTGTACATACATAATTCCGACAATCCTTGGAGCTTAAGCAAGATGCCTATATCATATTTGAAAGTTCAAATTGAAAGGTTTTAGAGATTGTAGGCATAAGTTTTGAAAAGAAGATTCTTTAAGTGGAACATTGACTCTTTGCACAGAACAGAGTGAGTAGTAGCTATACAAGGAACCAATAGATAAATTTTAAACATTTTTCTTTAGATTTTGGATCCTCCTCCAAATGCATCTCTTTTGGGTATTCTCTGTCCTGCTTCTACCCTTGTCTCTTTTAGCATGTGATTATGTGCTGCATTCTGCTGGTCACTACTTAAAAACATTTATTCTGTCAGTGCGAAGCTTGTTGACCTTGCTCTTGCTTCGGGAAAAATTTATGATGGAGAAGGCTTCAAGTACATCAAAGAATCTTTTGAGACTGGCACATTGCACCTCATTGGATTATTGAGTGATGGGGGCGTCCACTCTCGGCTTGATCAAGTGCAGGTATGTATGTTGTTGGAGACAGTCAATGATGCATTTGCGTTTCAATTATTCTTCTTTGATAGAGAACTCTATTATTTTGTGGGTACAGTTGTTGCTGAAAGGTGCTAGTGAGCGTGGTGCCAAGAGGATACGTGTTCATATACTTACTGATGGCCGTGATGTGTTGGATGGTTCCAGCATCGGCTTTGTTGAAACCCTTGAAAAGGATCTCTCAGCACTGCGGCAGAAAGGCATTGATGCGCAGATTGCTTCTGGTGGAGGTCGCATGTATGTTACAATGGATCGATACGAGGTTAGTACTTGACAAAATTCTCTAGTTCAACTTTCGTGCGGAAGTAAATTAGTTGCTTTATTTTTATACTATTTGTGAACTGTTTGATTTTGAGCCATTTGTTATCTTTTAAAATCCCTAATGTTAGGTTAAAATCCCCAAGGTTTGGGAGAGATGACAAGGGCACTCAGGCAAAGTCCTTGAGGTCCTTGGTTCCAATTCCTATACCAACTAGGGGTCATAATTACCTATAAAAAAAAACTTGGATTGTTTCGTTTTTCTTATGCTGCACTTTGCCTGTATGACATGTGCCCCCTTATGCATACCGGAGCCTAAAATATGAAACTCGTCATTTTTTGGTATTTGTAAACTATCAAGTTTGATTATTTCTCTATACGTATGGTTCAATCTAAAACCCTACACGTGTTCTACAGTTACTCCCATCACAATGATTTAACCTCCCAGACTGGGTAAATTTAAGCTAATGGTAATTTCTTTATAAGTGTTAGATGACTCGGATGACAAATTTTTGTAGTCCTTTTGTCATTGGATTATCTTGCTGCTATCGCATGTACTGTTTAGTAGTGTGTAAGATCAAGGGAGTTGCTGTGTTGGTTCTTGATAGTGTTCCATGGTTGAAGTCATTAAGGGGTGGGAGAGATGGCAAGGGCACTCTAGGTTCCAATCCCCATACCAACAAAGGGGTCACACTTACCTATAAAAAAATTAGTCGTTCATTTGGTGATGTTCAAATTTTCTTGTTCTGCAGCTCTTTGTTGTACTTGTTGCTGATGTTGTTACTGCCATTGAGCTTGTTTGCATTTCTACTAGTACTCTTGCCCGTGCCGATGGCACGGCGCCAGTTTGTGAATTTATCAATAAATAGAGCAGATAATGTTGAAATGAATTAATATTTACTTATAATTCGTCTAAGTTAATTATGATAACAGTTAAAAAGAAAAAAACAAATATTTCAAATTACAAAACTTATGAATTTTTTTTCATAATATTGATTAATTAATTAAAATGTCGATAAGAAAAGGGACGTGGGTTTGGTGGAGGAAGGATTAGTGGCCACCAACCGTGAATAGTGTGGGGGAGTTGGAGAGAGAGAGAGGGGGTGGTTGCTCAACCGCCGTTCACACATGTGAACTCGGGGAGTGATAATGACTGTATGATCTCAGTAAAGGAATCAATCTCAGCCCCTAAATAGCTTTAGTCAATTGCACATGTGCGACTATGAGCTATATTGTATTATAGATTGCAACCTGCAAGCTATTTTAAGTATGATTATTGTTTCCTTTGCAGAATGACTGGAGTGTCGTGAAACGAGGGTGGGATGCCCAAGTTCTTGGTGAAGCCCCCCACAAGTTTAAGAGTGCTATTGAGGCTGTCAAGACACTGAGGGCGGTGCCCAAAGCTAATGACCAGTACTTACCACCATTTGTAATTGTTGATGGGAACGGAAAATCAGTGGGACCTATAGTGGATGGTGATGCAGTCGTGACGTTCAATTTTAGAGCAGATCGTATGACTATGCTTGCTAAAGCCCTTGAGTATGAAGACTTTAATATGTTTGACCGAGTCCGATTTCCTAAAATCCGCTATGCTGGGATGCTTCAGTATGATGGGGAATTGAAACTTCCTAGCCGCTACCTCGTTTCTCCTCCAGAGATAGAGAGAACTTCTGGTGAATATTTAACACACAACGGTGTCCATACTTTTGCATGCAGGTTAGTTGGAAGAAAGCTAAAATATCACTTTAATGCCTGTTAGTATTTTGTTTTTTGATTGACCCGATCATGTTTCTTGTGTACCCATTTAAAAAACTATTGGGATTTGCTAATTATATATACATGTTTGTGTCGAATGGGTGGTTTATACTTCCTCTGTTCTGGGCAAAAGGGTCCATTATTCCATTTTTGGATGTGTCACTTAAAAAGTCTATTTTCAATTAAGGTATAAAAGTTTTATTTTATTACTAATGAGCTACTAAAAGTGTCATTTTGTTAAAAAGTTTGATTTTCAAACAGGTGCTCTTTCCCCAGAACGGAGGGAGTATTATTCTCTATAGTTAGATAGCTATGCCTATCATTGGAGTCTGTTTCCCTAGGTCTCTGTCGTGGCTGTGTTCTATTATGCTTTTGAATCTAAAATTGCTTTGCTGGTGCATTTCATGGACCTTTCACAAGTTTTGCAATAGTCTTTTTTGGTTTTTAGAAGTTTGTTGAATCATTCAGTTGCTATGCTCACTGCTTCAAGATCCTGAAAAACATTGGTTGATGATACTTGCAAAGGGGGAGGTTCATGATTTGTACTAAGTACTAGGAAAGAATTCTTTAAAATGGAGATATCCCTGCCCGAAATGTTTAATTTGGATTGGCAAACTAATCATTCAGATGTTTTTTGTTTTACTTTAATCATCATTGAAGGAGATTTGACAGAGGATATTGTTTCCGTTGCAGTGATATTTGCATTGTACATCTCAGCCATAATTTCCAGTTGGAGCTGGGACTTAATCTCACCTAGTCTCTTTTGTTTTTTCAACAGTGAAACTGTCAAATTTGGTCATGTCACGTTTTTCTGGAATGGGAATCGCTCTGGATACTTCAATCCAGAAATGGAAGAATATGTAGAAATTCCAAGTGATAGTGGAATTACTTTCAATGTCCAACCAAAGATGAAGGCGTTGGAGATTGGTGAGAAGGCCCGAGATGCTATCCTCAGCCGCAAATTCCACCAGGTAAATGAATTTTCTATCTGTGGTAAATAACTTGTACAATACCTGAATATTTATTAGAAATTGTTGTTTGAATTGCTTTTAGGTACGCGTTAACATACCAAATGGCGACATGGTTGGCCATACAGGTGATGTTGAAGCCACCGTTGTGGCCTGCAAGGCTGCGGATGAAGCTGTTAAGGTAATAACGTAATGATATTGGGAAGGGCACATCAAGGTTTTATGGTTTTGTTTGTATATAATTGATTATCTAATACTACCAGTAGTTTCACTCATTGTTGAGTTCTTCTGGTTGCAGATGATCCTTGATGCAATTGAGCAAGTGGGGGGAATGTATGTTGTTACCGCAGATCATGGCAATGCGGAGGACATGGTGAAAAGGAACAAGAAGGGAGAGCCTGATCTTGACAAGAATGGCAATGTTCAGATCCTCACGTCTCACACTCTTCAACCAGTAAGCATCACGGACTCTTGCTATTAAACCAAAATGAATTATTTATATTATTTTGGGAAGTCTTGTACTGTTTGAACAATAAAGTTTGAAGACAATGCCCTGATATCATTTTGTTTGATATTTATGTCAGGTACCTATTGCAATTGGAGGTCCTGGGCTGGCACCTGGTGTGAGATTTCGCAAGGATGTTCCAGGATGGAGGACTAGCAAATGTGGCTGCAACCGTCATGAATCTCCATGGATTTGTGGCTCCTGACGACTATGAAACAACTCTTATTGAGGTTGTTGATAACTAGGTGGTGGATTGAGGCCGCAGAAACTGGAACTCACAAAAACTTTCAACTTGGCTTTAATAATTCCCTGGTGCATGAATTTTGTTTTTGAAGTAGAGAGTTGTGGTTTAGAGGCAGATATACTAGCCTATTTTTGCTACCAAGTTTATAAACTCATATGGCCAGTGGAAGAAGTAAAAATGATGAGATTATCTCTCAATTTTTTGCTAATATGTAGTTATTAGACACCTCTGGTGGACTGGTACTCGCAAACAAAGCATGGCATAGCATTGCACACTAATATAATATTTCATTTCGGGCAAAGAGTCTTTGCTTGAAAGTTTAATTTTTTTGATAAGATATTTTTAGTAGTACATTAGTAATAAATGATAATTTTAATGTCTTAATTTTTAAAAGTAAAACATCCTAAAATGGGAAAATGGAAATTTTCCCCGGAATGGAGAGTATAAGATATATAATTCTATGGATTATATTGCTTAAATTAGTTAGAAACAAAACAACATGAAATGCAATAATAAAAGTAAGATAAATGACAACATTGTACAAAATTAGGCAAGTACATGTTAGAGCCAATACAAATGTTAGAGCTAATACAACAAGGGTGTTCAGAGTGGGGAGCTTTGTTGCTTGAGAGATTCTTCAAAACAACAAGGGTGTTTGAGTGGTGTTTGGCCAAGCAAAAGCGAAATAAGGAGCCAAAGAAGCAAAGAAAAGAAAATCAACAAAACATCATGGTTTAACCAAAATAAGCCTAAAACACTGAGTTTTGAAACAAAAAAAAGGGGACAGCTTCCGGCGGATAGTGCCTCCAGCGCTGCTGCCCACTTTCCATTGCTTCATTCAAGGGGTGGACAAAATTTCTTTTTCCTCCATTGTTGTTTTTGACAAATTTCAAGCCGTACAAAATATATTTTATATATATTTTTTAAAATTAAAGTGTACAATTTTATTTATAAATAGAGACTTGGTTTGTTTCATTTGAATTAAAGGTGGCAAATGGGCGGGCCTAATGGCGGCGGGCTCAAATGGAGGGGCAAGTAAGTACCAATTTAATAATATAGGCATATATGAGCGAGCATTAAATGAGTCATTTACTCATTAACATGCACTTCTTAAATAAACATAAAAATTACAAAAAAATAATTTTCTTTTACAAAAAAATATCAAAAAGTTACAATTAACCATATATATATATATATATATATATATATATATATATATATATATTATGTTAGATGTCATTATTAATTTTAAGTATTTTATAATTATATATGTAATTGATAAAACAAAATTAAAAGAGTAAGATAATGAATTTTAGGTGTGTGGGGGGCGCTTGGAGTGGGTGAGGGTTGGAAGGGTGAGTGTACAATATAAATATATTAATTATGTTAAACGTAATTATTAATCTCAAATATTTTATAATTATGTATGTAATTGATAAAAAAAAATTAGAAGAGCAAGAGAATGAATTTTAGGTTTGGGGGGGGGGGCGCTTGGAGGGGGTGTGGGTTGGAAGGGTGGGTGTACAATATAGATATATTAATTATGTTAAACGTCATTATTAATCTTAAATATTTTATAATTATGTATGTAATTTATAAAACAAAATTAGAAGAGTAAGAGAATTAGTTTTAGTATGGGTGCCCAAGTGGGCGCCCATTTAACCCATCATAATTAATGTGCCCAAGTGGGCTTGCCCATTTGGACGTGGACAAAAATTACCATCTCTAATTTGAATATAAGAAAAAAATTATGATTTTTTTAAAATTTTAAACCATTTTTCTATAAAAATATTAAATTAATATAGATAAAGATGGTGAGATATGTAAAAATGTTGAAATTTGTGCATTGTTGGAACTTGAGTTGAAGGGGTGCTTTTGTTGGGAAGCTTGAGTGAGGAACTCAATAACATTTTTGTAATAAAATTGAAAAAATGGAGAATAAACTCCCCATGTTGGGGAGCTTTTTATACATGCTCTTAATGACTTTTATGATAAAAAATAGATATTATCGTTACTACTGTTCCTCAAAATATCAAGTTTTTTTTATAAAAAATTTATGTTAAATTTTAAATAACCCAATATCAATAAAGTAAGAAAAATTTATTGAATTAAAATTAAAAAAAAGGAATTATAATAAACCTAGTTCAAATTAAGATATACTAAACATTTGAAAAACCTTGTTAACAACGATCACGAGGAAGAGTAAAAAGGAACGTCCGTAAAATAATTGAGACCAAATAAAATTATAAATATAAAGCATATATTTAACCTGATATAAAGATATAATTATCTTTTAACATGAATTCTAACTATTGTGAATGTAAATTTCACCTCTTCTATCAAAATTGTGATTCCTTAAATATTATAAATCAATTACAAAATTTCAATAATCTCTTTTCTATCCAAATAAAGTTATGACAAAACCAAACGCCACCAATTAATTTTATTGAATCAATTCTACAACATTGATTCCATTTCCGTGTACCTATTGAGGCTTAATCTTTCTATTTGCTGAGCTTCGACAATTCATCTTACCAAAAAAAAGAAAAAGAAAAAGGAATATAGCAATGAAAAAGAGAGGATAAGAAAAAATTAATTGTTATTGGCTTTTTTTGTTTTTTGTTTTGCAAGCAATATATACACCCTACTTGAGTGTTGTATTTGCATCAATATTATACGGCTGGGCTTCGAGCCAGTATTTTTCGAGAATTGATTTTACATGTACGATTTAAATTAGTATTTGGAGAAATTTGAATTTTGCATTAATAAATTCTTTATATACAATAAAACAACGTAAAATTCGTTTGATTTGATTTAATTGTCATTCTATTTATTTTTTTTGCTATAAAAATTAAGTATAGCGAAAGGGAGATACTAATACAACACACAAGAGTTTTTTTTGACCAAAATACCCTTGTCAGATTAAATGGGTTTGGGTAGTGACCGGTATGGTGGGTCGACTTCCAAAAGGGTGTAATCGGATTTCATGGTGGACCTCTTTCAAAAAATTCAAAAAAAATAGTGTTCTTGATTTTTTTGGGGAGAACCATCTTTATGGATAGATCATATATTGTTTTTTTTTTTATCATCTTTCAGAGCCGATCATGTAGTGTTCTTTATCATTTTCTGAGTCAGCCATATAGTGTTCTTAATACCAACGAGCTCTTTCACTTCTCGAGGTTGGGTGTTCGAGTCTCACTAGACACTCGACTTTACAACTCTCAATAGAGAGGTCGGTGTTCAAGCTCTTCAGGCATCGTTGTTGTTCAAGCCTTATCCATATTTAGCTACTCACTTATCTTAGAGGTTGAGTATTGGCCGAGGGACTTAACTACTCTCAACCGAGAGGTTTCAAAGCCTCCCAGGCACCAATTATTCGAGTCATACCAAAGGCATCATATATGTATAATTGTAGCCTTTCAAGGCATTAAAAATAATATTTTAAAAAAAGTATTTAAAAAAAAAAAAAAAATATAGTGTTCTTAATCATCTTTTTGGGCAGAACATATGATTTTCTTTATAAAAAAATTGAAGATTTTTTTGAAGATATCAAAAAAGTCAAAAAGTAGTTTTCTTTATATTTTTTGAAGATTGGCTAGAGGATGAAGATGAAGATATGAGAGATTTTTCCAAAAAAAGAAGCTAAAATCATGAGAGGATGGAGATTGAGAGATTTGTTGAAGATTTTTTTTTTGTTATCTTCCAACTCTTGAAATCTGACAAGGGTATTTAGGTCCAAAAAATGTGTGATGCATTAAGAATTTGTGTGTTGAATTAAGTACCATATAAAAATAATTGAGATGTCTGATATAGTGTTAGCCTGTTAGAGCATGTACAACAAATGATCATCTTTAATTCTTATTTAATACTTAGTTCATTAAAAATGAATATAAAAATCTATTTGATACCTATAAGTTACCAAAACAAAAAACTCATACAACAATTTGATACAAACCCCAAAAAGCTTTCATACCCCACCATTTTTATTTTCAATAACTTCAAAATTTGAAAAAATTAATTTGGTATCAAAATGAGTCGAATCAAATCTCTATTTATAAATAAAAATATATATTTCTTAATTTTTTTTTGAATTGCAAAAAGTCTAAAAATCAAAGAAAAAGAATTTGGAGAGAGAGAGAGAGGGCTGGGCGATATCTCTCTCAACTAGACATTTCACCCTTCAATATCCAAATTAGAATTGGGAGAGACTCCGTTCCGTTAGGTGGAGAGATATCCACTCTCTCCAATTTAGAGCTTCCGTTGTATCCACTTAAAGAAAGTTGAACTTGAACTTGAACTTGGTGTAACGATCCGATCCATGTGGGGCACGTGGGGGAGCAAAAAGAAATTCAAATTTGAAAAGAGGGAAACACGTGCCGGTTGGTGCCCTGCCCGTTGCAAAATATGATTGTGAATACCACCTTTTATTTGAATAAGAATCATTCCCCGACCTTACATTTCAATTCAAAATACGCTCCCCACTCCACCCACCGTCGCCGGAGAAATGGAAGACAAGTACGAGAAGCTGGAGAAGGTAGGGGAAGGGACGTACGGGAAGGTGTACAAGGCCAAGGACAAGCAGAGCGGTCAGTTGGTGGCTCTTAAGAAGACCCGCCTCGAAATGGACGAGGAAGGCATCCCTCCAACCGCTCTCCGGGAGATATCCCTACTTCAGATGCTCTCCAATTCCATCTACATCGTACGCCTCCTCTCCGTTCAGCACCTGGACGACAAGAAGAACGGCAAGCCCCTCCTTTACCTCGTCTTCGAGTACCTCGATACCGATCTCAAAAAATTCATTGATTCCCACCGCAAGGGCCCCAATCCCTCTCCTCTCCCTCCCTCCCAAATCCAGTCCTTTTTGTTCCAATTGTGCAAGGGCGTCGCTCACTGCCACGGCCACGGTGTCCTTCACAGGTACCTAGTCTATAGAATATTTCTTTTTCATTTTTATCCTTTCAATGCCTGCTCCTCCTTTTTCTTATTCCTTCAATTGTTTCCCCCCCTTTGGCAGGGATCTGAAGCCACAGAATCTTCTGGTAGATAAAGACAAGGGAATACTCAAGATCGCAGATCTGGGTTTAGGGAGGGCTTTCACCGTTCCTCTCAAAAGTTACACCCATGAGGTATATATCTCCCTCCTCCCATCATAAGAGATGAGCAAGAAACTCAAATGATTTTATTCGCTTATTAGGGTTGATTTCGGTTCATTTTTGTTCTACGCTACGCAGATTGTAACACTGTGGTACAGAGCTCCGGAGGTACTTTTGGGATCAACCCATTACTCTACTGGCGTCGACATGTGGTCCGTCGGCTGTATCTTTGGTCAGTTGTTAATCCTTTGGGCCTTTTTCAATGTTAAAGCCACTATGGTTGCATTTCTCTTTTTTAATATTTTGTCTACTTCATTTCTATACTTGATTTCAAATTTACACTTCCTCTTTGTCAATTTTTGGGCATCCCTTTTCTTACGACCCTTAAATAGATAGATAAATGAATGAAAAATATACTGTATTGTTTATCAGTTCGTATGTCTAATGCTGCTAACATAACATGCAAGGGGCTGGATTTAACCTGCATATCTGTCACTTGCTATGCTGTTCATTGGGACTTGAGTTTTCCACTGCTTAGAAAGTTTGCTGCTATTTAAAGAAACACAAAATTGAGTGGTTTCTCAATGCTTGAGACTGACCGCAAGGAGAAGGTATATTTATTTATAGATGAAGAGCCCTTATTTTCAGGACGAAATTACATCCCTTAATAACAACATGGAGAATCAAGGAGATATATACAGATTTGAAAATTGCAAATAAAAGTAAATCAAAATAGATATCTCGCTTTTCCATATTACGCCCCCTCAATGCAAATGGGTGATCTTGAACCGTATGCTAGCAGCGTAGAGAAAGAAAATGGTCTTTGCTGAAACTCTTAGTGAACACATCGACTACACAGTCCTTGGAAGAAACAAATCGGTCATTCACCAATTTCTGTTGAACACGTTCTTGAACAAAATGATAGTCAAATACAATGTGCTTTGCTCGTCCATGGAACATGGTGAGATAAGTGGCACCAAGGTTGTCGCACCATAGAAAAGTAGGAGTGTGAATTGGAGCACGAAGATTAGAAAGTTAGTTTTCAATCTACATAAGTTCACATGTGGCAATGGCAAGACCCCTATACTTTATTCTGCTTTAGTGTTGCAGCGAGAGATAGTTTGCTGTTTATGAGAGCTCCATGGGATGATATTTGGACCCAAGAAGACACAATAGCCACTCGTGGAGCGACGATCTATAGAGTTACATGCCCAATCGACATCTATACAAGCGGTGAAATAGATGTTCATAGAAGGTGCTAGCCGAAGGAAAATGCCATAAATGGAGGTGGTGTCTTGAAGATAATGCAAAATCCGTTTAATAAGAAGAAGGTGATTAGTGGTGGGACGATGCATAAATTGACATACTTTGTTAACGGAGAAGGCTATCTCTGGTCATGGTGATAAGAAAATATTGTAAACTACCGACAATGATGCGGTAGTATGTGGGTTCGAGAGAGCTATGTTGGGGATTTATGTCACTGGGTATGCTGCGTGGAGTAGAACACGACTTATGCATGTTGGCAGACACAATCAATCTTCAATATATTGCCGTTGTGAGAAAAAGAGTCCAGTAAATCGAGTGGCTTCAACACCATAGAAGAAGGATAATCCACCGAGTTCTTTTAGGGAAAGCCCCTTTTGTAATGTGTCAATGAGAGCCTGTAGACATGTCATGCTAGATCCCATAAGGATGATGTCATCGACGTAGACTAATTGATATATAATACCTAGTCCGGGGAGTTTGTTTTAAACCATAGAGGGAGCGATAAAGTTTGCACACATGGTTGGGAAAGGTGTGGAGTCAATGTAGCCCAATAGTTACTTCATATAAACATCCTACACAAGAAAGCCATTTGAAAATGCATCATGAATTACCAAGTGATGTAGTGCAAGGTTTATTGATCGGACTAAACATTTCACCGTAGGCAATACCTTTTTGCTGAGTGAACTCCTTAGCAACCGAGCCTTATATCATGTTATAGTGTCATTTACCTTTTATTTGATGCGGAAAACCCTTTTATAACACCAAGTGCCATTCTTTGAAAGAGCAATATTCAGCATCCATAGCCCCATGCCACTTCGGACAAGTTCGAGCGTGTTAGTAACAATTTGGTTCACAAAGATCATCTATGATTTGAAGCAAGTTACACCTTGGGTTTGTAAATGCCATCCTTGGCACAAAAAGTCATGAGGTGAGCATTGGAGATGAATGTTGTAGGTGGGAGAGGGAAAAATGATTGGGTTGGGGTTCGGCTTGCAAAGAAGGGTAGATTTGAGGCCTTAGGGATGTTGGTAAGGTGGGTGGGTGAGGATGGGAATTTGAGCAAGCAGTTGGGTGTAGAGTAAGGGAGAAAGGGTGTAAGTGGGATGCTGAAAGAATCGAGATGCGAAGAAGAAATAGTAGGGGTAGGTGAGGGAGTAGAAAATTAGGGAAATAAGTTGTTACATGTGATGATGGCGGTGGAGATTAGAGAGGGAAGCACGCCGGGACTGGGAGCATAAACAAAAGGGAAGGACTCTTCTACAAAGACGACATGTCCGGACCAAGGTTCCAAAAGTCGCTAGGTGGCCGCTAGGCGTAAGACCAACGCTTAGCGCCTAGGGGACTAGTTGGGGCCTAGGATTAGATTAAGGCATAATTACAGTATTACACATAGTTTTTTTTTTTTTTTAATATAACATAATTAACAAACATTAAAACCATCACATATACTAATGGTAAATAAACCTAATAATCTTAAAATATCACAATAATAATCATATTACGATTTACAATATTAGAAATTTAAAACGAACAATTTAATTTCAGTTTAAAATCCAAATTTCAAAAACAAATTACATAACGTGCAAATCCCAAGAGAATATGAGTTCCAAAAAGAAAATTTTGAGTCAAAGTTACATAATGTGTATATTTGGATAACAAGGGGAGAAACAAATAGAAGACAAACTTGAGGGATATTTTACAAATAAGGATGAATTAAGATTTAAGATTTAAGATGATGTATCTTTTTATCTTCCCTATGCCTCTTTTTCTTTCTTTTTCTCTCGGGAGGGGCGTATGGATATGATGACTACCATGCCTTCTTGACTCCCTAGGAGTTCGCTCTTAGTGATAGCTTCCAAATGCATCTTCTCACGCCATAGGTTTTTTATTTTTTTCCCCTTGCTATTTGCTAACAATTAAATTGCAGACACCGTGAAGCCTCCGTGTAAGGCTTCAGATCTCACGCCATAGTCGCCATTGCCACCACCTTTAGTCCTCCATTTTCTTTTTCTCTTTCCTTCCCCATCCCTCAATCTCTATGTCTAGTCTCCCCTTCTTTCTTTCTTCATTTCCAGAAAATCGAAACCACATGTCGTATAATCTCCCTTCTTCTCTTTTGTCGTCGCTATCGTATTACTCTGAAAATTGAAACCCTTTACAGCAGCGCCCAGGACAATTTGGCAGCGCCAAGGATGACTTGGTGGCGATTTTTATGGCCGATTTGAAGAAAGTCCTGGCAGTGGAGAGGCTCCTAGATGGCGTGTTTTAGAACATTGGTTTGGACCACTTGTTTTGTCGGTATGTGATAACATTTATAACCTTTCCTAAAAGAGTCATAACCAAGGAAGAAATAAGTAGATAAGTGAGGTTGAAGTTTATTGTGAATATAAGGAAAACATTAAACACCCAAAAGTTTGAAGAAAGAGATAATCAAGTGTTTTATGAAACATGAGTTCATTTGGAGATTTGACACCAATGTTAGACTAGTCTCGACAATATTTCAATGTCTTAATCCTATCAAACCATTTTGGCAGGTTTGTGTGGACATGTAAAACGGTGATGGGTGCCGTGATGTTGCAGAACTTAGGTGAATGGGCAATATTCCCCGCCATTGTCACTAAGAAAGGTTTTAATTTTGGTATTGCAAAGATTTTCAACATGTTTAGAGAATCATAGAGATAGGAAGTGTATCATCTTTAGTAGACATGGGATTTATGATGTATTCATCAAAGACACGTTGAACAAAAAGAAAATTTAGAATTTAAAAGTGGAGGATGATTGCGGGACAACTGTTATGATATTCCGCATCATAGGATGGCATAATCTATGGTGCCAAGATTGCAAACTGGTTTGTTCTCCTACTAGAGCCGCGATAGAGGAAGAAGAATTAGTGGGATGAAGAGAGTAAAGTCCTTCCTTAAATGTACCCCAAAAAATTACTCGTCCCATTTGCCGATCATTCACAACACAACTAGTATCAAAAGATACATTATTCACAACACAACTAGTATCAAAAACTTCAAAAGATACATTATTATCTTGACAAAATTTGGAAAAAATTGAAGATTACGATCAAGATGTGGAATATAAACAACAAACTTGTGTGGGAGAGATGGCAAGGGCACTCAGGCAAAAGACCTTGAGGTTTTTGGTTCCAATCCCTACACCAACAAGGGTCACACTTACCTATCAAAAAAGAAGAAGGTCGAACCTGTGTGGGAGATGGGCATGGAGGAATCACTTGCAACATATTGTGCACAACAGAAGCAATTGAGCAATAACAATCATTAGAGCAAGAATCAATCAACAGAGAAAAGAGAGAAATTGGGGTCAACAAACAATCGAAATTTTATTAGGGCCAACATCGTACACCTTCTAGGGTTACAATTATATATAGGATACAATACCAAACCCTAAGTACAATTAAATTAGGAAACCACGATGCGACTGCTTCAACTTTTGAGACGCCAACCTAAAGAAACCCATGCGCTCACTTTGTCCAAGTGACACGATCGCTTTTCCTGAGGCAATGAACCGCGGGGGGAACCCCTTTCAAGGCTCAACCAAACGACTTGGTCTTTAACCTGCGTAATCGAGCCATACCCCGTTCACAACACAACATTTACTTGATCAGAACCTGTGTACTTAGTTTGGTTGTGCGGCTGTCAGGAAGCCAATCATAGGTATAAACAAAATGGGGTTGTGCCGCATATGCAGTAGGTGTTACAGATGACTCATGTGATTGAGACCCCTTCCATAGTGGTTGTTTCTGTGGAGGCTTAAGTGTTCAATCAAACCGTTTATAGCAACCTTGAGACGAGTGATACGGTTTGTCACAAAGCTGAATGTTCTATCAAACCATTGGTGGTGATTGAATGGTCACGACCATGAGAAGAAAAGGTCTTAGCTGGTTGTGCATGAGGCTGAGATAAAAGAAACTTATTAACTGCATCAAGGTGAAGTTCATAAGTGATTAAATAGAAGACAAAATTAACAATTGACGTTCATAGTAGCAGTTAATGTGGCATAAGCAAGCTCATAAGACATAAATGCAATGACGAAGTTCCATGTCAGAGATCAGATGTCAAGCATCAGCAAAAGAATAAGCGAGTTGTTTAGCGTAATCAAGAAGTCACCCATAGATAGGTTACCCTTCTTAATGTGCGGAATTTCACGCTTTACATGGAGGATATTATATTCAATTTTGGAAGCAAAAGTGTGCTCAAAAACACACCAGGCTGTGGCCGAAGATTGGCATGTCGCAACCTTATCGAGAACAAGTGTGGTCACGGATCCAGTTTACAACAGCCGGATTTGGTGAGCCATCGGAAGTTCTCGCAGGTGAACAAAGACAAGATCCTGTAACAAAATGTTCAAGGTTGTATCCTTGCAAATATGGCAGCAGTTGTGCCTTCCAAAGAAGAAAATTGGATCGATCCACATTAACTTTGATCGCATTGTGCAGCTGATCAAAAGGGATTGAAGAGGGGGATGGGATATCAGCAGTATTCATTGTGGTAGAAGATGAGAGAGTAGTGGTGGGGTGTTGAGGAAGAATAGAGGCTGGTTTCGACTGCCATGAGAGAGAAAAGACCGGAAAAAAAATCCCTATACCTTAAGATGGTACCTGCTTTGATACCATAAAGAAACACAGATTTGAGTGGTTTCTCAATGCTTGAGAATGAACACAAGGAGAAGGTATATTTATAGATGAAGAGCACTAATTTACTGGTAAAATTTACAGCCCTTAATTACAGTAGAGAGAATCAAGGAGATATATACAAATTTGAACATTGCCAAAATTGCTAATTGCCTTTCTCCCTTCTGTGCGCTTTCTCTTGTTTGGCCAAAAGTTGCCTGTCTAGATTGCAAGTTATTTACTTTTCATAACATCCAAACATGACATGTCTTTGTTGCATTTTATGAAGAGTAGTTTTCTCATATGTATTCAGCTCCTTTGCACCTTGCTCATATGCATAGTGTGTTTTCTCTTTGTTTCACACGAAAGCCATTAAAGACCAAGTACTTTTGTGTAGTCATGGTATCCTCCAAACCTCTGACAATGCGCTGATGTCTGCCCTAATAGGATTGATAGCATCATTGTTCAAACTAGTAAAGACCTCTTGCACTTTTGCCTCATCATGTCTTTTTTAAACTCTCTCAGAAAATGATCAAATAGTATAAAGGACTAACATAAATATCACCATTGTACGGCAACCAACAGATCCCAGTAATGGAACTAAGCTAACTGACCAGTTTCAACATTTAACTACTGCTAATGTTTTGAACCCATTATAAGAGAATGGTTATTAGTATTATCAAGAAGTCTGTCTTAGGTTTTCGATAGACTGTAGTAACTCAATTTCAACTTGCTCCAAGTCTGTGACTGTCTGCAAGTTGAGCTGATGATAATGATTCAAGGTCTAGTGTATTTAGGACAATTTTGAGCAATAATAACAATGCTGCCTTGTAAAAGGCTGAACAAGATTTAGCAGTAAGTATGAAGAAATTTCAGATGGAGCGAGTTAAACAAAATATATCCATGTTAGTCGAAATGCATCATTGATAATGCATGCTTGGAATTCTAATTTCTGTGAAACAAGCTGAAATGTGCTTGGGAGCATAAAAGCTCACGTTGGGAGCACACAGTCTAAAAGGCCAACGCGAAGACTATCCTAGAACAATTAACAATTAACACCTCACAAGTCATAACTTGAAGGCAACCTTAGATGATTGGCATTTAGGAACTAGCATATACTCCTAACACAAGATTTTCCCTACCATGCAGAAGCTAAGCTTATGACTGAGCTTAGAAACTCGCGTTTTTCCTTGGATGCAATGTTTAAAAAAGAAAGAAAGAGAAAGAATCATTGATGACGATGTCTAAGTTGGGGGGGGGGGGAGGTGTTAAGCGTATGAAATTAATGATCTTTTCAGCATAACTTTAGGCAATGGATAAGTAAGAAACTGGATTATAATTGATGAAGACGATACCTGTATGCATCTGTTTTGTACGTGCTTATAGATACGAGTCCTTTCATACTGATTTGTCAATCGAGAAACATGTATACTTTTGATATGTTTGGTTGGTACACTGCTGCCTATTGGTGACATCCCAAATATTTTTGCAGCTGAAATGGCTAGAAGGCAAGCTTTGTTCCCCGGTGATTCTGAGTTTCAACAACTGCTTCATATATTTAGGTAAATATGGTTTACGGTTAGGTGGATAATTGGTTTCAACAACTGCTTCATATATTTGAACTAATATTATGTTATGGAAGGTTGCTAGGAACCCCATCTGAGAAGCAGTGGTCTGGAGTGAGTTCTTTGCGGGACTGGCATGTCTATCCACAGTGGGAACCACAGAACTTGGCACGTGCTGTTCCTTCATTGGGACCCGACGGCATTGACCTTCTATCGGTAAAGTTTCATTTTGTGTTGGTTTCACTCGGCATAGATGAATGATGAATGATGAATGATGAATACGTTTGTTGCAGAAAATGCTCAAATACGACCCAGCCACTCGAATTTCAGCCAAAGCAGCTATGGATCATCCATATTTTGACAGCCTGGACAAGTCTCAGTTCTGAAAAACAGACAGCCTGGTGCTGGAGTTGTCATCGTCATCATCATCATCATCTTGGTGATAATGATAAATACTTTGTCATGTTATTTTTCCTATGACCGATCCGCAATTAAAACTTGTGTTGTTATTGATGCAGTTGTGATTTCACGTGATCAAAAACCCAACGTGGCTACCACAAAATCCTATAAAACCTTGGGCAAAAGGGAACAAATTTTTACATTAAGGGACTTTTAGAATAAAGATTGGTCAAATACGAGTTTAGAGTTTTGAAATTTTAAAAAAAAAACCTTAATTTTTTAAAAACTCAAGAAATTTGGGCCAGACTTGTCTGCACAATTTTCAATCACTTGAAAAATATAGGGGTGCAAAGCCATTAAAAACTTGAAAATGTGTTTGGCCTGCATTTTATTTTTTAAAAAGAGGTGAAATTCGGGTTAGACCACTTTAAGATAGAGGTGAATTTCTAGTTGTTACAGTATCCGATGCTTTTTTAAATTAGAAAAAGTTATTTTTGGGGTGAAAAAGATTAAGATACTCTTAATGAATCACAAACGCACAAAGTTAGTTGAACATCGTGATGCACAATTTAAGTATTGCGAATCCAATTTGGGCATCAAGATTTTTTGCATCGCGTATCTAGTTTGTGCATTGCGAACCAATTTGTATACCACGAATCAAATTTCTGCATTGAGATGTTTTGCATTGTGAATCTGTGTTTGTTATTTCCCTTTCATAGCAATCCGTGTTTGGGATCGCGATTCAAATTGGTTCTGCATCTCTTTTCCCTTCTTTTTACTCCTCGTTCAATACATCCTTCATTATCATGCTTAATGAATCACAAAAATCGTTTATCTTTCAAGGGCATTGCCCTTAAATCCCCACGACTAAGCGCTTCCTCATCGACCCCTGTGACCTGATCGGACATGTTAATATTAGATTCACTGCTAGGAATTGGAAATGACGGTTACACAATTTGGAATTGTGCATCACGATGCACATAAATCATGAATGAAAATCATGCATCACGTCGATCACGATGCATAAATTGATGCTTACTGTGGGCGTGTTTGGTTCATAAAGGGTATTGTCATCATTTCGCACAAAAAATGCATTTTTTGGTTCAAAAAACATGGTGGTCTGGAGCGGTTAATTTTTTTTTATAAGGGACCGACCCAAATTTCACTAGAAAAAAAGAAGGTAAAATTCTGGCCGGTCCATTTTCTAAAATTTCTAACCCCTTCAGTATCTCATTCTTTTTTTCAATCGCAAAAGACCACTTTTCGAAATATTGTTCAAAAAATATCATCGTCTCCTTCAACAACTCCAGCAAGACACTTTAGATTCGAAAATCACCATTGTTGGGCAACAAAACGAGGTTCAACCTGCCTGGCTAGGTTGCAGGGGTCGAGGGGGCAGCTCCCCTTCGTGGGGATTCGGGGGCAACGCCCCCGAAAGGTTAACGATTTGTTTGATTCATTATGTACGAAACTGTAATGGATCTGTGATGAGTTGAAGGATTTTTCAGTAAGATAAAGGCAGAGGAGGAGAGGGAAGAAGAAAGCTTACGACGGAGGAGATGAAAGAAGGTGGAGGACATGGTCTGATTCATTATTATTTTGTATCGCGTTGTTAAGATGAATTAGATAATATTTTATGTATCGCGGTTTAAAAATTAATTCATCACGATACATAAAAATTGATACCGTAGTGCAATTTGGATTAGATATATGTATCGCGTTTCAAAAATTAATTCATTGTGTTATATAAAAGTTGGTATTGCGGTGCAATTAGACTAGACAATTAAACTATTGAACTGCGCTGCAAAAATAAATGCAATAAAATTGATGAATTGCAGTTTAAAAGTCAATAAACCGCGATTTATTCCCGTAGCGGGCTTGATGCTCATTAAGGGCATTGTAGTCTTTTTGACCTCAAAAATGTCATTTTCAGGTTTAAAAAAATAGAGAATTGTAGCGATTAGAAACTTTAAAAAATAGACCGACCCACAATTTTTTTCAAAAAAAAAAGAAGGAATAATTACAAGCCGGTACATTTTTTAAAACATGTTTTCAAATAAATCCAGCTATTTTTTGGACATATCTTTTAGATACAATTTTGGGGCGAAAGTACGTCACTACCCTTTAAGGAAGAATTCGATCGAAGATTGTCCGCTTTCATCAGCCCCATAACAATCCTTTCTGAGATTTTCTCTCTCATCCATCCCCCCCTCTGAAATAGAAATTTATCTCACCCACGGCAGCGCTGCAATTAGATGAACAAGGGTAAGAGAAGTAGGATAGGGAACCTTGGTGACGAAGACGACGGAGGACTTGGTCTTGCAGATGCAGTAACGGCGATCGTCGCAGATGAATCGGAGGCGAGCAACGCAGGTGGAGCAGAACTCCTTGTGTCCGCACGATCCATAAGCAACCCATTCTAGGGTTTCTGCACACACAACACAGCTATCGTCCATTGCGACCGAGAGAAAGGTTAGGGGGTAAAAGAAATTAGAGACGCCAAGATAAGAATTTGGTTTAGACGAGCGTTTTGCTGTTGTATCGAGTAAATATATTTATATATGCAGCGATCGGTCGTACGAATATAATTTCCCCAGCTAGGGTTCGTCGCGTATTTGGGGGAAAATTACAACGTCAGAGAAGGCAGGCAGCTTTGGCTTAGTAAAAGGAGTTCTTGTGGTTGATGAAGATTGACAGCTAGGATAGCTGTTGTCATTTTCATTCGCCATAGTAGTCGCAGCCGCCGTCGATTCTCCTTGCTCACCCACTAGCGTATTGCAATTAGAGTTTTCCGGGGTCTTGCCTTGTTCATTACCAGCTTGGGAGTTATCCATTTCTTGTTTCTATTAGTATAATTTAGGATAACCAATCTAGCAATAGGGAGTGATAATGATAATGGTGTTTGGAAATGTTTTGCTTTATTGTATCAGCGTGATGAATGCCGATTATGGATTCGGTTTGCTAAATCGTAATCAGAATATTTTATGTTACGGAACGTCCTAATTTTTCTTTTTCCAATTTTCCTTTTTCAATTTCTGATGCCTGGCATCAGGTTGATTTTTGGCATCAGATTGATTTCTGATGCCTGGCATCAGGTTGCTTTTTGGCATCAGATTGATTTTTGGCATCAGGTTAATTTTTGGCATCATGTTGATTTCTGATGCCTGGCATCAGGTTGATTTTTGATATCAGGTTGATTTCTGATGCCAATGATTGGTATCAGAGTTTTCATTAATGACATTTTTGTCATTTGGTAAGCAATTTGTAGTTTTATGAAATGTGCAAAAAATTAATGGTCCTAGATGAAAACTTGTTTTCAAAATTGTACCCACTTGAAATTCTCCCAAAAAAAAAAACCAAAGGACCCCGGTACCAAAAGAGCAGATGAGCCCATCAACCCAAGAGCCAAAAATTATTTTAATTGAAAATCGAGCTGGTCCCCTCCCATGAATTTTAACTCGTACAATCCACGATTTTTTTTTAAACCGGTAAAAGACAGTTTTTGAGAAAAATGATGAGTATACCCTTAATGAACCGAATACGCATGCTTCGGAGCTTCAGTTCATGCATCACAATGCATGTTTAGTTGTGCATCGTGAGACACAATTAAACGCGATGCATGATTTTGATGCACGATTATATACATTTGTGAGAATCCCGTTTCGAACCCTCATCATAATGAAAGACAAAGAGGGAGATTGGGGTGTATACAGCATCGTGGTGCACGATTTCAAATTGTGTAACATAGCGATGCATCGCAATTCAAATTTGATGCATCACAAACCGAATCGATGCATCATGATTCACAAATGATGCATCGTGATGCCTTAATTTTTGAAAATTGACTCTTTAGGTGAAATATTCTAAAATGAAATAGTGAACTGTTTGCTTGAAACGAGGGGAGTAAAAATATTATTTTTTAGATTCATATACATTTTTGGTTCCTTAACTGAGCAAGTGTATTTTGCTCATATAAAATAATATTGGATGACATTTCTAACGGTAACGGTAGAAGGGGATATCTTACAAAAAAAAATTGACATAAAAAGACCAAATGAATAAAATTCAAAACTATAGAACCTTACTTAGGTACAAATTAATAGACCAAATTGTTATTTGATTTTTTATGAATTGATTAACCCATAACAAATTTATTTGTTTGAGATTAATTCATAATGAGTAGTTTTTTAAATGTAGAGCTATTTTTGTCTAAACATATTTTTTTTCTTATGGCAAATTTACTTGTTGGACCTTAGTTCATGACGAGTGGTTTATTACGTGTAAGACTATTTTATCCTATACATTGGTTTGTAAGAAATAACTCACACTTTTATAGATAGAGAGAATGATATAGGAATAATTACAAGCCGGTACATTTTTAAAAACATTTTTTCAAATAAATCCACATATTTTTTGAACATATCTTTTGGGTACATTTTTAGGGCAAAAGTACATCAATACCCTTTATGTGTATATGAAATTTTATTAAGAAGACTTTTTCACAAATCCTTCGATCAATCAAAGCCCCAACAGCCGGACCTTCCTTCTTCTCCGGCGAATCAACTCGTTCATCCCCGCATCCAGCCACCGTCTCCATCGAATCTCCTCCGGTCAAACCCAGCCCCCATCTCATCTTCCCCAAACCCAGCCGCCATCTCCCTCATCGCCAAATCCACCATCTCAGTTCGATTATGTTTTCAATCGCAACTACCCGCTCATCCTCAGATCTGGCGCAACCCGCACGACGGAGAATGGAATCGACCGCGACGGCGACGGAGAACAGATTCGTGGAAATGATCCTCCAAGCTTCGTCACAGCAGATTCACAGCTGTACATATCCACAGCTCATGCTCTCAGAGCCAACTCTTTGATTCTCTCACCTCTATTAGATTATCCAACTCGATCCCAGCTATGAAGAAGAATAGCTCCAACCAATCTCTCTTCCTTTACTGAGGACCTGCCTTTTCACTTCTTCACGGGAATCCTCATTCGCTTTCTTGCCGGGGCTGCTATTGTTGTTGCTCTTCTGGGACTATATCACTCCATAAACACTAATACCGGCTCTTACTTGCTTTGATAAGGTTAACTCTCGGGTATTCCAGGTTGCCGATCCTCCCGGTCTCACACGAAATAAATATAACAATTTAGGCTACCTCCCGTTGATATTAGTAAACAACGAGACAGTATTCCACGCAAGAATGGGAATGGCGCTTAGAAAGATAAGAAAGAGAAAGATGCACGAGTGCTAGAGCTGTTGAATTGTCAATTTCAAACTTGTATGTGACATTACTGGGATGCAGATTTGGTATTGATTTTGGGTTTTGAGTTTTGATTTTACATTTTGAAGGTTCTGATGCCAGGCATCAGATTGATTTTTGGCATCAGGTTGATATCTGATGCCTGGCATCAGGTTGATTTTGGCATCAGGTTGATTTTTTGGCATCAGGTTGATTTCTGATGCCTGGCATCAGGTTGATTTTTTGGCATCAGCATTTCACCTGATGCCAAGATTTGGCATCAGCATTTTTGGCATCAGAAATATTTTTGGCATCAGAGTTTTCATTAATGGCATTTTTGTCATTTGGCAAGCAATTTGTAGTTATATGAAATGTCCAAAAAATTGATGGTTCTAGATGAAAAGATGTTTTCAAAATTGTACCCACTTGAAATTCCTCCAATGATATAAGACCCTAACAATAGCTTTTAGTTAACTGAATAGAAATTTATTACTAAGTAAGATATAGAATTTAAGGACCAATACGATAGCCTTTTAAAACTGCTTATAGTAGTCAAAAATTCAAGAGAATAAACGGTAGATTATAGCTTTCTTCTTCAACAAAACATATATTCATTGACAGTTTTCTCTATTTTCTCTTCATCATGTTGAAATTAAAGCACATTTTTTTAACTCGTTTATTTTAACGTGTTCACTCATAATTACTAAACATGCTAACAATTTGCTTAATATTCAATTCTCACTAACGAATCTATTATTATAGTAAAAATTATGGTAAAAATCTTACATATATTTCTAATAATGTTTACCCAAAATTTTTTGTAACAAATCTTAGACATATTTAAAAAGGTAAAACCATATTATTTCTTAGATTGAAATAAATTTGTGGTCCCTCAACTTGGAAAGAGTATTTTTGTCATATTTAAAAATATTTGATAACAATTGTAATAATAATCACAGGAAGGAAAATCAACATATGAGATAAAATGAATAGAATTAAAAAAAGTGGAATCTAATATAAAGTTATGTGCAAGTTGAGGGGCCAAATTATTATTTCATTGTTCATGAAATTGATTAGTCCATGAAAATTAACTTGTTTAGCCTTAATTAACAAAGAGTAATCTATTTAATCTATGACTATTTATGCCTATACATTAATTATTTTTCACTTATGATAAATTTATTTATTTAACCTTAGATGAATTGATTGATGTTACACTAACTAAACTCACTCGGCAAATGATCCTAACCACTTAATTAAGCATCTCAACAACACAACTCATGGTCCCAATCCCCCCTCTCTCCAGGAGACACACTGCCAGCTCACAGTCATCCCATTCCCTAATTTCCTCACTGTATCCACCTTCACTTCCTGAATCCATATTGGAGCTAAGCTCACTACCAGACCTACCAAACTACATACGTAAGCTTTCCATGTCACTGCATTGCATCCTATGGGTATGGGTATGTTCCCTTCCAAAATTCCAGCCACAAAATCCAAGTGAACCCCCACCGTCGACCGTGCCCGTGTCCGTGCCCCCGATCCTTGCTTTATATCTACACCCCAAGCTAAACCCCCGGATAAAACCAATAGATACGCCATTGCATATCCTTCCAATTCCATTCTTCTCGACACTGCATTCACCTCACAAGATTCCTCTTCCCGCGTGGAGAGTAACCAACTAGGTATTGTCTCTTTGTACAATTTTCGGACAAGCTCAAGACCCCCTGCCACATATAGGAGGCTCGCACCTAGTGTTGCCACCTCCTTTGCCCTGACAGCAGCAACTGCTAGGGATGCTCGACTAGACTTCAGTCGCATGGAGTCCCTGCTCACTCGCCCGGGGTGAGGTCGAGGGATGGAGTGACCCAAAGAATGAGTTGAAACAACTCCTCAAAAGCTGAGCCAGTCTGAAAACAGAGCGGGAACATGAAACAACGATGAAGTCGTGCCATCGGCATGCTAGGCCAAGTGCAATTGGAAGCACAGTTCTCCAAGGCAGGTCCAACTACAGCCTGAATATACTCAAGGCTCTTGTCAAGTTTGAAAGTAATGGTTAAGCTCACAAGCGCTGCCATCGGTAGTGGAAGCATTGCCTCTGAAACCCCTGCAAACAGACAACTGGAAAACCTTAGAAATCCAGAGTGCATAAGCCACTTTCTATTTAAAAATTGCAGCAGAATAATCTCCGGTGAACCAAGTAAACCAATCTCTGTTGGCAATGTAAACTACAGAACATAAAATGAACATTAAGAAAAGACGGTAAGCTAGCTGTCAGTCTAGATACAATACTGGTATCAAAAAGGGGACAAATGAGTCAAAATCTGAAAGGAATTGAGATCCTGTTATAGGAAAGAAAATCAGAAAATGCTAAAAAAAAAATTACCAACAAAGATCATAAATACTAAGGTTTCAGCATCAGCCATAATTAGCACCATCTTGGGCCCTCTCCCTAATGACTTATTCTTTTAGATGAGTTGGTAACCTCACTGAGTGGAAACAGGGGGGAATCAGTACAGGTAATCTTCACTGGGCCATGTCAACGAAGTTATATCATTATCTGTGGTATGCGGCTAGTGAAGCACGTTTAAGGTTGAACCAAACCAAGCCTTTGTAGTAATATAGGTTGGATGAAAAGGGCATGCAAAATTGAAATTGGAACGAAGATTGATTTGTAAGCTACTCCCTCCATTCCACCCAAAGAATCCACGTTTGAAAAATCTAATAATTAATGGATATCTTAGTAAAGTTGGCCATAATTACAAAAATACGTAAACACAACCAATATGCTTATAACACAAGTGGAGGGTAAAGATGAAAAGTTATGGAAATTGTATGCATAATTTTTTAAAGTGAACTCTTTATATGAAAGATCCCAAAATAGAATAGTCGGCTCTTTACTGGAGCGGAGGGAGTGATAAATATTAAACGGCACCCTTAATGAGTCAATATATTATTCATTGGACGCATGACCCTGCATCTTTTTTCATGACAACTGCGTTATTGATGACAATAACTTTCCATTTTAAAATGAAAGCTGATAATAATATACATAGAAGGTCAGAAGTCAGAGCTCCTGAAATCCAAGCATGACAAACCTACATTTACAGTAGAATTAGTTATAATAAGGATGAACAATAGACGGAACAGAATACCAGAACTTACCAGAAGAACAGCTTGGAACTTTAACACCTGCAGCGGCTAGTATTCTTTTTATTTCAGACTCAACTGAGAGAATATTTGTTGC
Source organism: Codonopsis lanceolata (assembly GCA_013146195.2). Classification (NCBI taxonomy): domain Eukaryota; kingdom Viridiplantae; phylum Streptophyta; class Magnoliopsida; order Asterales; family Campanulaceae; genus Codonopsis; species Codonopsis lanceolata. The sequence goes on from CM028381.1 coordinate 89,355,444, forward strand.
TGGGCTGGGCCAATTCATTCCATTCATCAACACAGGCTTCCATATACCACGAGTGATTTCTGCAGAGAAGTAACTAATTATAGCTGCAAGGGAAGCAGGCAGAAAATCGACGAGATCCCCCTCAGGCCTGGAGAACATCCAAGGTTTGTTATAGAACATTGAGCAACAAATAAATAGAAGAAAGAAACGACCGGAATAAAGCTTGAAACTGGAAGTGTGGTATACGGAGAACAGCTAGGAAATAAAGAGCAAGCATCTCTCTAACCTGTCGTCAGATCTCTTGATGAAAGCCTTCCATGTGCACATGCAGTTAAAATTGCCTCAAGAACATATGGAATTGCTTGTGAAACCTCCCATGCTGGGAGCATAGGTAATCGGCAAGAATTTTCAGCTGTCTCTGAGGAATCGATAGTGGTGCTACTCGCTGCTGTTGAAGTATTGCTGGAAACAATACCATTTTTAGTCATTTTCCAGAATAGCATATTCAGGATCTTATTAGCAACTTGAAGAGCTGGATTCCCGTTACAGAGTCCGGAAAGAGTTGAGGCTATACAGGATTTGTTTTGACAATACCAAGCTCGTAATTTTGGATAAGAATCAATGTAAATGGGCTTATCCGACACAGATGTGTACATGCTGAAACTGCCAACTGTACCATCATGGAAAGCACGATCAAACGATTGGATGCGACTATTGCGCAATAACAAAAGATACTCGCCCGTGATGCACTGTTCAAGAGGAGGTCTGTAGAATTTCCATAGGCGAAGAAGAAAGAGAAATGCATAAGATCGAAAAGACCATGTAACCTGAAGATTCGTCATATTTACTTGAATTCCAAGTAGATAACGGTTAAAGCGATCCAAAAGCCTCACAAAGAGGAATTAAGGAAGCCGCAACTTCAGGTACCTGTAGGAGGTTATATTTTTAATTCCATAATCCATAAACATGAAGCAGCTAATAACAAAAGTAACTTAAGAATCAGTAGTTAATCTCATACGATTCATGGTCGGTCATCGAGAAGGACTTGCCATGAGTATTTCTTATCTTAATTCTCAAAAGAATAATGAATTCTTATAGGTGGAATTAGGCGTCCCTTAAATTGATTATTTTTTTGCAACGGGAGATTTGACATTTAAGGCAGCTAATTACCGTTTGCTACTTTTAGTGAAACCACCACTGCTATTTAGTATTTACGCCAAGTAATTCTTAATCAAAAGGCGTCAATTTTGAGTAGCCGATAACATGATAAAACTGCTACGACATTAGGAAATAAATTACCAGCACACGTCTAGGAAAAAAGAAAAAATGTAAAAAAAAGAGGCTATTAACTCATTTTCCCTCAAAATTACTTCTATCAAATAAACAATCACAAACAGGGAGGCTCCGTTGAATTAAAACACAACATAGATTTCTCCTTGTAACGTAAAAAATAAGGATACTTTACCAAATCAAACGAATACCGGAGTCACCAAATTATAATGGGACTTTGAAAAGAATCCGTCTTCGATTTTGACAGTAAGCTTATAATATACCAAAATCGAAGACGACACACTAATATATCAAATTATATTGCAATGTATCACTTGCAAAAAAGAATTTATAACAAAGCAATATAAATAATAAAATTAGTGCTATAAGTATCCTCGGCTCAACGGAGCCTAACTCGATCTGTCTAGGGCTTATGGTTGCCTAGGCTCAGATCCCCACTGTCTATACATAAAGTATAGCAGTCCAACCCAAGAGTTCACTACCGAAGGGACAATGTTTCCAAGGATTTCACCAATTGTTTATACCACCCAAACCTTCCAACAAGAAATCCCACAACGAAACCCCCCTCACGTAACTCAATCACAGAAATCTCAAGCTCACACACACAATGTGTATACCCAAAGTACCGGCTTAAAAACCAGAGACGCAAAGAGAGAGAGAGAGAGAGAGAGAGAGAGAGAGAGGGAGAGAGATATCGCTACTGTGATGTACCTGAGTTGCTTCTCATACTCATACCCGCATAAGTACGTAAGGCACTGCGGAGGTATATATAGTGCAAAGCATCAATCATCAATCAAGAAAGAATCCGTCCCAAGCAATGAAGACACGGCTGACTGGAGCAATGAAAAGGAAGGGGGCTAATAATTAAGGGAAATCAAAGATCTTCCCAACATACACTACATCAGTCGAAAGTCAAACAGGGAGGGGGCAAGGTAAGTGGGTTTGGGTCTTGGGTTGCTGGGTTGGGTTTGAAAGTGGGCTGCTCATTTGGGCCAAGCCAACACTCACAATCTCCACCTTGGAACAAGTATCAGGACCATCACTTTGAACTCATGGACATAAGTGGGGTGCATCATAGCCTATCCCAAACTTGATCCAACACAAAGAAGGAACCAAGAACGGGAGACAGATTTTCACAAAGAAAAACTGTAGAAGGGACATGAATCACTTTCCAAACACAAAGTAAGGAAACAGGGACACGAAACATGCATTCAATCACCGGTATTAAAATTCAAAATTTTCAAACATGTTTGAAATTTTAACACAGGTAAGCATTTCGTATTCATATCTGCAGGATTATACTGAGATGAAATTTTTTCTAATAAAATAAAACCCTTTTCAATTAAATCTCTCAAGTAATGAAAACAAACATCGATATGTTTCGTTCTATCATAAAAAACGGGGTTTTTGCAAAGTTGAATTCTTGACTGACTGTCAGAATAAATCACAACCTTTTCCTTTAGAAAACCAATTTCAGTTATCAATCCTTTCAACCAAATCGCTTCTTTAAAAGCTTCAGTTATAGCAACAAACTCAGACTCGGTAGTAGACAATGCAACAATGGGTTGTAATTGAGATTTCCAACTAACACATGAACCACACAAAGTGAACACATAAGAAGCAGTAGACTTCCTACTATCTCTATCATTAGCATAGTTAGAATCCACATAACCATTCAATACAACACCTTCATTGCATTTGGAGAATTTCAAGCCATAATTCACAGAATAACGAAGATATTTAAGAAGCCATTTGACCGCTTCCCAATGAGGCATACCATGGTTAGACATGTATCTACTCAAGCAACTAAAGCTATAGGCATATATCGTCTAGTGCTAACCATAAGATAAATAATGGAATCAATCGCATTAGAATAAGACACTTTCTCCATTTGCTTTTTATCAAAATCAGTTTGGGGGGCCTGATTTTTACTAAGGATGAAATGTCCTCCTGAGGCACATCTATGTGTTTAGCATCCTCCATCCTAAATTTACTCAAAATCTTTGCACATAAGAAATTTGATTAAGAGAAATAGTAGAGTTCTTTCTATCCCTAACAATGTTCATTCCCAAAATCTTTTTAGCATCTCCTAGATCTTTCATGTCAAAATTCGCACTAAGACAATTTTGCACATTTTCAATTGATTTAATACAAGGACTGATAATTAGCATATCATCAATATAAATCAATAGGAACACATGAGTAGAAGAGTTGGCTTTAAAATACAAGCAATGATCATAAGAGCTACGAGTGAATTTTAAAGACAACATACACATATCAAACTTTTTTCCACATCCTAGAGATTGTTTCAAGCCATACAAAGATTTTTTTTTAATAAACACACATAGTCGATTTCTCTTATCAACAAAACCTTCGGGTTGTCTCATGAAGTTTTTACATCAAGTCACCATGTAAAAACGCAGTTTTCACATCCATTTGTTTTAATTCCCAATTAAACTGAGCAACTAAAGCAAGCATGACTCTTACCGTAGTAAATTTGACAACCGCAGACAAAAATTTCTTTGTAATCTATCCCTCCTTTGAGTAAATCCTTTAGCAACCAACTGTGCTTTAAATATAACACCCTCATTCTCAGTTTTAACCTTAAACAACCATTTGCAAGCAACAAGAGAACATGTTTTAGGTTTAGGGACCAAGGTCCATGTTTGGTTAACATGCAACGAGTTCATTTTATCTTTCATAGCATTCAACCACTTAGTAGAATGAGAAGACTTTAAAGCATCATGGTAAGATTTAGGTTCATCACAATTGTCAAGAGAATCAAACACACTAAACACAAAAGATGTCATATGAAAATCATTAAGTCTAGATGGTACCCTAACTTCCCGTCTAGGTTGGCCCCTAGCAAGTTGGTAGTCATCTAGAGTTTCTATTTCCGGGACATGCTCATCTACTTCATTTTCATTATCTTCATTGTGTTCAATTTCAACATTCTCATGATCAATTTCCACACTTTCGGTTGGCACATCATCAATAACATGGGGTTGCTCCACCATAATTGGATCCAGGGGAGGGGGAACATCATTAACATGTATAGGTTGAGCAGAATCAAGCAAGAAAATTCAAGTTCATAAGACAACATCCCTACTAATTATGGTCTTAAAACCATTTTCCTCTTTTAACCAAAGTCTATACCCCTTCACACCCTCTGGGTACCCTAAAAACACACACCTAGCAGCCCTAGGTTCAAGTTTGTCATGTCTTTGATGTGCATAAGCTGCACAACCGAACACCCTCATATGTGAGATATCAATCTCTTTGCCCGTAAAGACCGCTTCAGGGCATCTACCATGCAAAGGCATAGATGGGGGACCTATTGACGATATAGGCCGCAGTTACAACTGCATCTCCCCAAAAACGCTGAAAGACCAAGTATTGAGCATAGCTCTCACTCTTTCCAAAAGAGTCTCGTTTCATACCGCAACACCATTCATGGGGGTTATAGGGAACAATTTTATGTCTAATCACCATGAATGACATGCAATTCATCAAACTCATGATTATATAATTCTAATCCATTATCGGTCCTAAGCATTTTGATTTTCTTTCCTGTTTGATTTTAATAAAAACTTTCCAAGTTTTAAATTTCTCAAACGACTGATTTGTGTCTCATTAAGAAAACCCACTTTTCGTGAAAAGTCATCAACAATGATGGATGAAAATACCTATTGCCACCTTGAGTGGGCACACTAGAGGGCCTCCATACATCAACATGTATGTAGTCAAGGAATTTCTTGCTAGAATGCTTTCCTAGGAAGGGGTGGAAAACTCATTTTATGATGTTTGCCTAACACAAGTATCACAAAAAGGTAAACCGTAAAATTTTTTCATTTCAAAAACACCCATGCAAAATTTATAACCCTTTATTACTTATGTGACCTAGTCTCTTATGCCACAAAATCGTTTTATCTTCCTTAACGACATTAGCATAAATCTTTAGGTAGACATAGGTAAAGCATGGCAAACATATAAGTTTCGACGTTTTTTTACATTTTGCAATAACTAAAGACCCCATTAGTATTTTCATAACACCCTTACCCTATTTACCTTCTAAACCATCATCCTCTAACGAGGCACATGAAATCAAATTGCTACATAATTTAGGCACATGTCTCACATTTTTCAAAGTTAAAACATAACTAGAATTGCATTTCAAATCAATATCACCAATACCAAGTATATCACACTTTTTCTCGTTAGCCAGAGAAACATAACCAACATTAACTTCTCTATAAGTAGTAAACAATGATTTCAATGGTGTCATGTGATAAGTGCAACCAGGATCTATAAGCCATTCACTAGCACAAGCAGAATGCACATAATTCACAACATTATCACAAGAATCAGTAACCATAAACACATCAGCGGAAACATTACAACCAGAAGCTAAGTTACAATCACCTTGGTTTTGTTCTTGATTTTGATTTTTCCTTTTCGGATTGGGGCACTCCTTTTTAAAATGGCCCACTTCACCACAATTGTAACACGTTCTATGTCTTTGCTTAGAGCTCGACCTACTTTTGCTTCTCCCTCTATTCTTGCCCGAATTTTGATTTTGACCTTGATTTTGATGAGATTTTCCATTATTCCTATGGAGAGATCTACCTCTAACCATATTAACCTCACTCATACTAGACTTCCCTTTATTGGCCTTTAAATCTAACTCCTTACTCTTCAACCCGTTAATCACCGTATCAAGTTTAACCTGGTCTCTACCATATTTGATCGCAGACTTAACATCAGAGTAAGATTCAGGTATAGCATTTAATAGGACAATAGAAGTATAGTTATCTATGTGCTCATCACCCGTTGGCTTTATTTCTTGAACTAATTTGGTAAACGCATCAATATTATCTTCGATATCTTTATTGAGGTCTAATTTAAAACTAAAGAATTTTTCTAAAAGATACGTCATGTTAGGCAAATTCTTCTCAAAGTAAATCACCTCAAGTTTATCCCAAAGATTTTTAGCATGCGGTTGTTTACCACACTTACGAATCACAGATTCAGTCAAGTTCAAAATAATACACAGGTAAGCACATTCATCAATTTCAAGAATAGCATCTTCAAATGCATCCTTTTTGAATTTCTGAGTTATAGCAGAAAAACACTTTTCTTTTATCAAAATTCCTTTCATCTTTTGTTGCCAAATTGGAAAATCAGATTTTCCATTAAACGGTTCCAAAGTGTAAGTAAACATAGTCTAAAAATTACAATTTAACGTTTATGAGAAAAATCACCGATTTTAATTTTGCATGCAACAATGATAGGCAAAGGGCAAAAAATTATCCGGAAGTAAAAAAATAATAGAGCAGACAAGAAACACAATTAATAGGCGAATAATAAAATACCAAAGTCACAAACCCAAATTTGGAATGAAGAAAGCTCCAAAAAATTTGATTCAATCCACCTACGCTCTGATACCACTGTAACGTAAAAAATAAGGATACTTTACCGAATCAAACGAACACCGGAGCCACACCAAATTATAATGAGACTTTGAAATGAACCCGTCTTCGACTTTGGCAGTAAACTTACAATATACCAAAGTCGAAAGCGACACACTAATATATCAAACTATATTGCAATGTATCACCTGCAAAAAACAATTTATAACAAAGCAATATAAATAATAAAATTAGTGCTATGAGTATCCTCGGCTCAACGAAGCCTAACTTGATCTGTCTAGGGCTTATGGTTGCCTAGGCTCAGATCCCCACTGCCTATGCACAAAGTATAGCAGTCCAACCCAAGAGTTCACTACCGAAGGGACAATGTTTCCAAGGATTTCACCCAACTGTGTAAACCACCCAGCCTTCAAACAAGAAATCCCACAACCCGAAAACCCCCCCTCACAGAACTCTCAATCACAGAAATCTCAAACTCACACACACAATGTGTATACCCAAAGTACCGACTCAAAAACCAGAGACGCAAAGAGAGAGATATATATATATATATATATATCGCTACTGTGATGTACCTGAGTTACTTCTCATACTCATACCCGTACAAGTACAGAAGGCGGCAGACCAATGGAGGTATATATAGTGCACAAAGGATCAATCAAGCACCGAAGAATCCGACCCAAGCAATGAAGACACGGCTGACTAGAGAAATGAAAAGGAAGGGGGCTGATTATTAAGGGAAATCAAAGATCTTCCCAAAATACACTACATCAGCCGAAAGTCAAACAGGGAGGGGGCAAGGTAAGTGGGTTTGGGTCTTGGGTTGCTGGGTTGGGTTTGAAAGTGGGCTGCCCATTTGGGCCAAGCCAACACTCACACTCATTTAGGAACTAACCTTCACTGGACCTCATGAAACATAGGCAAAGTGTGATGCGGGAACATGGGGGTCTTGTTCGAAGTTGGGAATAGTTGAACAACAGAATGAGTATGACTTAGCAGTTAGCATTGATCAAAGGGACCATAGATTCTAAGGCTTTAAAGGAGGGAAATGATGTGAATTACATGGAGGGGGAAACAAGAAGTTTTACAAAGAGGGTGCACATGCAAGATAGCAGCCGTGTTGGGTGCTAAAAGAGGCAAGGGATTTGCATGGAAAGTATTTATGATTCATGGTGGACCAAATGGGGTGATGCTTATTGCTCCTAGTATGCAAATGGGCCAAATGGGACTAGATGAGGGACGCCATGGGCTGAATGGCGTGTACAAGGGGTTGGAATGTGGGCTTGAAAGGAAGCAGCGTGGGCGACCAAAAGTTGCATGGGCATTAACACACAAGGAAGGGCTTGCATGGGAGGCAACTACTTGGGACAGCCCGTGGGTGGAATGGAAGATTGCATGGAAGTCATTTTGGGCTCAAGAAACGGCACGCTTGAAAGAGGTCAAGAGGGCAGCCTTGTTTGGGCTCCAACTAGGGCGGCGCCATCCAGGGCCGGCTTAAGGGTGAAGCCAAGGAAGCCCCTGCTTTAGGCTTGCAAAAAAAATTACTACCTTTTTTTTAATATATTAAGTGACTCCTAGTTTTTCTCATTAGGTTACTTAAAGAGAAATTAAGGTCATTAGATAATAAAAATTTAAAATACATTAGGTTACTTAATGAGAAATTACGGTTATTGGATAATCAAAATTTAAAATACATTAGGTTACTTAATGAGAAATTAAGGTAATTGAGTAATAAAAATTTAAAAGACAATTGTCTTAACCATGAACATTCATTAAAACATAATGACAACTCTGATATTGATGGATTAAATCTATTTACAAAACTATTTGTAAAAGAAATTATAAAAATGAAAAATGATACACAAATTGACATACTTAATTATATAATAAGGCTTGATTCTTTTCCAAATGCGTATATCGCTTATAGAATAATGTTAACGATTCTCGTAATTGTTGCTTCGACAAAAAGAAGTTTTTTTAAAACTAATATTAATAAAATCTTATCTAATATCAACAATGTCTCAACAAAGATTAAGTGGACTAGCTTTATTCAATTGAAAAATAATTATTAAATGAAATCGATTACAATAATTTAAAAATGATTTTGCATCCTAAAAAGCACAAAAGATGTTCTTTAAACCAAAATTGTAATAATTTAAAAATATATTATTTGATTTTAAAAGGCCTCACTTTAGAGTTTGCTTTAGGCCTTCATAAGTGTTGGGCCGACCCTGGTGCCATCAATCCTTGTGGCTCAAGGATTCACCTAGTTTAGATTTAAATTGTTAAATCCCGTTTTTTTTTTTTTTTTTGTAATAATGCCCTAAAAAGGCTTTTAGTTTTGTTTATTTACTTTCCTAGTAAATTAGGATTTACTTTTGGTTATCTAGATTAACTTAGGACTTTTGTTTTCCTAGTTTGTAGCCTATTTAAAGGCATATTTTTCATTGATTACGACAGATTTTTAGCATGTGAAAACATTGTGCAAAAGCGAGTTCGTTCTTCTTTCGATTCTTCTTTTCAAGGCGAGTGAAACCTTGGTTAGTGAATCAAACAGTTTCCTTTATAACAAGTGAGTGAAGCTTGTTTGGTGAGGCTGATCTATCCTTCTCTATTTCTTCTTTTTATTTTGTTCGAGACAACCATGTTCTACAAAAGGCGTGGACTGTTTTACTTGTTTCTTGGTAATTTCGGCCAAGGTGAAGTAGTTCGGGCAAGGGTATTTTAATCATTGTTTTTGGGGCAGGTTGTAGGCTATTATCATTGCAAAATAAGGCTAAGTTGTGGGATTGAAATTGTAAGGGTTATTGATTTGTTGGGAGATTTGTGTGCGAGTTAGGGCTGTTTTGAGGAGTATTGGAGCAGCTTTGGGGTTGTTCAAACTGTTTGGACAGCTTTTTTATTTTTAAGCAAGTCAATACGCATCAAAGTGCCAAGTCCTAGAAAATCTGATGCTAGTTGTTTTCATCGACTGAAGAACCAATTTAGTCAAATTTATCCAGCAAATACATACAGATCCTGATGATTCATTGTTAAGCTTAACCTCAGATATTGCCCATGAGCAGTTGTATCCACACCATACAGTTAGATATGAGATGTGCTGCACGCTTGCGATTGGCAAGAGCAGCATATCACAATACATGTAGAACAGATTAATTTGAAGTTGGCAAGATACCCAATTTGCACAATAACAAAGTTATAACTTCACTTACCATGCCATGCTATGAAAGTATATGAACAGTGTCAATAGAGGTAACCCCCAAAAGAATGGAGCTAAGCATATGCATATAATCAATCTGATGATTCATTGACCCCGTATGATTAGCAGGTACTGGAGGACAAAGAAGCTTTAAAAGAATGCGCACCACATGTTCCTACCAAAGAAGAAGAAGTAAAATTGAGAAACAATGATGAACTCAACTCCTAGCTGCAAGGCTGCAAGCATAATTCAGGCCCTTCTTGTTGTAAGCTATTCAAAGAAAATAATAATAATAATATTAACAACAACTACATAAATAATAATAATTTTATTATAATAAAATTAATTAAATGAATAATTGATGTCATAGTGCACATTTGACTCGATGTGGAGATAGGACAGCTTCCATGCTTCAAAAAACTACAGTGAATATACTCCGAAAATGTATGCGCTACCTGAATGTTCCATTCGCAGATTTCGCAGATAAGGGATGCACCACATATAATCTTTGCAGCAGCTGACTTTTCCTCCTCTGATCCATTAAATGCTATATGATGCAACTTCTCAATCTCTGCTAAACTTAACCAGGGGAGCAGTATGGAAACTAATTTCAAACAACTGATTTTGGAGTACCGAGATAAATCAACAACTTCACAATCAGTACCTTGATGTTGGGGTTTAGATTAATGCATTTATTAGGGGACCCACTAATGGAGCTCCTTCCATAAATGTTGACCACGAGGATCTTTCAAGAGGCGATGGATATGATGCAGACACATACCCAGGCCAAAAATATGATGACGTGTTGACTAACTTTCTTGTAATGCATGCTTCTAATATGAGGTGCCTCAAGTCACCCCCTGCAAATAAGACGGTGCAACATACCATAAACAGAAATCAACAGTGGATTTAGCTTATTTACAGTTTCTGGACAGACAAGATTTTAACTTCAGAGTTCAGAATGCCTACCTGCTTTTACCAGCGTATTGTCACAATCACCTGTGCTGAAACCATGTTTCACATTCTTCATTTTGGATAAAAAGCTTGCAGCTTTAGAAACTGCCTTATTGGCTGCACTAACTGCTGACGCAGGAGGACATAAGAGGGCATGATACAGTCCAAGGAGTTGAAGGGCAGAAATAAGTCCTTGTCTTGAAAAAGCATGGGCCATGCCTCTAATTCCGCGTTCAGCCTCCATGCACCTGGATGTTTTACCTTCTCGAAGTAAAGGAGAACAAATTGTTGAATCGTCCTCCAAAATCTGAGCAATCGCCAAGGGAGTAATTGACAGCAGGACACAAAGACGGGCATCAAGATGTGGTATAGGACCTTCCAGTGGGTCGCGTTCCTATAGTACAACAATGACATCAATCATTTAAAGGGTTCGATAGGAAGGCAGGGGAGAAACAAGAGAAAAGGTGTTGGATGATCTCAACTCGTTGGACAAGCCGAAGTGTTGAAAGCCAGAGAGCGAGAAATGTTTCTTGCCAGCTAGGCCCATTAAATATTTGAAGTGTAATGATTGTCTCTGCAGTTAGTGCGACAAATTTAAGAAGTGCCAAGTCTTGCAGCTATAAAACTTATCCAGTCCATGAGATAGCCTGTAATAATATGCACTGCATGAATTTTAGAAGTGACTTTAACAGGATCACCTGTAAGTATATGAATGGCTGAAGTGACAGGAAATTGTTTCCCATCCATCGCGGTCTCCATACAGATATCAAATGGTACCCAACAAGCATACTGAACAGTGCCAGAAGAGTAGCAAGAAACTGGCATACATGATCCAACATCAGTAAGCACCCCAATGAGTAGGGGCTTTCTCATCTCGCACTTCAAAAGTAAAGCTTTCTGAATATTTGCAGACAGCTTTAACAGAAGTTGGCTTGAACACTTAAACTTCGAGGATGAGGACATGTGAGCTTCAAGTAACTGCATTTTGTGCAATAGGGTGTCGAACTTTTTCGGCCTGTTTCACCCTCCCAAAAGAAAAGAAAGATTGAAGAAGAAAAGAAAGATAGCTATATCCATGACTTGGTCAATGACGTTCCATAAGATAAAAAATAGCATTTCTTGGCAAATGAAGAAAGCCCACGGTATAACATTGTATGGGGGCTTAGTACTGGAAAGTAGAACCAATGATGCAAAAAGAAAGCTATATGCATGGAGAAGTCTGTTGGTCCACAATTATGCTCAAATAGGCTAGAGGGGGGTGAATAGCCTATGATGCCAATTTAAAAACGTTTCTTTTGGATATATTCAAAGCATAGTTTTAGTGGCAATTGCAGTTTATCGTGTTGAACATGTCTGCCAGTAGAGGCTATCGGTAGACTTGCTCTAAGCAGAAATATCAACTCTGCCGGTAAACTGACAGTCAAATCAAAAGCCAGTAATAAGGAATGTAAGCATCGGAAAGTAAAGAGGCTTTAAATTTGGAGAAGTCTTAAGTGGCTGTATACGAATATATGATCAGAACAACAACACACTTAATACTTCTTTCAAATGCAGACTTAGGAAATTAATTAGAGAATAACTTTTTTAAAGATAAATTTATTTGTAAAAAGCTCACAGATATATACGGACTGAGAGATAAAATATTTGTAAGAACATATGAATTTATTCAAAGATAAATTACATATTACATCAGCCTAAATAATCTATGTACAGTTTCTGGCTTTGTCCTCCCAAACCTCAATCCTTACTTAATTATCCATTCATGAATATTTAAGCAGTAGAGGGAAATAGGATACCAGAATGAGAAACTGTTATGAGAAGAGAATTTTCAAGGTCGTTCAGATAAAAGATATCTGAACGATTAAGTGTAAAGCACTCGACCTTCCGTGATGAATGATTATTGCACAATCAACAGCATTTGTATTGGAATACAAATCTGAAGATATGAATGCAATATCTACAGACAGCTCTTCATTTTCTTCATACATTTTCTAACATCAATCTTCTGATCTTGATCTCTGTCTTATGAAGTTTCTGATCAATCTCTTTTCTTCTCCAAGCTTTTCTTCCTAGCAATCCACTGAGAGTGTCTTACTAAGATCTAGATGAGTTTGCAATCATGTGTCGAGATATGAGATGCGTTGGTGAGGACGATCACGTTGTAGATCTCTTTTCTTTTGAGGCTCTTGAGTGAGTTCTGATTTCAACTTCGCTGGGTGCGTGTATCAGTCACTCGTTGCTCATCATCTCCATAATATGTCTTGGGCAAGAGAGAGGATTTATATAGACTTGAGTCAATGTGAACGTTGAGAGATGAAGATTTGATGTTTCTATCCGTTTAGAGATATAGTTGTTGAGGTATATCGGATATAGATCTTTGTCCATAAGATCTTTGACTATTTGGGGGCAAAGATTTAGTTCTGTAGATCTTAGAACTTGTTAATTGCTTTTTGGCAATTAAATTAATTGCTTTTTGGCAAGTAAGAGTAGAAAATATTATTTAGATTCAAGCACTGGTAGTTTTGGAGATTCAAATTAGTTTGTACTATTTAAAACTTGCTAGTACTTTCCTGCTTTATTTAGTTTTCTCTTTTGTCATCTTCTCTATCAATTGTCCATCTCTTCTAGTATCTTTCTCTATTTTTTTTGCTTGCAACCATCCTTCAAGATTATTTCTTCTTGCTTGCAACCATTAAGGAGGAGAGTTATGACATATCGCTATGGCATTTCTAGGAAAAATTATGACATAAAGAGGAGAGTTATAACATAACTAAAATCGCTAAACCAAGAGCAAATGGAAAACACACACAATGTGACAATCATTTCCCTAAGCTGATTCTTTGTGAATCATGCCCAGCCTATGTGGCACTTCTGTTGAAAAATTTACTTAAAACAAAAACCCTCTGTTGAGTATTACTTTCAACAGAGATCCTTTACTTTCAACAGAACCATAAAAGTTTTCCAAAAATGGTATTACAAGCAATCCTTATTGAACTACCTTCAAAAACATACATTTACTCAAGGATTTGCTACTCTTACTTGCCAAAACAATCTTTTAGTTTATAAAAATCTATGTGCAAGTAAGAACTCTAAAACCTTTTAGATCTTGTTCAAACCTCTTTCAAAAAATACTATGTGATCTAAATTGTTTTCATTATTGCGTTACCTGTTCAGTACTTTGATTTATCGAGTCTGTAATAGCAATAGTAGACTATACAAAAGCCATCGCTAATGTAATTATCAACATAGGACATGTCTTGTGATAAAATGATTATTTATTGTGGACATGTTATTACTATGTCTTGATAAATGCTTTAGTGCTTTGTATATGTCATTTTGTAATGGTTCCAAACAAATAGGAGGAGATTGTTGGAATATGTTTTTTGATAATTTACTTATCATCTTGCATATTCTATATATGATGATTTGCTTGCCTCCATTACAAGTGAGTCATCACGAGTGGCTAAAAGGTCTGCGTACCGGTTAGGGTGGCAACTTGTGTGACATCACATAGGTCTTAGATTAGGTGTGACCTGATCAAGTCCTACCTTCCTACATGATGATTGAACAGACCAACACTTCAGATGCATTAAGCACCGGAAGACTTGCAGCAATGTCAAAAGCCTTCAGTGATAAGTTCAGAACATCTTAAAGACTCACCACCGGCAGACATGCTACAAGTTAGAATGTTCGCACCAGCAGACATCAATTCTCCTGAATCGAAAGACTTGTTCCACTGGCCCGAAGCATCTCACCAGCAGACTTAATTCTGCACGTGCTACAGAGAAAAGACTAGAAGTAGTTTAAATCAAGACAAACAAGCCTCAGAAAACCTGACATAGTTAAAGCTACAAGACTTTCTCTCACTCAAGTGGTCTGATAAAGTCAAAAAGCAATTAATTTATTGAACAGACCACCTGACAGTGCAACAGACATCAGACCTACTTTTAAGAGACTTATCAACACAGTCTGACAGATAACAAGTTCTAAGATCTACAGAACTAAATCTTTGCCCCCAAATAGTCAAAGATCTTATGGACAAAGATCTATATCCGATATACCTCAACAACTATATCTCTAAATGGATAGAAACATCAAATCTTCATCTCTCAACGTTCACATTGACTCAAGTCTATATAAATCCTCTCTCTTGCCCAAGACATATTATGGAGATGATGAGCAACGAGTGACTGATACACGCACCCAGCGAAGTTGAAATCAGAACTCACTCAAGAGCCTCAAAAGAAAAGAGATCTACAACGTGATCGTCCTCACCAACGCATCTCATATCTCGACACATGATTGCAAACTCATCTAGATCTTAGTAAGACACTCTCAGTGGATTGCTAGGAAGAAAAGCTTGGAGAAGAAAAGAGATTGATCAGAAACTTCATAAGACAGAGATCAAGATCAGAAGATTGATGTTAGAAAATGTATGAAGAAAATGAAGAGCTGTCTGTAGATATTGCATTCATATCTTCAGATTTGTATTCCAATACAAATGCTGTTGATTGTGCAATAATCATTCATCACGGAAGGTCGAGTGCTTTGCACTTAATCGTTCAGATATCTTTTATCTGAACGACCTTGAAAATTCTCTTCTCATAACAGTTTCTCATTCTGGTATCCTATTTCCCTCTACTGCTTAAATATTCATGAATGGATAATTAAGTAAGGATTAAGGTTTGGGAGGACAAAGCCAGAAACTGTACATAGATTATTTAGGCTGATGTAATATGCAATTTATCTTTGAATAAATTCATATGTTCTTACAAATACTTTATCTCTCAGTCCTTATATATCTGTGAGCTTTTTACAAATTACTTTATCTTTAGAAAAGTTATTCTCTAATTAATTTCCTAAGTTTGCATTTGAAAGAAGTATTAAGTGTGCTGTTGTTCTGGTCATATATTCGTGTACAGTCACTTAAGACTTCTCCAAATCTAAAACCTCTTTACTTTCCCCTGCTTATATTCCTTATTACTGGCTTTTGATTTGACTATCAGTTTACCGGCAGAGTTGATATTTCTGCTTAGAGTAAGTCTACCGATAGCCTCTACCGGCAGACATGCTCAACATGATAAACTGCAATTGCAACTAAAACTATGCTTTGAATATATCCAAAAGAAAAGTTTTTAAATTGGCATCATAGGCTATTCACCCCCCTAGCCTATTTGAGCATTATTATGGACCAACAGAAATGATCTGCTAGGCTAGCCATTCCCCTATAGCTGTATGTGATTCCACAACTATGGAAAAATAAATTTTGTGAGAGAAGTCTCAATATCAAACATTATCATGAGACAAATGAAAACCACTCCCTCGGTCTCAACTTAGACGTCAACTATTTTAAGAAGTATGCTGACCAGTGCTTAAATCCAGTCTATCCTTAGGAATATGGAATCTAATTCCGGCAATCAAATTGAATGCTTCTGCCAGGGATGATATAAGAGTAAATGTCTTTAATTTACAGCTTTCTAAAACATACAATCAAATTATGGGATAGCCGAAATAAAGGAATGGAGACATCTAATTTTGAATGGAAAGGGTACAAATTTTCCAGCTAGAGTTTACGCCTTGAAGACGTGTAAACTACATTGTAGTTAAAGTGTCAAACAAGCATGGAACCATGCAATCTGCCAAAGAGTAAACATAGTAAAATGAAAATGTATTGACACTTGGTTATGAATGTGATTGTATCTGTTTGTTTGTGTGTGTGTGCATGCAACCATGTACTCTGCCAAAGAGTAAACATAGTAAAATGAGAATACATTGACCCTGGATTATGAATGTGATTGTATATGTTTGTGAGTGTGTATGTGTGTGTGTGTGAGAGAGAGAGAGAGAGAGAGAGAGAGGGATGATAGAAATTAATTACTGAAAGTTATAATCAAACAGAGATCTAGATTAGATTGAAGGTCCAGGCCTTATGCTGACACGTGCTAAATGATTCAAGTCTCACCCTTAGTTGTCAGAGTCTAGAGGCGCCAAAAAGGCGATAGGTCCAAATTTGAGGCGAAAGGCGAGGCGCTAAAAAGGCGCCAAAAAGGCGCTCACATAAAAAATACTAAGGAAAAATACATTAAAGACATGTAACTTAACAAATATCAACAAAACATGTTATAAATAAGCATAATATATGAAACTAAGTTTTAACATAATATCAATAACACATATTTCATCATTCATAATTGAAATTCAAATGCATTAAATGAACTTAACTAAAACATCAAACAAGAAAAAAAAACAGAATAATAAACAAACTGTGACCCCGAAAAAAAAAGATAACTAACTATACAGTTAAAAAATAGAAACAAATTTATTTAAGATACAAAAATAATTTATCTGAAGTACATTTTGTACATTTTAATGTATTGTGTCTGTGTCAATTAAAAAATAGAACCATATATTAATTAATTTCAAAGAAAGAAAAAAAGAAATAAAATTTATTAATGTAGAACAGAGCTTGAAATTTGAACAAAGTTTCAAACAATGGATGAAAACAGAGAGCGAGAGACTGCCAACTTGAATCGATGGTGCGAATCGCTCGAAGATTGAAGAAGTCGAACAGCTTCGAAGATCGGAAGTCGAATGCTTCGGAAGATCGGAAGTCGAATGTATGAGGATGAAACCTCTCGAAGAAGAAGACGAAGTCGACAGGTCCCTTGGTCCGACACCAATCGCACGCTGCGTCGCACTAACAGGGCACGTATCGTGCTCTCTTTGTGGTGGAATGAAGTGTTGGGTTATTTTAGGGTTTTATATTTATAGTAAACCCTAAACTATGTCGTTTCATACTTAATTACTTTTAAAAAAATTATTAAAAAAAAAACTGAGCGCCTTATTAGACTTTTTGGTGCTTGTCGCCTTAAAAAAAAAAAAGCGCCAAAGTCGACGACTTTTCCACGACTTCTGCACATTGACTCGCCTATGTTACTTGAGGCGCCAAGGTGTCGACTCGCCTCGACTCTCGCCTGAGGCGCCAAAGGCGCTCGCCTTTAACAACTATGGTCTCACCCGTGAACTAGACGGGCAGGTCTTAACTCACGATGATGCAGATTCTATGTTTTGAAGTCCAAAAATAAGCTAATTTGATATGAAATATTCACTCCTTCCCAAAATGAGTGTCCCTTTCTAGTTTTTTGCGAAAATAAGAAAGCCAACCTTTAGGCCATTTAAACCATTTAAATAGTACATATACATGAATTATGTGGCATATGGTTCACTGGAATGGAACGGAAATTGAATGATGACAACGTGCTTGGTATGTGGGAATATCGAGGAATAGAACGACGTGATAATGTCCAAATTAACCTTGGTACTTTTTTGAATAAAACTGATACTCCCTTCGTCCCTAAATTATCGTCTTCCTTTCTTTTTTCATCCGTTCCAAAATAATTGTTCAGTTTGAAACTTACCTTTTTAGAACATCATTTTTACCACTTTATCCTTATTTTTTAACCATATTTTAATTATGAGTCACATACACATGAGCTTTAAAGGAAACTACACATTAAACTAATAGAAATAATCAAGTCAATTGTTTTTTCTTAAACTATGCACTGAGTTAACCAGGATAATTATTTAAGGATGGAGGGAGTAATAATTAATAGTAATAATAACAAGAGGTGTCTCCTCAGTAGTTACAGCTTTACTGATCCTTACTGTAGCATCTGTTCCATTAAAAAATTCGCGGGTTAATAATTAAATATGTTAACAAAAATCATAACTAGGAGTTTGGCAAGATGTACCGGAGTGATGCTTCATGATTTGGTCGGCCAAGGTCGCGGGTTCAATACTCCTTAGCAACATAATATTGTTTTAATTCTTCTTAAATAAAATTATAAATTTGTAGGTCATAATAAATTAATAATACGTTATTAAAATTCATAAAAATCAATATGCTGAGATGGTTTACATGAATCTCATAAGTTGTTGGAATTAGCATGCTTGGTCCAAGGTTCAAAACCTCTTAGAATTTTTTTTAAGTGATGCTGTCATTTCGACATCATTACATTTACGATCAATCGAGCCATATTTTTTAAGCTGACGTGTGTCACTTTGAAAACAAAAGTGTGTCACTTTTGAATAATTGTTGTCTTAGGTCTGATTAAGTTTTAATTAGTTACTTTAAATCAGAGTGTCACTTTTAAACATAGAATGTGTCGCTTTTAAGTTTTACGTGTGTCACTTTTGGCAAAAAAATCACTTTTTATCTTAAAATTTTTATTCATAAGTGTCACGTTTAGTATGTCACTTTTATGTATTAATTGTGTCACTTTTAGGCATTAGGTGTGTCACTTTTGGTAAAACAACTCATTTTTATAATAATACAATTTGTATCAATAAGAGTGTCTCTTTTAGGCTTGGAGTGTGTTACTTTTAGGACTAAAGTGTGTCACTTTTGAGCTAGTGATTTTAATAGCAATAATTAATTAAACACTGCTGAAATATATCTTCTCATTCATAGAAATGTATATAATCCTAAGTGTCAATCGTTAAAAACACAAAGCCATAACTTTTTCAAGGTAAAGTATATGTTTCGTACTCAAACTTACAAAATTTACTGAAAATGTGTCTAAAATAATCAAGCATTAGGAGTCTTGGAACAAAATTCTTTGGCTTGATGGGAATCAGAAAAATCAGTAGTCTTTTTCTTGCCATTTTCCATACTTCCCTTAATTTTTTTTTCTCTTTCGCTTCGTAACAGAGCGAGCATGATCTAGGCATGTAGAAGATGAACTTGGAACACGTGATGATTCATTTTGTGGTCCGGTAAATTATTTAAGGAAGAGTGTCACTTTTTAGTATTAAATGTATCACTTTTTAGTATTAAGAGTGTCACTTTTTAGTATTAAAAGTGTCACTTTTTGTATTAAGAGTGTCACTTTTTAGTATTAAGAGTGTCACTTTATAGTGTCACTTTTAACATTAAAATGTGTCACTTTTTGTGTTTTTAATGTATCACTTTTTATTTAAGGAAGAGTGTCACTTTTTAGTATTAAATTTGTCACTTTTTAATATTAATAGTGTCACTTTTTGTATTAAGAGTGTCACTTTTTAGTATTAATAGTGTTACTTTATATTTTAATAAAAATTATAATAAATTTTTATTTATAGTGTCACTTTTAATATTAAAATGTGTCACTTTTTGTGTTTTTAATGTATCACTTTAGTTTTAAATGCCATTTAAAGATTTAAAAGTCTGCAGATCTGCCAAGATCCCAAGACAATTGATGCTAACGGAGCTAACAAACATTGAAAATGGAGGGGCACCGGAGTAAATAGATGAAATGAACATCAAAAATAAATTTTGTTGCTGGCAGGGATCGAACCTTCAACAAGCGTGCGTGTTAATCTTCATGGTTCAACCTTCACCAACTCATCCAACCAACTTTTGTAATTTATATTAACTGTTTTAGTTATTAACCCGCAAATTTCTAAATGGGGCTCCGTCTAAGACCGTCTTATACAAGTGTTTGCCTAATAACAATTATATCATAATCTTTTAATATCCTGACCTTTGCCCCAGCCGAAAAAGTAGGAAGTTGGAACAATTTGGAATTATGCTCAACTTCAACCAGGTTTCATCAACATTTGGGACAATTTCCCCTTCTAAGATACTCTCCCGGATTTCGAACCTGATACATTGTTCGATTCTCAAACTCAGGTTCCTTCTACGTTTCATCACCATGGCACTTTTTTTCTTCTTCTTTTTTTTTTTTTTAATTTCATTTTTAAAAACAGCAACAAAGGTTATGTTGATGGAAGTAAAGAGGCGGTAGTGGTGATGGCAACGGTAATGGGTTGGCCTTTGTGGTTTGGTGGACAGGTGGTGGGAGGAGGAAGGAAGAAGGAAGGTTGTAAAAGGAGTAGTTTAGGGTTTACATAATATGGGTGAGAGTGTTTTCATCCCAAAAATACATTTCCAAGTAATAATTATGGAGGGATTTCAGAATCCCACCCTCCCCATAATATTTGTAGATTTATATAAGGGATCTCACCATTCTTACAAAATAAGATTCCAGCCCAAAAATGCCAACCATGCGTGCCCAGAGAAACGGTCAACGGGAATTGGGCATTTCATTCTTAAATCCGCAAACCAACCCCAACCGTGTTCACGCTATAGTATTACAAGTGCACAATGGGACATGATAGATAGCAAAGATGAATTCAATAACTTTGTACAAAAAAAAGATGCATATTTTGGGACAGAAAATTTTCGAAAAGGGACACGCAATTTGGGAGGAAATGAGTACTATATTTTCGGATGTGTATTTCCATGGTTTCTCAATATCTTAGACAGGATTATATTAGAGGCTTGTAAGTGCTAAGTTACATCACGTTTGAGTCTGTTTCATAAATCAAATTCTAGCTCCATCTTTAGAAAGAGAGGCCACGTCGAAGTAGGAAATACTTGTAGCTTATGTTGGAAACTTGTTTCCATAAAAGCTTGAATAAGGGAGTTATGTAAGTGTATAATGTGGGAATCCCACATTGGGAACAAAAGAGGCAGGTTCAGAAGTTTAGCCGCCAGAAACAGTTATGTTGTGTCTCTTCAGACAACCATAACTCGCCTCCAAATGCTTATGTCTCGAACAGCTTGTGTCTCTTCTCATGCCCATAATCGCCATCCGCTAATCTGCAGGTCTGCTTCTGCATACCAACCGCCTTCAACCGCTCCCAACCGTCATCCCCAACTGCCACTTAAATACCAAAAACTCGCTTTTTTGTCAATCGAAATTTCGCTGCTTTTACAACCTTTTCGCCTCTATACAGAGATTACAGAATAAGGTTTTGATTCGCGAAGTGATCAAGAACTGAGGATCCCTCTTCAATCACGTAAGTATCCTGAAACCTGGGAGACACACTGATATATCCCGTCCAGTCTAATAACGGGTCAGTTTTTTGTCTTAAGGAAAGAGCTTCATTGCTCGAGGATATTATCACTCTCTTCCTTACATAATCTGGAAACCTAAATCAGTCATACCCTACTAACAGCTTATACATGCATGCATCATCTAGAACTTAACAAGGATTCGTAAATCTCAAAAGCTTAAGCTCTATATAGATGTAAGGTAAGATGTCAATCTTAGCCTGGTGACAGTTCCTGAGACGATACCCGGATTACTTCTTTATTTTATTTACTGATGTGGCAAAATCCTCGCTGGGCCGCCTGTTTCGGGTAGATATCTGGCTTGTAATGTCGCTTCTCGAACCCGGGCCTCCGAGCAATGTAAAACCCGAGGGAAGCTGGCGCGTGGCCTCGCGAAACCCTCCCTGCGTGACGAGTAAGTACCGTGGTATGAGAACAATACCGTAACTCAAGGAAGAGGCGTAGTGTATGCAGCATGTACTCTTGCGGGTGTATGATTGAGTGAGTATTTATCGCCCTCGCAGAAGTGAATCCTGGTAGGATTTGGTTTCTCGTGGATCACCTTGTTTCAACAAGTGAGTGAAACTCTAGCTTTCCTCAAAGGATATACGAATGGTCGCGTGATATCGTGAACGGACAAGGCAAAGTGTCCCCGCCTACATACGATAACTTATGGGTGTTCTTGGCGGGCAACCCACTTGATGTCGCTTGCTGAGTGCAGGTGACGTAGTGGCCCCCGCCGCATTATGGATGATGATATGGTAATTGACCTTAGTTCCCTGCAAAGCCCTCGATAGGACAAAGCTCAGTTTATGTCCGACCAGTGCCGAGTCGAACGCCATGCTCGCCGATGGATTTGCTCTGATATGCTCGGCCGGGCCTCGCGGCCCCTCAAGGCTACGCCGTGACCGACACGTGACGGTGGTTCGCGGCTCGCCGTGACCGATTTGGGTGGTATATCACGGCCCCTAGCCGGCGCTGGCAGTTATTCGGGCGAGCGTGCGAAATCTATCGAAGTTGCCCGAACTCGGGCCTATGAGATCGGCGATGCAATGATCGAGGCGAACCTGTTTAGAAGGTTCTAGAACTTTGTACAGGCTGTCATCCGGCGTGCCAAAGAAGCCTTTCATTGAGTGGTTACGGTAGAGGAGGGACGGGCGCCGC
>CM028381.1:89378434-89426020 GCA_013146195.2 Codonopsis lanceolata
GGGGCCGTTTGGATGTTTTTGCTTGGCGGCTTTGTGAGACATACGAGGGTAAGGCATTGAATGTTGATCAACTTTTCGACCAATCCGGCAAACGACCTCGAGTTTACTCGGTGGAAAAGGATCAGCGATCGGGGAAGAGGTCGAAATTGTTTAAAGGCGACATAATCGAGAGATACATTACCCAACATGGTTGGCTAATGTAGTCATGGTAAAAAGTCAATGGAAAGTGGCGGATGTGTGTGGATTTCACGGATCTAAATAAAGCTTGCAGGGGCTGCTATCCTCTGCCGAAATTGACAAATTGGTGGGCGCCATTGCGGAGTTCTCGGTTTATAGATGCTATTCAGGTATCACCGGGTGAAGATGAATGAGAAGGATAAGGCTTTGACTTCAGAGGCGGGGGGATATATTGTTACAAGATGATGCCTTTCGGCTTGAAGAATCTTTGGAGCTACCTACAAAGGATGGTGAACAAGGTGTTTAGCTCGCGGCTCGGCAGAAATGTGGAAGCCTATATTGATGACATGGTGGTCAAAACTAAAGGGCGTGAGTACACACTGAGAAGACTTAGGCGAGACCTTTGCCAATCTCAGGAGGAATAGTATGAAGTGAACCGAGCAAGTGTGTGTTCGGGGTAAAGCGGGGAAAGTTCCTCGGTTTCATGGTGGCGAGAGAGGTTGAGGCTAATCTGAGAAAATCAAGGCATTGGTCACTATGAAGCTTCCTGCTGCATTAAGGATATCTGAGAGGCTTAATGGTAGGGTGATCGCTCAGGGCGGTTTATCTCAAGATCGGTAGAGCGGTGCACTGCCTTTTTCAAAGTTCTTCGAGGTAACAAAGGGGTTTGAATGGACTCTTGAGTGCGAGAAAGCGAGGACTTGGTGAAGTATTTGGGAAGTCCACCTTTCTTTGGCGGCCAGTCTTCGGAGAAAATTTATTTGTTTATTTAGCGACTAGAAGCGGTAGTCAGTTAGGGAGAATGCAATGTACAAAATGCATCTATTATGTTTCAAAGGCCCTCAACGATGTAGAGGCGGTATTTTAATCTTAGAAAAGTTGGCTTACTCGCTTGTTGTTCTTTGCTTTCGAAAACTTCGAGCTTATTTTTCTAGCACTGATTGTTGTGTACAACGACTTGACTTGCCTTTGAGAAAGATTTTGCACAAGCAAGGACACTTGAGTTCGGATTTACTCACTTGGTCGATCGAGGAGTTAGACAGGTTTGATATTGACTATCGACCCGGCCTCGGAGAAATCAAGGCGCAAGCTTTAGCGATTTTGTGGGTGAGACAAGCCGCTTCAGGATTACGAGGAAAGGAAGTAGCGGGTAAAAGCGATGTGGAGGCGGCGTAAGTCCAAGCCAAAGACCCGAGAATATTGTTGGGAACTCCATGTTGATGGCTCGGCTAGCCGATTTGGAAGTGGCGTCGGGTTGGTTTTAGTCCCACGAGGCAAGATGTAGAATTTGAGAAAGCATTGCGCTTCAAGTTTCCGACTTCCAACAATCGAGTGAATATGAAGCTTTAATTGCGGGGCTCGAGCTCGCGGGACATTGGAGTGCGTGCGTTGATTGTATATTGTGATTCTCGGTTGGTGGTGAATCAAGTCAAGGAGATTATGCGGTCCACCATCAGATCTTGGTCCGTTATTGTGCGATGGTGAAGGAAATTTTAAAGGACTTTGACTGCTTGGAGGCTGGTGAGAATCGCTCGGGAAGATAACATGCGGTGATTATCATCGAAGATGGTGAGGATGAAATTCAATTCTTGCATCACAGGTCATGATCGAGCATTTGGAGGTCCACATGTTATTGAAAGGAGGCGATTATGGATATTGAGCCGGCTACAAAATGTTGGATAGATGATCTTCGGACGCCTATCGGCGAGGTACATTGCAGAGGATAAAAGGGAAGCTAGAACCATCGAGGAAGCGGTCGTAATAAGCTACATTGTTTTGGATAATATTTTATACAGGAGATCTTACACCCGACCTCTGTTGAGGTGTGTGAGACGAGAGATGACAAAGGAATTTTGGGAGAAGTGCCACGAAGGCAAATGTGGAGTCACCACAGTCGGTCGATGGCAGAAAGTCTTGTATTTGGGTTCTATTGGATAACAGCTGCGACGAGATCTGAAATGTATGTTCGTCGATGTGACAAGTTGTCGGCGTGCGTTAAGCGGATATTCCGCTTGCCATCTGGAACAAACCCTGACGTTATAGCCTCATGGCCTTTTGATATGTGGGGATAGACTTGATTGGTCCTTTCAAATCGCTCGGTCAAAATTTAAGTATCTGATAGTGGCTGTGATTACTTTACTAAGTGGGTGGAAGCAAAGCCTTGGCGACCATAAGTGAGTTAATGTCATCGACTTTGTACATGAGCACATATGGTGTCGGTTTGGGGTCCATGAGCAATTGTGTACGATCATGGGACTCGAGTTTTCGGAAAAGGTTTACTAAAGCATGGGCGGCAGTCTTGAGTGAAGCATTGGCAATCGTCATAGCATATCCCGAGGGCAATGGGCAAGCCGAGGCTGCAATAAACAAATCATGCACGTTCTAAAAGCGAATTTGGAAGATAAGGCGAGGAAGATGGGTAGGCGAGCTTCCTTGACTTTGTGGGGCGGGTGAAACGGCGATCGAGGGGACCAACGGGGAGAAACAACTTTTTCTCTAGCCTATGGTTACGATGCTATGGCTTCAGGTGGAAATGTATTTACCTACTCATGGGTTTTGCATTACGACATCGAGTCCAATGGCGGCTCGGGCGGTGATTTGGATTTGTTGGAGGAAAAACGACTGGAAGCTAAGATGAGAATGGCAAACTATAAGCAGAGAGCAAAAGCCCACCACGATAAAAGGGTTCGTGGTCGATCATTTGCTGTGGGGGATTGGGTCCTTCGTAAGATTGAGGCAACGGGCCATCGAGCTGAGTGGGGAAAGTTGTCACCAAATTGGGAAGGGCCTTTCCAGATTTCAAGGATTATTAAGGAAGGCACTTACATGTTGCGAACAGAGGATGGTGACGAGTTGAAACATCCATGGCATGCAGATCATTTGAAGAAATACTATTGGTAATTGATTTGCAATATGTAATTTTTTGATCTTTTTTATGGTAATTAGTAATGGTGAAACTCGATTGTCTTTTCAACCTTATGTTTGGAAGATGGTCTTCGAGTTGGTTTTTGTTGTTTTCTCGATTATTCTCTTTATCGAGCATGAATTGATTCATGCTCGTTTAATGAGTTGGTGTTCGAGTTAAATATTTCCTCGATTCTGTCCTTTTCGAGCATAACAGGCTTTATGCTCGAGAAGAGGTTTTGAGGGGTGATGTTTTCCCGGTACTCGATTATTCTCTTTTTACGAGCATAGAGAGCTTTATGCTCGTAAGAGGAGTTGGTGTTCGAGTGGGATAGTGGCTACTGGTTAGTTCTTTTGCTCGGGTAAGAGATATCTTTGCTCGGGAAAAAAGTATGATATACAAAAGCAGTATTCCTCAGGTTAAGCCAGTGTGAACGGGGAAGTAAAAGCATTCAACTAGCGAACAAAGTAAATAGTAGCAGAATATTACAGACTGAAAAGTAAATTGTTTGTGGTACAAGGCACGGAGGCCAGAAAGGCACGCAGGCCATAGTTGTGATTTCATGCACATGGGGCAGCATTGTTGTCGTTTGTTATGGGAGCGGGTTCCTCGGTCCCTTCGGTTGCTGTCTCTAGGATTGTAACTTCATCATCGGCTTGATCTGGAGCATTTTCAGTTGTTGAGGGGGGAGCTTGGGACCCCCAGATTCGGGTCATTAGTTCGATGACAGTGGGGCTGGTGACAGGAGGTGGATTCCATGTGGATAAGCCTTTCTCGACATCGGCTTCGGCTAGTGATTCTAGCTCGTCTTCGTTGAAAGGCACAAGAGCGTGGCCGGGGCGGGCAGACGAACTAAATAATGGATTAGCGCCCCACTCAGCGAGTTGCTCGGGGCGGATTTCTAGTCCGCTGCAAGCAATCTGCCTCAAGATGTGATTCATGCCCTGCAAAAAGAATGGATAAGCTTCACCTTCAACGCAGTAAGCAAATTCGTTGGAATCCTTATAATCTTCAATAATCTTCTGCTTTAGCTCTTCGTTTGCCAAAGAGCCGGACTCCTTTAACTTTTGCTAGAGATTGGTGATCATGTTGTTAGCGGCTTCTAAGTCATTCTGGCAACCACGAAGTTCCCTACGCACCCCGTTTATGTTATTTAGGGCCGCTTCTTCAGATTTCTTGGAAAGGCTTAGCTGGGATTCCAAAGATTTTTTCTCAGCTTCAACTTTGGAGAGCTCGGTTACTTTGCTTGTAAGGGATTCTTCAGTGCTTTTGAGGTCAGCTCGGATACAGTTAATTTTCTCTTCTATTTCGTTCTTCTCAGTGGTCAGAGTGTTTTTCTCGGCAGTGAGTGTGTTGTTGTTGTTGAGGTTGGTGATTAGACGCTCATACATCAAAATTGACTTGTTGGCAATCTACAAGAAAAGATGTCGGTCAAATGAGAATGCAAGAGGAATAAAGTGGTAAGAGGAAAGTATTACCTCGGTCATGCACATTCCCATCTCACCAATCAAGACAGAGCTCGTTTGATCGGCGTACTTCTTTTGGACTCCACTATGGTGCAGTCGTTTCATCAACCCAAGACCAGCAGTGGCCTGGAAACCACTTCGCTTGTTTATACTGATGTTGTGGAGATCGGGTATATTGGCGAGTTCCCTTATGAGAGCAGCAGCTTTTGGCTGGTCGTCGGGCATGATGAAGTCATCCCTCTGCCAAGAGGGGAGTTGGGGAGCATTTTCCTCGATTATAGCCTTGTCTGCCCGACGTCTTGTCCTCCTCGGGCTTTCACTCGGCTCGATATTAATGATAGGAGGGGAGGCCTTTACAGCCTCTCGTACAGCAGGTATCGGGATAGAAGCTGTTGCAGGTTGACTGGGCTCAGGCTGACTGCGCTTTGTTCCCCAGCTGGAAGTATTGGCAGGGACCGTTGGAAGATTGACAGCTGGCTGGGTTGACAAATGCTTAGCTCGCTTGTTGGAGCTTTTCTTTGCAGCTTGCATAAATTTACTAACGTCCGTTAGTTGCTTCATATCTGCACAAGGTAAGATGAGTATTAAAGAGAAGAAAACATGGATTAGCAAGGATAATAAGAGAGGATACAGTCGAGGAATAAACCGTCGAGAAAAGGAGGTCGGCAAAATTCGAAGCGAGCACATTCCTCGCACTCGTTAGGGAATCTTTTCCCGTGACATGAGCCCCAGTAGGGATGTGGAACTTCAGGCTCGAGAATGATTCGTGGTTCAATTCCCTCTATGGGTAGGTAAGAGATTCCAGCCAGCCGAAGAAGAGCGAGGTCGGAGGTAAGAATATGCCAGTCAAGCACCAAATCTTGCCCGGCTCGTCCTTCCTTCGCACCAAGTAAAGTTCTGAAGGCTTTAACTATTCGAGGCTCACCATGTCGGTAGGCATTCTTGTCCTGCTCGGGGAGTCCATAATCAGAGAGGTAAGGGGCAAAAGGCCAGCCAATACTCGATTCGACGAGTAGGGCTATTGAGTCCCAACCATCGACTTTATTAGGGCCATCATTAAGGAGTTTGAAGAAAGCGTAGTTTGATCGGCTGCTGATACGGCCAGATTTCTTGTCAAAGGAAAGGAGGAAGAATTTTCTGAATAAGGTCATATCGGGCTCAAACCCGAGTAGCCTACAAGCGACTGTGAAGGAGACTAAAAACCTTACGGTGGTTAAGGTCAGGTCGCAGGGCAAAGTGTTGGAAGCATTGAGGAATTCTGCTATAAAGGGGTCGAGGGGAAGCCGAAGCCCAACTAAAAAGAAGTCAAAGTAGAACACCATTTTATCCCCTTGGAAATTATGGCCTTCGGTGTCTATATCCAAATCGAAGGCACGAACTCGGTAGTGTTCAGGGTTAATTCCTAAGGAGTAGAACCAAGTGCTTACCTCTTCCTCAGAATTTAAATCTTCCCATCTAATAGAAGCAGGAGAGAAGGGAGTGATAGGAATGGTAGAAGTTCCATGGGACCTGGGCAGTTGATTGTTCGGGTTGGTAGGAATTTCTACTCGTGTTGGTGAAGAAGGGTTATGGGAACCACCGTCTACAGTTTGCTCGTCTGAGTGCACGGCTCTTCGTCGGCGAGGAATCAGCGAAGCTTCCTCTTGCTCGCTCTCTTCATGGCTCGAGCTTGAGGATGGTGGGTCTTCTATTGGGACTCCATGGTCGTAACCCTGACCTTCAATCTCTGACACTGTATCTTCGCTAGACATCCTACAGGAAAAGGAATCGAGAAGTACGAGTTAAGCATTAACCAGGTGGGATATAACGACATAAGTGAAATTGAGACTGGCAAATAGGATGGGAGAACAGTGAGCAGGGCACTGATCATATATTTCTCGATTCCTTGGGTTTGGATTGTAGAGATAGATAGACAGTGAAGTAATAGGGATCGAACGTGATTTGCGGTATCTAAGTGTGTGGGCAATTTGTTGAGAGTTAAAAGGGGGCTCAGACAACATAAACCCTAATTCAGAATTCGGAAGAAGACAATGCAATTAAAGATTGGAGGAAGAAGCGTGAAATACCTGGTGGTTTAGAAGATCCGGATTTCGACTTCGAAGGCTGGGAAGAGATTGAATCTGGAAGCTTCGTTCTTGAGTTGAATCTGCAGGAACCTCGCCTAAATTCTTCTCTCAAGCCTCTTCAAGAGTTCGTAAATGGTAAAGTGTTTGAAGGAAGAGGGCTTTGTTTTTTATACTCAATAAAACCGTCGGTTGAGGGTACGAATCATTAGGCTCGAAGCACGAGGCGCTATGAACGAGGCAGCATTTAATATGGCGTAAGAAATTAGGCCTGTCCTCTCAGGGCTGGCGGCTGGCGGCTGGCGGCTAATGGTTTAACCTTTCAAGAAACGCCTCTTTAATTGTCTTTTGGGTTCCCGCCTATTCGGATTTTTGGCTCCAAAATTATTTGGGTAGCGTATTTGAAAGATTTGATTATTCTGGAAAATGCTCTTCAAAAATTTTGGGCTCCTCCTCGTCACCAGCATGAATGCTCGGAGAAACAAGGAGTAGGGGGCTACTGAACTGCTTGGCCCAATAGGCCCAAGCTATGAGTCACGTGCCTAGCATATGGGCTTTGTTCGAATAAGCTAGCGAAAGTTTCATGCGAGCAAGCGAGCAACACTGTGGTTACCGGGTGAGTTGCCAACAAGCTGGGGGCTTAATTAACGAGCAAAACCGATACGCGAGCATGGTTACTTATGCTCGCCAGTATGAGCCATCATCAGTTGAGGACATTCATGCCCGGGGAAGATCAGGGTGTTAGTTGAGGACGGACACGTCCGAGCAAGAGTTTTAGCCAGTAATAATGACCGGGAAATTCTCTAGATAAATCGTTGTTATTAGTGGGCTCGCTAATGTGTCTCCCATTAAATATCATAACCATTTATGGGCAGTTAATGACATTTATGGTCAGTTAACAAAGATCATGGGCAGTTAATGGCGATCATGGGCAGTTAATGATGGGCGGTTACTTATGGTTATCGGCAGTTATGCCCTTCGAAAAGGATAAAAACCTTGGAAAATGAAAGAAAAGGTATGCGCAATCTAATTCTCTAGCTGAAACTCTGTCAAATTGCTTACTTGTTGAATCTTGTACTGATTCTCACGCCGGAGGGTCTTTGCAGGGAGTGCCCCCTGCCCAGTTTACGTTTACTCTTTCCATTTGCAGAGTTGGGCTTCGAGGATTCACGGATATATTGAAAGCCAGGTGTTCAGATTGGGTTTCTACAGTGCATCCATAATTCTTTGGACGCATCATAATATATACAAATAACTGAAAGAATGTTAATTAATTATAAATTATTGAATTAATAATGTTCAATAATTTAAAATGCATAATAATAATTAATAATAATATTATTATTATTATTTATCAATTATTTATATTATCTAATATTATATATTTATTAGTTTTTAATACATTTAAATTAATAATATCATATTATTAATAATTTTGAGTATTTAATAATTCATTAAAGATCAATATATATAATAGATCACACCAACCCCAAATTTGGGGTGGATAAGACCATCTCCAATGCTATACCCCAAATTTGGTCAGATTTTACCCTAAATTTGGTCCATTTCAACACCAAACATTATTTCAACTCCAACTCACAATCTCAAATCTCTCCACAAATAAAATATTTCTTAGCATATTCTATTTTTATTTCTTTTATTTTATTTATCAACTTCTATATTAATTTGCTATTAACCTTTTAAATAATTATTATTAAGATTGAACAATTAATAATTTTACAATATTAAATAATTTTATAATTATAATATTATTTATGTCATAAATAATATTTTTAAATTAGTAATTTTTTTAACTAAATTGAAGAAATATAATTTAATAAACATACAAACACTTGAAAATAATAATATAATAATTATTATTTATTTATTTTTATATAATATATACAAATAATTGAAAAATGTTAATTAATTATAAAATATTGAATTAAAAATGTTCAATAATTTAAAATACATAATATTATTATTATTTATTTTTTTATTATTTATATTATCTAATATTAGATATTTATTAGTTTTTAATACATTTAAATTAAGAATATCATATTATTAACAATTTTGAGATTTAATAATACATTAAAAATTAATATATATCATAGGTCCCCACCAATACCAAATTTGACGTATGAATAGTGCAACCCCAAATTTGGGATAGAACTATTCACTACCCCAAATTTGTTAAAGGGTTTGGGGTAGGTTGGAGTGGTTTGGACCCCCAAATTGAAGAAAAGAGGTACGGGTTGGAGATGCGTAAATAGTGCAACCCCAAATTTGGGGTATTGAACTACCTTAACAAGGTCGGTTTCAAGTATATGTGGTATATAAGGGCATCTCCAACCGCGCCTTTTTTCCAATTTGGGGGTACTAAGCAACTCCAACCCAACCCCAAATCCTTTCCAAATTTGGGGTTGTGAACAGTGCTACCCCAAATTTGGGGTTCCACTGCTCACATACGCCAAATTTGGTATTGTGGGACCATCCTATAAATTAGTTTTTTAATGGATGATTAAATATGAAAATTATTTATAATATGATATATTTTTAATTTAAATGTATTAAAAACTAATAAATATCTAATATTAGATAATATAAATAATAATAATATTATGTAATTTAAATTATTAAACATTTTAATTCAATAATTTATAATTATTTAACATTTTTTCAATAATTTGTATATATTATATAAAAATAAATAAATACATTATTATTATACTAATTAGAGAACACTAATTTCACATTAAAACTAAAAAAATGCATACATATTAAAACTATTAGAACATTTATAAACTTAAGAGTGCATACATATTCCACACCACAAATAAAATGACATACAACTTGAAAAACATTGACATATTACTTAAAAAAAGACATAACTTAAAAACTACTTAAAAAATAAAAAAGCATACAACTTAAAAATATGACCAACAAAAATTACTAATTTAAAAATATTAGTTATGATGTAAATAATATTATAATTATAAAATTATTTAATATTCTAAAATTATTAATTGTGCAATCTTAATAATAATTATTTAAAAGGTTAATAGCAAATTAATATACATGTTGATAAATAAAGTAAAAGAAATAAAAATAGAATATGCTAAGGAATATTCTATTTGTGGAGAGATTTGGGAGTGTGGGTTGGAATTGGAATAGTGTTTGGTGTTGAAATGGACCAAATTTGGGGTAAAATCTGACCAAATTTAGGGTATAGGGTTGGAGATGGTCTAAGGATAATGTCATCGTTAAGGCCTCCATGCCAACCAACACTATTGATGCTGTAAGACTACAACTTTGATTTTGACCATCACCGTACTAGTTAGCGGATCATTGGCTATTGATGACTTCAAATTATGTCTTCTATTCAGACGTTATTTCGGTCGGTACGTGGCCAATCACTACCTCCACTCGCGCCAACTATGCTCGCGCCAGAGTCCGAGCTTCAGATTATTATTCTCGTGTCTAGGCATACTACACTTGTGCCACATTCGAGTTTCAGATTATACTCGTGCCAGAGTCCGAGCTTCAGATTATTATTCTCGTGCCCAGGCACACTACACTCGCGTCATAGTCCGAGCTTCATGTTATTATCCCGTGTACGCTATGCCCGTGCCACAGCCCGAGCTTCATATTACGCTCGCGCCACAACCCAAGCTTCAAATTATTATTCTCGTGCCCAGGCACACTACGCTCGCGCCACAGCTCGAGCTTCATGTTATTACCCCATGCATGTGCATGCTATGCTCGTGCCATAGCCCAAGCTTCATATTACACTTCGTGCCAGGGGCCGAGCTTCATATTATCAGTTTGTGCCCGTGCACGCTATGCTCGGGCCTCAACCCGAGTTTCAAATTACACTAGTGCTATAGCCCGAGTCTCATTATTGCTCCGTGCTTGTGCACGCCATGCTCGCCCCACAGCTTGAGCTTTATGTCATTTTTGTGCCCGTGCACACTATGCTCATGCCGCAGCCCGAGTTTCATATTGCACTCATGCTGCTTCCCGAGCTTCATATTACACTCGTGTCAGGGGCTGAGCTTCATATTATCAGTTTGTGCTCGTGCACGCTATGCTCGTGCCAGAGCCAGAGCTTCAGATTATTATTCTTGTGCCCAGGCACACTATATTCACGCCATAGCCCGAGCTTCATGTTATTACCCCGTGCCCATGCACGTGCACGTGCACGTCATGCTCGTGCCACAACCCGAGCTTCATATTATCAATTTGTGCACATACATGCTTTGCTCGTGTCGCAACCCGAGTTTCATATTACATTCATGCCATAACTTGAGCTTGATTACACTCACGCTAGAGCCCAAGTTTCTTGTTATCACTCTAAAGACCCCCACCATATTGAGGCTGCTCGGATTCTTGAAGACTCTCACCACAACGAGGCTTCTGAATTTCCTTTATGCGCTTACGCTCCCTGTTTGAGCATCCCACGGTTGAGCTTCTCAATTGAGCATATGTATTTCTAGAGATCCTCACCACGGTGAGGCTGCACAGATTCTTGAAGACCCTCACCACTGTGAGGTTGCTGGATTTCTCGAAGACCCTCACCACGGTGAGGCTTCTGGATTTCTTTTATGCGTTTACGCTCCCCGTTTGGGAATCCTACGGTTGAGCTTCTCGCTTGAGCATATAAATTTTCGGAAGACTCTTACCACGGTGAGGCTGCTCAGATTTCTCAAAGACCCTCATCATGGTGAGGCTGCTGGATTTCTCGAAGACCATTACCACGGTGAGGCTTCTGAAGTTCCTTTATACGCTTACGCTTCCCGTTTGGGCATCCCACGGTTGAGCAAACGGATTTCTGGAAGACTCTCACCATGGTGATGCTGCTCGGATTCTTCAAGACCCACACCACGAAGAGGTTGCTGGATTTCTGATATGCGCAAAACGCAACTCGGGCAAGAATACCCGGCAGTATCAAGTAATAAAGTGTACCTAAGTACGAATTATCAATTCCACATGGAATGCTCATAATTTTCACTCCAACTAAGTACCAAAATTATGCTAACTAATTATATTTAAGCGAAAAGAAAATGAATTAGAATCTAAAAATATAAACAACCTAGAAAGCAATTAAATCTACACTACTGCGGAGGTGGTTTGGCAACAATAAATCAAGACAAAAATATAAGAGTGCATTATTTCTAGTCTAGCCGGTATTTAATTTAATTCTCTTTTTGCTTTTCTTTAACTCAAGTCTTGGTAATCGGACGCGCTATTTTCTTCACTACGGGCTTTCGCTACGTATAGCAAATCTAGCTATCACTCAACCTTGCTACGGGCTCGATCATATCATCGCAACACATAACATATGGGAGAAAATAACTGCATGTCAGAACAAGCATCCAATGACTATCTACGCATGATCTCTTTTCGGTCTCACGCCACACAAACTACTATTGTGATTTTCAGAATAATAGGAAGGACTTTTGCTTCGTATCCTATCATTCTAGTGATCATCTAATGGTTCGCTACGCCATTAAAAGCATGAAGAACACACAATAATAACCAAGCGCATGAGTAATACTTCGCAAAAAGAAACTCTCTATATTTTTCTACAAGCCATGTTGGTAACCGAGACAAATAAAATTGGTTAACTACGGGCTCTCGCATCTTATAGTCAACCCTACCCTCCCCGACCTCGCAAATGGCTAAGGTGGTTCGATCGCGTGTCAAACCGAGTCTCATAATGGCTATCGGTGCGTGTCACAAAATACCAACTATTAAATTGATTGGTCCGAAATATATAGGTAGCTCTCGCTGATCCTAAATATTTCTAAAATCATTTATTTATTGGCCAAATAATTAAAAGCATTAAGTTCACAAAATAATAATCAACATGAATGTGTACTAAATAAAGAGATATATTAAATTAAATCACTACATTTAACATAGAAAAATAATTGCATTCCATAAAAAATTTAAGCATAAACTAATTCAACATTTACAAATTTAATCAACCCAAAAAATTATAACAACTATCAAAAATAGAAATAGGAAAAATTAAACCAAGCAAATTGCGTTCCAGGGGTTGAAATCAATTGTAAATGCATCTTTGGCACTTGATTTGAAGCTCCAACCCTTCAAAGGTGATCAAGCTTCGGAGGAATGGACGAAATTTTGTTAGAAATGGGGGTGGTGCCCCATTTGGGAGCAATGTCCCGAATGGGGACTTGGTAAAAAATGAAAGGGGGCTGGAAGATTAAAAATGGAGGGCAACAAAGGAGGCAGCCAAGGCAGGGGGTATTTTAGGAAGCACAAGGAAGAAGCAGGGGCAGTTTTGGAAGGAATTGTGAAAGAAGACAAGTAGCTAGGATTCTCCAAAAATTGCAGCCAATGCAATTTCCAATGTAGCTGCCGATGTAGCTACAATGGAAGTCACAATGGTCAAAATAAAACTGAACAACGGAAGACTTAATACTAAAGCACGAAAATAAGCATAAATGTTTACCAAACAATCTACAAGCCTATGCTTGTAGATTTAGCCTCATGACCAAAAAGATTTCACTAAAAATGATGAATTTTTTTACAAAAACTATGTGAAATCACCAAACAAAAGACTCTCACAAGACAACCAGCCTTGGAGAGCAAAACACCCACAGAAAAACAGGTATAGAAAACGTGGGAAGAAACAAATAGCTTCCTAAAATTAGCTAGGAAGTCAAAACAGCATCAACGCCCAATGTCGCTTCGAATGTAGTAACATTCGGAGCTACATTCAAAAACTGCTGCACATCTGAAACTGAAATCAAGTTCTGAACTTCTGAAATTTTTGCTTCTGATTTTTTGAATCAGCTCTCTTCTCTCTCACGATGCGTGTTGCAGCCGTTGCCCTTGTCTTCTATTTATAATGTTGCGGAAACCTACACACAAAGAAGGAATCCATCTCCAAGAAGGGCAAGGATTTGAATTGGAAATAAAAGCAACTTCCTTAATTTCCAGATTTTCTTACCATACCAAATAGGATTCTAAGGCACGGTTTTGCTGTAGGATTTGACATAGAATTTGTTTTTAGAATTTGTTTCCAAAAACAACACTAAGATTTAGGTCCAAGAAATCAACAAATCTTTAGGAATATTTTGTTTCAAAAAAAGACTCTTAAACTTTAGGACCAAGAAACCAAAAAATCTTTAGGAAAATTTTGTTTCCAAAATAACCTCTAAAGATTTTGTTTCCAAATATCCATCAAAACTTTATGACCAAGAAAGGTGAAACAAAACCAAAATAGGTCATGCCTATTTTACCCTTACAAATTGGCTGGCTGGGTCACACAAAGAGCATGGGTCAAACCTGGCTGGGTCTCACGGGTCACCCAGGTGAAATGGGCTAGGGAATGAGAGAGAAGGTGGGCTGGAAATGGAGGAAATGGAGCGATCTAGGCCGCGTGGACCTGGGTCCACTAAAGGAGGACTACTAGGAGGAGGCTGGGGCGACACGTGGCGGCACTCAAGGGAAGTGGAAATTACGCCCGGCTTTCTGTATTTATGAAGTTTGCTCCGGTACCCCTGGAGGTTCTGAATTTGGCGCTGCTTTCCTTCCTCCTTTAGGACTATCTTTTTCATCCTCCGTTAAAGCTATTAGCCTCCGTTAGCTTGATTTTACCTTGAAACTCTTAACGGACTTAACGGACTTTGACGAAATAAATTCCAATTCAACTTTTAAGCACGGAATTGCCTCGAACTTCGTGCTAAAACACCATATAAAAGCCCGATTATGCATGAAAACCTACATTAAGCACAAATATACAAATAATAATGTTTCCAAAGCATAATTAACTCAAAAATAGCACAAAATAGAAGAAAATTCCCGGGAAAATTCATGGAAATCTTGGGCTCATCAATTTCTCGAAGACCATCACGACAATGAGGCTTCTAGATTTCCTTTATGCGCTTACGCTCCCCGTTTGGGCATCCCACGGTTGAGCTTCTTGATTGAGCATACGGATTTCTAGAGGACTCTCACCACGGTTAGGTTGCTCAGATTCTTAAAGACCTTCACCATGTTGAGGTTACTGGATTTCTTGAAGACCCTCACCACGTTGAGGTGCATTACCCTCCCATTAGAGCATCTCGCGGTCGAGATTTATCTTATCCTCCCGCTTGAGTTTATTCGCGGTCAAGTAGTTTATGCACTTTCCCGCGCTTACACTCCCCGCTCGAATTTACTCGCGGCTGAGTTTTATATTGTCCTCTCTCTTGAGTGTTACTCGCGGTTGAGTAGTACACTGCGCCTACATGCGCTTACACTCCCCGCTCGAGTTTACTCGCGGCTGAGCCTTATATTGTCCTCCCGCTCGAGTGTTACTCGCGGTTGAGTAGTACACAGCACCTACCTGCGCTTACGTTCCCCACTCGAATTTACTCGCGGCTGAGCTATATATTATCCTCCTGCTTGAATTTACTCGCGGTCGAGTAGATTATGCGCATTCCTGTGCTTACGCTCCCCGCTCGAGTTTACTCGCAGCTAAGCCTTATAATGTCCTCCCACTCGAGTGCTACTCGCGGTTGAGTAGTACACAACGCCTACCTGCGCTTACGCTCCCTGCTCAAGTTTACTCGTGGATGAGCCATATATTATCCTTCCGCTTGATTTTACTCACGGTCGAATAGATTATATATGCACATTCCCGCGCTTACGCTTCTCGCTGTTGAGCTTTATATATTTCTCATGCTCGAGTATTACTCGCGGTTGAGTAGTACACTGTGCTTACCTGCGCTTACGCTCCCTGCTCGAGTTTACTCATGGCTGAGCTTTTTATAGTCCTCCCGCTCGAGTTTACTCGCGTCTGAGCTTTATATAGTCCTCCCGCTCAAGTGTTACTCGCGGCTAAGCTTTATATTGCTCTTATGCGCTTACGTTCCCCGTTTGAGCATCCCATAGCTGATCTTCTTGCTAGAGCATCTCATTTATTGAAGACCCTCACCACGTTGAGGTTGTTAGATTCCTCGAAAACCTTTACCATGTTGAGGTTGCTGGCCTTCTTGAAGACCCTTACTGCGTTGAGGTACATTATCCTACCGCTCGAGCATCTCGCGATTGAGTAGATTATCCTCCCGCTCAAACATCTCGCGGTCGAGCTTTATTTTATTCTCCCGCTTGAGTATCTCGCGGTTGAGTAGATGTCTTGCTTGTCAGAAAATTATACTCCTTACACTTGAGATAAATCCTAAGGAATAAGGACTATGGGGATACTGAAGTGCCTATATTTAATCTGCCTCAAAAGGCATTTGGGCATCGCTTAGGCAAGTGAGCTCTCTACTACATTGGTCCACTATGCTTTACAGGACTACTAAACACTATGGGCCTGGCCCATGAGTAACAAGTCAACCATAATCCATCGGTATAAATAAACTCTACTAGCTCATAGTACGGGGACTCACACTCTTTCTCTTCTACAGTTTTCACTCCATACACGGGGGTTACGTGCCCTCCTGTTTTATCACATTGGAGAGCTTTGGGGGACATCCACACCCACTCATGGTGCTTATTTTGCAGAGATCTACATATAGTTAGATATCCGACTCAGACAACGATTTCATCACCAATTCGATCAACGAACGGCTCACGTATCTTGACGACTTTCGACACCCCCAATATGATGATATTTTTGCCACATCAACAATTATACAAATCTTTACTAATGATTTTATGTGTGTGTACATATATATATATATATATATATATATATATATATATATATATATATATATATATATATATATATATATATACACGCACACACACAAATATATATAGTAAAACGTAAGTAGGTAGGCCTTGATTTTCATTTGACTTCCATTTGAGATTTGATTAAGAGATAGTCGTTCGGTGGAGCTCTCAATTTGACTAATTTCATGTGAAGGTTGTGTCCTTTTTGGTATGTATTCAATTGAAAGAGTGTGACTTGTTTGATGAATTTGTATTATTCTAAATTGAATATAAGAAGAAATTTATATAGTTTAGTTCCAAGTAAATGGAATAACAAATGCATTATTATTATTGTAATTATTGTAATTATTATTGAAATATTGAGTGGTACGGTTAATGGCAATCACTAGCTATCAAGATTTAAAAAGTCTCTCCCCTCTCTCTTTCATGAGGGGAGGGAATTGAAGTCTTGCACGTTTTTTACAATTGGTCCCTCTCATTCATTACGATACGATACAAAAGGATCAAACTCGCATGGTTTCACTTTCCCTGCAATTTTAAGTAATCCTTATTATGACCATATATATATATATATATATATATATATATAATATTATATCTTTATGTCCGTATTTACGATATTGTGACAGTATATCTGATTTCGTTTATAAAAATGATAGTGCTTAAATAGAATGCGCGATTTAAAAAAAATGTTACAGTTGATAAGTACATTGCTTCAAATGATAATCTCAAGATGTCACTGTTCATGATATTAATTGTATGTGGTTACTTTGTAATAAGGTGAGAGAAAATAAAAAGTTAAAAATAGATAACTACTTCTCACATATGTGAATATGAGAGTGAATCTCAACCGTTAAAATTTTTAAGATAATTTAATCTAAACCTCTAAATAGTTTTAAACAATTACACATATTTGAGAAAGAACTCTAGTGTAATATAAATTTTTTAAAAGGGTCAAAATGAATCGACCCATCTCAATCCGACCTATTTAACTCATTTATTATTTGAGTTGTACTTGGTTGCAATCCGCTTCAACTCAACTCGTTACTGACAGGCATACTAATATATACACTCATATATGTCAAGGTCATGTCACCGGATCTTCCAAGAGGCAATGAACCATAGAGGACTCACCGACTAGGAGTGGGAAATTTTTCCCAAATTATTATTTTGTTTTGATTTTTTATATCAAACTTACCAAAATTTGACTAATATTTTTTTCTAAAACTGTATAACATGTAAATTTGTAGCAATTTAAAAAGTGTATATGCCAAATTTTAATTTGAAAAAAAAAATAATAGGATTGACTTTACAAAGTGAAAACATAGGTTTAACTTTAAAGTGGATGATGAATCCAATTCTGAATAAAGAAAAAAAAAAAGATGAATCCAATTCAAACCTTAATTCATCGGGTCGTTGATCTTCGAGGGGGTTAGTGAAGACTTTAACAACACGGTCTGGATCAGTACTTGAGACCTACCTTTGTGTTCTCAAGGAATTTTGGGCGGGCTAGCTTGAAGAAATTAAGAAACCGATTTGTTACAAAGATCATTAGCGAAGTACTAAAATTGGAAGAAATTGTTGGGCAGTCCCTTCGATAAAGTTTCAACAGCAACAATATGCTCTCTTTCATAAATTTCTTCCAACAATGCCCCATGTCATTATTCGATAGGTCGCGAGAGTTAAGGAGGCAGTATCCTATGGTGGTGGTTCGGGGGCAACGCGCTCAAAAGTAGGGGTGTAAATCGAAACCATTGATTCGGTTTTCGGTTTAAGACGTTCGGTTCGTTTCAAAATTGAAAACCACGCGATTCGATTTGGTTCACGATTTTTGGTATCGAACCAAACCGAACCGAACCAAACCACTCTATATATTTTTATTTATTTATTATATAATATATATTATATTACATTTATTAACTATTTTGAACCTTTGATTTATTCATAATATATATATATATATATATATATATATATATATATATATATATATATATAGACGGATATTAAACCAAACAAAATCTTGATTATTGGAGAACTATTATTTCTTCCATTGTTTGTGTTTATTTTAGAATTTGTATTGTTTTATTTATGATAATTTGTTGTTATTAGGTTATTTCCTAATTTTGATGTTAATTCCAACTTAAAATCTTATTTTTATTGTTATTTTTAATGTTGGTTAATTTAATTAAAAATAATTTATATAAACCACAAAACTGAACCAAATCGAGTGGTTCGGTTCGGTTCCAATTCTTACTCGGTTCGGTTCGGTTTGAGATTTTTAGAACCACTAGGAGGCAGTTCGGTTTGTGATTTTAGCATAAACCAAACCAAACTGAACCACTTACACCCCTATTCAAAAGCATAAACCAAACCAAACCGAAACGATTTTTCATTCATTAAAAGGCAAACGATTTTTCGTATAATACATTATGTATAATACTAGGAGGAAGAAGAAAGTTATGTAAAAATGGAGGAAGAAGAAAGTGGAAGAAATGCAGAACCAGTTTGAATTGTGATGCATTAATTTGGGATCACAATGCATCACTATGAAATGATAATGATAAATTGGGTTTGCGATACAAAAAATCTCAAAATTGGATTCGCAATGCACAAATTGGGTTCGCTATACAGAAAATCTCAATGCACAAATTGGAATCGCGATACTCAAATGTTCCTGATACTTAGCGTGCTTTTGGCTCATTTAGGGCATCATAATTTTTTCGTCCCCAAAAGAGCATTTTTCCGATTAAAAGAACGTAGGGTACTGTAGCAGTTAAAAATTATTCAGAGTGGACCGGCCCGAATTTCACCCTTGAAATTGATGATTGAGATCATTTCACATGGTAAAAGATGCTTTTAAAACAAATAATTACAGGGTTAACAGTGATTTTCAATCACCGTTGGTTGTTATTCAAATTGAGAGAAAGACGTAATTGAGAAGTTGGTTGGTGATTATAGGATACTATTCTGGAACATATGTATAAAAAGATGGCAAAAATTTAAGAAAAAAAGTTTTACGACTATTTTTTGTAAGACATGTCATTTTTATCCGACCCACTATGTGTTAGGATTGAGCTGTTAGAGAATAAGTTCTGTCTTATGAATAAAGATGTATTCTAAATAGTAGTGAAGATAGATCATAATTACAAAAATATTGAAGCATAATTATGATTATGACGGTGAAGCAATGTTAAGATTTTTTGGAATTATTGGATGAAGTTTATTAAAATATTTGGATAAATGAAATAATTATGAAGAAGAAAAAGAAAGAGGAGATATTTAAATAGGGAAGTTGGGGTTTGCGAAAAGGAAAATAAATAAGGTTATTATAGAGAAATAAATAATGGTAAAACTAAAAGAAAACAATAAATTGGGATCGATTCCGCGTTCAATTTTGATTTGATTGGGGGTAAGGAAGAGGGCAAGTAAAGTAAAGTATATATATATAAATTGGTTTGGTTTACAATTTTAAGAACCGAATCATTGTTTTTAAAATTGGTTCTAGATAATATTATATATATATATATATATAGTTATTTAGTTATTTATTAATGTTTTTTTACACAAAATAAAACCCTAAATTGGATATAAATACCGATATACAATTCAATTGATCTCTTAGATCTTATTTTATGGATCTCATTCATTCAACCCCTAACTAATTCAAAAATTATACATCATATACCGACATCTCTTAGTATCTATGTGATGTAGATTTTCTATCTCGGTAAAATCGTGGTACTATGCATCCTCCTTAATTATCGAATGTGACACATCGACTTTCATGATATCGTGTGCCCGCCGACATGAGTTTTCTATTGAAGAATACTATAACGTTGCTTTGGTTGGATGCTATTATCGAATTGGGAACGTGAAGACATTGCTAGGTCCTTGAGACATCTCAATGGCTTGACTCGCTTGAAGCTCTATTGGTCCAACCGTGTTTAGTCGAGGTCTAACATGATTAGATATAAATAAGCCCATTTAGGCATTGCTTGAATAAGCTCTCTATGTATAAATCTATGTATAATTTAACATATCTTTGACTTGGGCTAGAGTAAAGCTTGAGCTCGTTTTAAAATAAAAGAGTTGAGCTTGAACACCT
This sequence comes from Codonopsis lanceolata, assembly GCA_013146195.2. Classification (NCBI taxonomy): domain Eukaryota; kingdom Viridiplantae; phylum Streptophyta; class Magnoliopsida; order Asterales; family Campanulaceae; genus Codonopsis; species Codonopsis lanceolata. Next base: position 89,398,856 of record CM028381.1, read on the forward strand.
AAGACCATAGAACCATAGCCCCTCTTAAATTTTGATTGGGCTTTAGAAGCCAATAAATAGAGTGGTTTAAATGTTGTGATGCAAATTTTCCTTTGGGAAAAATGTTACTCATAAACTACTTTAGGAATGTGACTTGACTTTTGATATGTTTATTGTAGCTTTTTGATCTTGTCCTCTATTAATTATTACGTATTTGTTAGGATGATATTCTTGCATTGCTATTGAGTAGTTCTTGTTCTTCAACATGGTAAAGCTTGTATTGCTTTTGACTTGGTGAGTATTGTTCTAATTAATATGTAAGTACAATAAACATGAAATATTGTAGTTAGTGAACTTGGTAAAGTGTAGGCACTTGTTTTTATCGCAACATGCTTAGTGATCAAGCCTGATTGGCTTGATCCTTGAATGTTTGTCAACATGAGCATGGCTTGAACGCACAGGAACACTTGTTTATGAGTAGCCTGTTTGTCTTACATCCTACTTTCGATTAGAAGACGGAAAGTGTGTTGTGGTCGATGGAGAAAAAATGATATTGATAAGCTCATAGATTTATGTTAGGTTCATATTTCACTTATCAATATCACTAATTATGATCTTTAAGATTTATGTATGTTCATATGTTCTATGCTGTGTAATAAACCAATCATTCTTATTTATGTACTATTTAGTTGCCTTGATAAGCTATGACAAGATTGCTGTTTTTTTGAATTTGCATAAGTGCATCAAAGAAAGAAGAGGAGGCAAAAGAAATCAAGAAATCATCTTTAGCTAATTAGCTCCGAGAGACATTTCTAATGTTTTACTTTAGTACTTTTTAGTTTTTATTTTAATAGAAGGTTGTTTCCTTTTTAGTTTGTACTTTAATCGAAGGTTGTTTCCAAAAAACATGTTTGATTTTGAATGTACTTTTATTGAAGTTTGTTTAATCTTTTTATAAAGTTTAAGTCTTTAAAATTTCATTATATATTTGTATTAAACAAAAAACAAAGAAATCATAGTATTGGTTTGATCGTCTTCGAATAACACATATTGGGTTGAAAATTTTTGAGAATCGGATTATTGGTAAAAAAGTCACCCCTAATATATATAAATAAATGTTAATGTCTGAGTCACTCTTATTTTATATTAAAATATAGATATTTTATGACATAATATATTTTTATTGATTAGATATTTTATGGATCTCATCATTCTAACTAATAAGAATATATCACATCATATAATATCCGTATTTTAGTATAAAATAAGAATTGCCCATAAATAAATATATAATCCCGATTCCCGTCCCCCATTTAAAGGAGTTGCTCTCAACTTCTCAACAAACAACCTCCCTGCACCCTCATTTAATAAATGCTCCGTAGTATATTCATACTTAATACTAATTACTTATACAGTAAAGACAGAGAGAAAGAAAGAGCCCCTCTGCTCTGCTCTTCTTCCAAGTTCCAACAACTTTTCCTCCAAATCCAATGGAGGTACAGGTACAATCAAAGGAAGGGGATCCACTCAGAGGCGCCGATCGCAACCTCAACCGCAAACGTAGGAGGAGATGCATATGTCTATCGGCCATCATCATCATCGCCGCCCTCCTTGTACTCATTCTCGTTTTAGCCTTCACCGTCTTCAAGCCCAAACGCCCCGTCACTACCATCACCTCCCTATCTCTCAAAAACTTTGATCTCAACCTTGATATTATCAGGTTCAGGGTCTCCCTTAACGTCACCCTCGACGCCAATATCTCCGTTAAGAACCCTAACAAGGTCGGATTCAAATACGCCAACGCCTCAGCCCTTGTCAGGTACAGGGGCACTGTTGTTGCCGAGGTTCCCATACCTGCCGGCAAAATTGGGGCCGATAAGACCACCTCAATGAATTTGACGATCACGGTTCTGGCGGATCGGTTGCTCTCCACTTCCAATCTGTATTCTGACATTATTTCCGGCAGCTTGCCCCTCACTACTTCCACCAGAATAGCGGGTAAAGTGCGCATCATATTTTTCAACGTTAACGTCGTGTCTTCCACTGCGTGCGATTTGAATGTGGACGTGTCCTCTAGAACGATCCGCAACCAAACTTGCCATTACAAGACAAAACTATAGTACAACCCTTAACCCTATTTTATTAAATTTTACTACTCAGTTACTCTTTTGTTGATTGATATTATCATTTATTCGACGATTAGTGTGCAGTGCAGATGGTGTTCATAGTTCATAGTTCATACACATACTTTTATTTGTTTGCTTGCTAGCTAGCTAGCTATATGTCTATATACTTTGTATTGCAATAAACACTAGTACTTGTGGACTATTTATTTATATATATATATATATGTTTCTCTTTATTGAATTGTTAATGTTGGGTGTATCAGTATGTGTATGTAATGACAATTAGGCAATTAGCCATGGGTATTACTATTTTTAAGAGTAGCAGTTTAATATGGTACTCCTCTAGTACCCACAGAATTCATATTCATATTCGATTTACGACTGTACAACTACTTAAGTTGTAATTCATATTCATGCCTTGCCAAGGAGGCTAAAATCAAAGCTTTAAGCTTTATAGGTGTCCCTCCATCCTACATTCTTTTAACTACTCCCGTAGGTGTAGGTCTCAAGTCTCATGTCGGTAAGACAAAATCCTAATGCGTTGGTAATACAGAGCCCCACCTCCTAATTTTTTGTCTTTTAATTTTCCAAGTGTTTGGAAGAGTAGGACAAAGATTAAATAAGTTTTCTCTCACTACTTTGATATGTGTTACTAATAGGTTTTGAGAATTGGGTGGATTGAATTTGATTTGAGTTTGGTTGGAATGAATAATGTGTTAAAATATGTCAAAACTTATTAGAACTCAAATGTTAAATGGATTGGGTCAGAATGGGTTAGGTTGAAACGGGTTAAAGCGGATTGACCCTTCTCAACCTAAAAAACATAAATTTATAGCATAAAAAATTACGGGTTAAAATGTGTAATAAATCCGACCCGATACAATCAGTTAATGTTATTGGGTCAAAATGGGTTACTCACTTCAATCCAATAATATTAATAGATTAGGGTTGGATAATTAGTAGATTGTGTTGAATGAGTTAATGGATAATGAGTTACGATTATCATCGGACTTAATTACTAATATTTAATTGGATATATGAGCTGGAATCAGATTTACATTGCAGGAACAAAAAGTAGCATTGTTTAGTCCCGAGGAAATAAATATACCGACCTTTTTTTTTAAAGCCGCTCTCAGCCTCTGACCGTCACGGGGACTTTATTGTTACAGTATCAACTTCCATCCAAATCCTTTGTTTCTTAATATTGTGAATTAATCAATCTTTGTATTTATTGATTGAAGCTTTTCGGGTAGAAAATTGAATTATTTGCACTTTATTTGTATCCAGCCTCAACCTGCCTCCTATTAATATTATACTATTACTCTACTTTTTAGCGCCTATGTTACTTACAAGAACTATTATTTTTTTTAAAAAAAAAATAAATAAATAAATTCATAGAATGTAAAACTATGTTGTTTGACTCGAGGCTCGAGCTAACCTGTATAAGCTCTTTCAAGTTTCGATACCAATTCAGATAAGACGGATTGTTATGGCTCACTAAGAGCATCCACAATGGTGGATCTCTAAACCACTCTTCAAACACCTTGTTTTTTGTGTCAATTACACTTTTTCAACACTCCAAAAAAGAATCCACTCCAATAAGTAGTCTCTATATTTCTCTAAAATTTAAAATCTCTCAAATATTAACTAACAAACCTAATTACAAATATATTTTTCATCATTTTTATTTCTATTTTTCCAACACAATTTGATGAAATGTTTTATATTTTAAATTTATAAAATATACTTATTCCGTTCCGGACAAAGATTTCCCGTTTGAAAGTCAAACTTTTTAAGAAAATGTCACTTTTAATAATTCATTTGTAATAAAATGACTTTGTTATGCCTTAATTTTTGAAAGTAAACTCTTTCAGTGAAACATCCAAAAGTGAATTAGTTGACTCTTTGCCCGGAATGGAGGGAGTAAATAAAATATGTATCTCTTTAGATCTATATAATTGATAAATAAAATTTTATGATAATGTAGTACCAAAAAGAATTATTTTTGGGATGTTTCAATTGCTTGCAACGAAAAAAAAAACATAAAGAAAAAGAAAGTGATATACTCACTCCGTTTTGGGTAAAGAGTCCACTATTCCATTTTGAAATGTTTCAGTTAAAAAGTTTATTTTAAAAAATGAAGGCATAAAAATATCATTTTATTACTTATAGACTACTAAAAGTGTCATTTTATTTTAAAAAATTGACTTTCAAACGGGAACTCTTTGCCCGAAATGAATGACGTAATTAATTTTTAATAAAATAAATTTTAACATGGTTAAATATTAATTGGAAAATGCTAGCAACCTTGTATTTGGAGAGAGATATATGTTACTATTCAAGCTAAATAACTCTTCAAATTAGAAGAGTTGTTTACTTGACTTTGGAGATAGAGAGTTGGTTTTGGCTCCCATTGTAGGCTTAATTGGAGCTAAAAATCTCTAAAATAGGTTTTAGAGAGTTTGTAGTTGGTGTTGTTGTTGTTGCTCTAATAACATATTCTTTGTTGGGTCCTTTACAACACGTAGAGCCTTCAACTTCAATGATCCTCTTCCTTACAGTTTATATAAATTGGAAGAAAGAAAAAAAAAAAAAGGCAACACCATCTCTACATATGTAGTTGTCCACCTTGCAAGTTGCAAATTAAGGTCGTGAAAACTGAAAACTGAAAACTGGAATACCCCATGCGATATTTGTATATTTGAATTTTGCTCATTCTTACACTAAAACCTACTTCTTCAACAGTCTCAACTAATCGGATTTTACAAGTTCCCAATCAATTACATCTATCCAACTGTGAACCATTCACTGAACCACCACCTGTCCAATATTCACAACACCATTGGCTGAACCCTATGCTACTCATATTTGTTGCTACAAAAAATCAAATCAGTAATTAGGAAACACCATTCCTTTGTCTCCTTATTACTTAGATACTACCAAGTTTCTGTAAAACCTCCTCTTTGAGACTTTGACTTTACCCAACGAGTTAAAAAAAAAAAAACCCCATCAGTCATATAGCCATCAATCCCAAGAAGCTTCAGAGATTGTGTCACAGATGAACACCATCCATCTTGAATCTTGGTAGTAATCCACTCACAAAGAATTCCATCAGTTCCATCTATGCTTGTGCATTTAGCCAAAATTTTGGTAAATTTTTTCTGATTTATCAACAACTTAAAATAAGACACTTAAAAGATTTTCATACTGACCAATACAGCAATACAAACTCACAGGTTCAAGGTCGGCTAAGAGATATTTTTGTTATACTATCAACAAAATGCTAACAGGACATTAAAACATCTATTCATCTCTTACAGTCTCATACCAATCACTGCTAACTGTTGAGAGATCAGTTAGTTCCAAAATAACTACAAATGAGCATCCATTTTTGGACAGAGGTAGTACCACCTATTCAAATTGAATGAATCATCTGATGTAAGATACAACTTACTTTTGCTAGTTGTCAATTAGGGACTCTCAGTTTAGGGCATTCGACGAAAGGAAAGATGATGGGGTTCAGCCAGGGATGATCACCTTGATGTAACATCCATAACGCCTAGGCAGGTGTACATGATATATAGCACTTCATTTGTTTTCCAGGGTAATATTAGAATCTACAACTGTAAGATGACGGCAAAACAGTGAATGTCTTCAAGTTATAGGGGAAATTCAACTTTCATTTTGTCATCCAGTTCCCCTACCCACCTTCACTCCATTGAGGGTAGTGAGAAGCCTCTCTTTCTTTTCTTTTTTTCATTTTCTTTTTGAACGGCCAAAGAGAATTATTTTTATTAATTAAAGGAAAGGATATACACCAAAAGTATACATTTACAGAAAAAATTCCATTATACTCCCTTTGTTCTAGGCAAAGAATCTCCGTTTTAAAATCAATTTTTTTCAAAAAAATGACACTTTTAGTAATTCATTGATAATAAAATAACACTTGTATGCCATAATTTTTTAAAATTGACTCTTTAAATGAAACATTCTAAAATGGAATAGTGGTGGACTCTTTGCTCGGAATGGAGGGAGTATCGAACACCACAATTCTAAACATAATCAATTGTTCACACCGCTAGCCACCTCCCCTAAATAGTTTTTTTGCTACATCCAAACTCATACATAACCAAAAACTAGCAGCCCCATACACAATCAACCAACATAGTAACCACAGCATTAACACATAAAGAAGTGGCAGAAGAGAGTCGCACTAAATAATCTTGAAACAATACCACCAAACTTGAAAAGCCTCACTCTTCTACATACCTGTTTGGCCAACTGATCAGCTAACGTGATTCTTTCTAGGTATCTACACCACAACAATGTTTTTTACCTCTTTGTCACCCAATTAATCACCTCAAACATGTCCATGGAAAACACACCTATTTTTGCCAAGTTTTCACACCTATTTTGCCAACTAATCAGCTACACATGGTTCATTCTGGGATTTTTATTGAACATGGTCACTGTAAGCAGGTAAAGTGTCTGTTGCATACCATTTGGTATCCTTAAAAACCATTTCTACAATATGTTAACAGAGTCAGAAATTGCTAATCCTCCTTGAGACCACCCTCTTTCTATTTGGATTTCTGTGTTCTGCTGAAACAACACATCTACCCACTATTCGTAACCATTTTTTTTTATTGCCTTTGATGTAGCACCCTCATCATAAACACCTGAGATTCCACTCATCAACTCACCCTTTCCATAATGTTAAAATGCTAATTAAAAAACCACCAGAGACCTTCCAAAATTTCAGCACCACTCAAAACTCTGCTCACCATATGCTCTTCCTATCCCCCAAAAATCATGCCAACCAAATAAGTTGCATCTCATGCGACACCCCCACATGTACACCACACTGCACATGTCACATACAGTCCAGAGTATCAACAACTTAAAGATACAGATGCATAGCTCCAAATATTGAAAGGAAGAAGACTAGGCAATTAAAAGTCAATTTGAATATACAGGCTACACATTTTTCAGAGACATATGGCTCCGAGTAATTAACCAAACAATACGTAAGAAGTTCAATTACTAATATTCTGAGGAGAAAATAAAACAGCGGTGAATCTACCTACTTTGTCCAGTTGATTTGGATGGCAGTGGCGAAGCATTCTCAATCTCTGCTTCATTCAGTGGCACTGATCTCTGCTTCCTCTAGTGAGAAGGTGCAGCATCTAAAAGCATTAATAGTAGTAAGAAGTCCATACGATCTTAATTCTATCACAGGAACATCACAAGTATGGGAACACTAACCTCCAGAATTGCGAAGTTTAGATGACCTATGCCTCCATAACCATTGGACAAGGAGTGAGCAGTGAATACCCAGAGCAACATGGATTTATATACACCCACTACCAACAGCCGCTGTTTAAACTGGGAGACTAGTGCACTTTAAAAGACAGTGTGAACTATGCACCTCTCATATTGAAAGTGTCAAGAACGGCTCCTAAAGCTTGCAATTTTTGCCTAATTATTTCAAGAAAAATCCAGAGAGCTGTTCTAATCAAAATAATTGATCAACCAAGTATAGTTCATGTGAGATATATGCACAAAATTAGCACGATATTAATGGTGCAACATCTTTTGTTATCACGAAACAGATAAAAAAAACTAGCAATCGTCCAAGTCTAGTTCATGATATAATAACTATACATTGACACAAGGATACAAAATTGGTGAGAAAGAGTAATCTCATCTCCTATCAATACAACTTCTTTCCTAACAAGAAGTTAATACATATCCTAAAAGGAAATAAGTTGAATCTTACAAAATAAACAGGGTGTCCAAACATGTTGATCAATGACACATATGAGTCAGTTATCACAGCAACTACTATCAAAGTTGTAGTCCTTGGAGAACACAGCAAGAGTTGTTGAGGCTACTAGGCTAGGGTACATACTACCTTAAAATCAGAACTCAAGCCTTTTGCATAAACCCAGGTCAATGTTCCTTAACTTCCTTGGGGGCTTTGAGGGCGGACCAGGACATGTCTCCGCAATCCAATTAAGACAAGGTGCAGCAGGTGGCGTCTTGAACCCATCAGGACTTGGAGGACCTGAGGATGAAAATTCTGAAAGAAGTTCCTCGGTCAGTTTCGAAATGATAGCTTTGAGAAGTGTGTCATATACAGTCTCCAGTAACATGTCTTCATCAGATATGGTTTCATCAGCGGCATCGCTGGCAGGCTTTGCTTCTCCATCAACATTCGAAGAGGAATGAAAGTTAAGCCTCCGCACAATGTATCCTCGTGACTCTAGAAGATATTTGGTGCATTGGGGAGCAAGCATGAGCTTATTAGGACCAGGAGCAAAGGGGTCAAAAACACGTTCTTTAGGGGTACAGGGGGTGTTTTCAGTTGAAGAGCTCAGGTCATCATCATTTTGGTGAGAGTGGGAATCGAAATCAAAACATCTAGGAGGTGAAGAAAACGTTGTCAGGGGGGATGTAAAATTAGACATGACATCGGCACTCTCTTTGTTCGAATCGGGGGTTATAGGACCGAGGGAAGCTTCCCCATTGGATAGTAGGTGCGGAGGTGGAGATAGCTCATCGCAGGCTTTCACATCCATAGCATAACTGTTATTGATTGTACCGTCTGCAGTTTCATGAGGCAAAATATCAGCATTCTTCGATTGATGCAAGCTGGCATGGGTTTCCATATCTGTAAGAAAGAAATCAAACGTCACGAAAATTGAAGGAAGGCGCAAACAGGCAAAAAAAAAAAAAAAACCCTAAAAAACAAATCAATGCATGTCCTGATAAGGGAAACGGTGATTGGAAATAAAGGGAAAATGCATAATAAAGAGCTTCAATATTTAATATAAATAGATAGATATAAAGAAGAAGAAGAAATGATAGCATTAAAAACCCTAAAAACCAAGCATTAACATTGAACAGTAAAGAAAAGAGCAAACCGATAAGAAAGAGATAGAGAGAAGAAATTGAGGAAACCTGTGAATTGGATTGAGTATGGTGGGCAAAGAGAGGAGATGGAGTGAGAGGAATAATAAGAGCAGAGCAGGGCAGCGTTTTGTGGTGGTGGCTGCCGCTGGAACTGGGAGGAGAGAGGAGGGAGGTGGGGTTGCGTCTATTGACTATTGAGTACTCTGGGTTGGGTTGGGTTCTGTTCTCGAGATGATGATTAAAACACAAAACACATTCAGCCGACTCGACTCGGTACTCACTCACCAACTTCAACTCAACTCTCATTTGTACAAACGGTTTAAACCGGTGGTTCCAAATTCGAAATGTTTACCGTAGGGGAAAAGTTCTGAACTTGAAACGTGTGGCCGGTTCACGGTCCAAAACCGTTTTTCAATTATTTGTTTTATTTTTAAACCATTTTATGGTCAATTTTTTAAAAACCATCTTTAAACACTTGTAAACTTTGTATAAAATATTTTTTGAATATTTTTAAGTTATCAAAGGTAATTCTTTTAAATATTTTAAATTTTGTAAAATAAACAAAAATATTTAAAAAACTAAGGGCTAAATGCACCATTAATCTTTAAACTTTGGTCAAGTCCATCATTAGTCTCCTAATTTCAAAAGTGATCACCATTGACTAAACATCACCTTTTTGTTCACCGCTAGTCACTAACCTTCACGCCGTTTGTGTATTGACGTTAAGTGAGCATGTGTCACTCACATGCACAAAAATTGAGGGTAAAACAGACTTCTTCATTTCAAATAAGGGGTCAATTTGTTATCATCATCAAAATAGGGAGTCATGGAGAACTTCATAAAAATAATACCCAATTCATCTTCTCCCTCACACTCGACATAATTACATTTGAATTCACTAGAACTTGCTACTACCTCCGTCCCTAAATAATCGTCCTAGTTGACCCGGCGCACAGTTTAAGAAAAAAACAATTGACTTGATTATTTATATTAGTTTAATGTGTAGTTTCCTTTAATATCCATGTGTATGTGGCTCATAATTAAAGTAGAGTGAAAAGTAAGGGTAAAGTGGTAAAAGTGATGTTCTAAAATGATAAGTTTCAAAGTTGACAGTTATTTTAGGACGGACGAAAAATGAAAGAATGACGATAATTTAGGGACGGAGGGAGTATTTCATTACAGGCTCATCACTTGTCCATCATTAAACCAAACGAACAACTAAAATGCCAGCCTTAAAACTAGGGGTGAGCTTGGTCCGGTTTGGTCCATTTTTTTGGAAAAACTGAGAGAACCAGGACCAGACCAATAGTCCGGTTCTTAAAAAATATAGAACCAGGACCAACCCAATATGTCTGAGAACCAATACATTGGTCCGGTCCAGAACCAATTGAAGACGTACGAGAACCAGGACCGGATCAATACGATGCGTATCTTTGATTAAGAGGATAACTAGATTTTCTAAAAAACAATGATCAATAATCAAATCATGTTCTTACTTCATACAACATTTTGTTGAGTTCGTTGTTCTTGTGAAAATAAACTAAAGGTAAAAAATCATTACTTTCAAATTAATAAAGAGAAACGAAAATGAAAGTTGTAAGGAAATTTATTGCAAGTCATCTTCCTCTCCGATACCCCTATGGTTAATTTAATTAATTTACAGGTAACAATCCTTCAAACTAATAATGTTTGGAATCACAAAAAGATGATGAAATTAATTAATAGGGAAGAACAATGTTTTCCCTCCTATTTTCTCTTTAATCAAATAAGGAAACTTGGTCGAATATTGAATCAAATTATTATATATTTTCTTTAGGTTGTAAGTAGTATCCCTTTTATTATCTTCTTATCAATTTATATATATATATATATATATATATATATATATATATATATATATATTAATTATACTATATTAGTATATTATATATAATAAAATAATAATAAATACACATTGGTCCGGTTTGGTCCGGTTCTGCGTTTTTAGTTTCTGGAACCGGGGACCGACCCAATTGTCCGGTTCTGTAAAAATTCAGATCCAGGACCAATCCAAAGTATTGGTCCGGTCCATTTTTGACTGGTCCGATCCGGTTCCGGAAAAATTCTACTCACCCCTGCTTAAAACTACTACCGACAACAACACGGAAGCCCTTCAGGTGGTGTTTGCTGCTGGTGGCACCAGAGGTCACATCTACCATGCAATCGCCATTGTAGACAAGCTCAAATCCATATACCCAAACACTCTTCCCCGGAACCCCAACTGGAATGGAAAGTAGCGTCGTCCCAGCCGCTGGTTACCCTTTCGTCTCCATCTCTTTCGCCACGACCACTCCTCCAAATATCTTCCAATTTCCTTACAATCTCATCAAAACCCTAATTCAAAGTTGATGCCAATTGCATGAATTTAACCCCCCAAATTGTAGTTTGAACAGGTGGCTATGTTTCTTTCCCTATCCGCCTTGCTGACCACACTGAATGGCAAAAAGTTAGTGATTCAGGAACATAATTTGGTTCTTGGAACGGCCAATTGGGTTCTTTCCCTATTGGTCTAGAAAATATTCGTTGCTTTCAATCAAGTGTTGAATGTTTTCCTACTGCCACTGTGGTGTTTGGGAATTCAGATCATCGGTCGGTTATCTGGAATGATTTTAAGGTTTTTGATCTCCGCATTTTGAGATGTTGGGGGAATGGAGCGGTGGTTCAGAATTTTAATGGAGGCTGAACTGAGAAGATGATGGGTATTAAAATTTTCAATTGGCCCCCCTTATTTTGATGATGTTATTCATGACCTCTGCTTTAATAATGATAACAAATTGATCCCTTATTTGAAATGAAAAAGTCTATTTTGCCCTCAAATTTTGTAATGTGAGCTGCACATGCTGACTTAACGGTAATACACAAACGTCGTGAGGGCTAGGGACTAGCGGTGAACAAAAAGAGCGATGTTTGGTCAATGGTGATAACTTTTGAAGTTAGAGGACAGATGATGGATTTGGCTAAAGTTCAGGGACTAATGGTGCATTTAGCCCAAAAACAGGTACGGTACATGTGCACACCTTAAATTAGTACCCCTAATTTTGAATGTCCTATAAAATATAATTACAAATTAAAAATAGACTAAAAGTTACTCTTAGAACGTTTCAAGGGGCCAAAACGATAAAAGAAACTCAAAAGGGCTTAAAAAGACAAACGAAGGACAGAAGGGGGGTAATTGAAAGATTTTTCAAAGGAATACAATTCGGGGTGCCGCGCCCAGATATGTATGTGTTGCGCCCAAATGTGTTTGTGCAGCGCCCTGAATTGCTTTGCATGTTGCTGCTCCTCGTCACTGCGTGCGTCCGATCACCTCCGTCGTCGGTTGCCATCACCCGTTATTCCTCTTCACTAGTTATAGAGCCCGCGCTCCGCACGTGTTCTTTTAGTGATAATACTAATATAATTTTTAAATGTGACATACATTTCTTCTTTTAGTAATAGTGGTAGTATACTTTTTAAACTTTTAGGCATTATGATTTATATATGTTGAAATATAAAATCAACATCATTTTCTAACAAATGTGGAATATATATATATATATATATATATATATATATATATATATATATATATACATATTGGTAATAATAGTGGAAGTCTTCTAATTAACGTGAGATACATAATAATTAATAATAATAGTAAAAGTAATTCATTTTAACACTTTTGAAAGATACATCAATTATATTAATAATAATAATAATAAAAGTCTTTTATCTTAAATCTTTTGAAACCAACATCATTTTCTAACGAATGCGTGATACATCTATTCTATTAATAATAATAGTAGAAGTCTTTTATCTTAAAACTTTTGAAACCAACATTATTTTCTATATAATATGAGATACATCTCTTCTATTGTTAGTAAAATAATTTTATCTACCAACTTTTAAACTAAATTAATTCTTTATAACCAATGAGGAATAAATCATTTTTATTGGTAAGATTTTACTTAAGGATTTTTAAAGCTAATATCAACTTATAACAAATGTGAACATGTACCTTCTTTTGTTAGTTTAGTAAAAGTCATTTATCTAAATACTTTTTAAATCAGTATCAATTTTTAACCAATGTTTGTTACATCACTTTTATTAGTAATTATAGTAGAGATCCATCTTATATTGGTTATGAATTAATGTTTATTTTAGAAATTATTAAAGTACTCACCTAATACTTGTTGAAAAATTAGTGTTTTTAGAGAAAAAAAATTATGCAGCTTGAGACACGAATTTCTTTACGTGCCATTTGTTTGTTGGCAAAGGTAATTGTGCAAATGTGTTCTACTCGGTGAGAGCATCAAAATTATATATTTATTTGTACAAATCGAGTTTTAGATGAATAAGATATCAAAGTTTAAAGTATGGTGTTAGACGTAGATCATTAGAATAAAGTACTCATCTAATGCCAATATAATACTATTATCTCATATTGATTAAGAAATGATGTTGGTAGTAAAAGTCTTTCTATATAAGATTTCCACTATTATTAACAATAGAAGAAAATAATAGTAAATGATTAATATCACAATATCATATTAACTATTGGTGTGCCCGGCCTACGCCGGGTCACGAGTAAAGCACGAGCTACCATCACGTGCCAGTCATGAGCGTAATCAATGTAGGCCCCGCCGGCCTCACAAGCAAAATAATGGAAGCATTAAGCAGCGGGCAGTGCAGCTCCCGTCCAAACCTGGCCGGGCACAGGCCTTGCCTGTCCGACCAGGGGCCACGCCCGAGCACCACACTCACACCTAACAGAGGAATCAGATTCATCTTTTCCAAACCTGGTCGAGCATTGGTCCTGCCTGCCCGACCAGGGGCCATCCCTCGGATCTATACTAACTTCAGAGCAGTGCGTATCAAGCAGCCAGGCAAAGCCTTGCTTGCCCGGGTACATAAAAGTTGGTACCGCAGAGCAATTAGAATAAACAATTAAACTATTGAACGGCGGTGCAAAAATTAAGGCAATAAAATTGATGAATCGCGGTTCAATAGTCAATGCACCGCGATTCATTTATGTAGCGTTTCTCATGCTCATTAAGGGTATCACTGTCTTTTCACGTCCAAAAATGTCTTTTTTTATTGAAAAAAAACAACGGTACTGGAGCGATTAAAAACTTTGAAAAGTAGACCGGACCGCATTTTCCCTCTTTTTTAGGTAAAATTGAGGGTCGGTCCCCTTTTCCAAGTTTTTATTCGCTAAAGTATCATCTTTTTTTATTTTTAACCGCAAAAAAGTCACCTTTGGACTGAAAAATATTACGTTACCCTTAATGAGTGTGAGACGTGTGTAACGGTTGACTAACCTCTGAATCGCGGTTCATAGTTGTATATACCGTGGTGCAAAACATATATTTCAAATTAAATTTGTACTGCTATATATAAAAATGTTGTATCGAGATATAAATACATGTTTACTTAGATTTCTTTATTCAAATATTAAGTGAATTACTATTTTTGTATCGCGGTGCTAAACATATATTTCAAATTTAATTTATACCGCAATATATAAAAAAGTTGCACCGTGATACAAATATTTATAACTTCAATTTTTCTATTAAAACTTAAACAATGTAAAAACAATATATTTGTGAACCACAGTACAAAAATATGTAAAATTAATTGATGAAGAAAACTTTGCACCACGATATATAAATTTGCACCTTATAAACTTTGTACCGCGATATATAAACTTCCTGTAAAAAATATTTTAAAATGAATCTTTGAATCGCGATGAATATATTTGTGAAGCGCGATTCAAAAATATGTAAATTTAATTGATGAAGGAAACTTTACACCGTGATATATAAACTTGCACTTTATAAACTTTGCATCACGATATATAAACTTGTTAAAAAAAAGTAATTAAAGATTTTCTTTGACTTTCAATTCACAAAGTTGAACGACCCACTATCAACCGCACACCACATGCTTCTTTGGTTGCATTACAATTTATCCATGATGCCGTTTGGTAGCCAGAATTAAGACCAGATAGGATTAATAAGCCGAGTTGTCTAATGTTTGGTACACAATAAATGGTCGGAACTAATAGTACGAGTTATCCGGATAAAGTTATTATTCCCTCACTATTAATACCAAGGGGGAGGGTGGTATTATTAGGGCCCTCATTGAAAAAAATTGGGATTAACATTTGTAATCTCAAAACTACCCCCAATATACAAGTGAGGATTAATAGCGAGGGCACTAATAATACTGAGATTAATAATACTGATTATCCTTATCCGACTACCAAACAAACCCCATGTGTTTCCGTAATAATAGAAAAACAATTAGGATTTAAGACTAAGATTGATATGGGTAAAACTCTTTGACCTCGAAATCAATATTTTCGGTGCTTTTGCTAACAGGGGATAGAGAGTCAATATCCACATTAATAGCTTGATCATGCAATTCTATGTTTATGCAAGGCAAAACGCACCTTTAGGCGACTGTACTTTTTTAAAAAAATGCAATTAGGTCACTGAGACGTCAAAATTTTCGGAGCGGCCACTGTACCAGACTTATCTAACATGTTAACCAAATTTTTGGATGGACGTTAAATTTGGACGTTAACTTAGATTAAATACATATTTTGCCTTCGTCTTCATCATCATTCTCTGGATCAATTGAGCTATCGAACCCAGAAAAATTGAACTCAAAGTATGCAGATTAACCTGGAAAAATTGAACACAAAGTATGCAGAAAAAGAAAACCGAGCTATGAGCAAGAATCATATCATGTGTATATAACCCAAGTTAACCCAATCATACTACTGCTGGTTGCAGGAAAAAAAGTCTTTCAAGATCCCTTTCCATTTCCTATGTTCTCAGTAAAGATGTTATTTCCTGGTGCAACAGCAAGCACTAGTTTAACTTGGGGACGCCCAATTTGTTAACTCCTCCCCTCTCGTCCTCCTCTTCCCTCAACGGATTTTTCAAAGCCACAATAGTCGCCTCCATTAATCTCATCCACCCTCTTTCTACTATGCGAGCTCACTCCCTATTTCCTCTACCGTTGTTCTCTTTCACTGAGTTCCTCCATCGCAACTCGATTGGCTGCATTGCTAAAACAATTGCGTTCGAATTGCTCTCCAATTTTCCAGATCTAGGTTACACCAATTTTCCAGATCTCCCTGGTCCATGCCTAGATATGGACTTGTTAATCTCGATTTGCCCTCATTCTCTTTCTTGGAAAAATTAGAAACTGCAAAATTGGAGCAGAGACGACGGAGCCTTGTCCGACAATGGAGAAGGCGAGTGAAATCGGAGGGGGTGTTAGAATGAAGATAGAGAGAGCATGACATGGCTGGAGCTAGAGTACGGCTCTATTCAGAGATGGAGAGAGATTGGAAATGATGATGCTGGCTGGAGAAGATGACATCGAAGCGGAATCTGTGTGAGGAGAGGGCTGGAGAGAGAGACGGTGATGACGATAGGAGATGAGGGGGCAATTTTGGCCAGAAATGGAGTAGAAAGGAGGTTAGTGATGGTGAGAAATTAAAGAGCTTGGAGAAGGAGGAGGAGGCTCACTGGCGATTTTGGTCGGAGATGGGTTTTTTGGATTTGAAACCCACATACGGGCGCTTGGATTAAGGAATTGGTCTACAACATTCTATCCAAATTAAGATTAAGGAATTGGTCGCAGCATCAAAGTTTTATCCTCTTCTGTGAATTGATAATGAACAAGAATGGAAAATCAATAATAAATTAATACAAATAACCACACATTTTGAAAAATGTGAAATGATGAAGAAGAAGAGAGCAAAATAGGTACTTAAACTAAGTTATTGTTCAAACTTAACGTCCATCCAAAAATTAGGTTAACATGCTAGATAAGTCCGGTACAGTGGCCGCTTCAAAAATTTCTCAGTGGCCAAATTGCAATTTTTTGAAAAATACAGTGACCAAAGGTGCGTTTTGCCTTTATGCTTGATCAATTTCTTGAAGATGGGGTATATGCTGTCTTTCTTGCTCAACATACAGGATATCCAATTATTTCTTTCCAGCAATGATGGTAAAGGCAGCAATATCTGATGATTCCGATGCTTGCAAATCGATGCAACAAGAACTAAATAAACGTATCACAATTAAGAAAACCAGTCTGAAGAATTCGAAAATACATTGGTATGAGCTGTTGTAGTGAGGACTGTGGAAGTTTCAATTAGGATAATAGGTGTTTGGAGTAGAAAGATGAGAACGGTGATGAGAGTAGTGGTGGGTGGATGAGGGTTAGTGGAGAGAGGGAGGGAGGGAGAGAGACAGCGTCTAATTAAGATCAACAACAAAGTGGCAAATGTCAATGACCGATGAACTGAAAATGGCAATCAAGGTCAACTTTTCTGTTCTTCTCTTCGTTGGATTGTGTAAAGAAGAGCAAGGCCCTTTGGAAGGAGACCTAGGAGGAAGTGTCACTGTCAAGTAGCTCATTTGACGGGGGAATAAGATGGAGATGAAGAGGGAGAATGAGAGGTCGGAGTCGAAGATCTCAAGAAGTGGAAGACAGATATCGGACATTATTGAAACAAATTTATGAAAATGGACTTATGCGGTTGAAAAAAAATTAAAGTACTTACAGGATTAGATATTTGAGAAAATGGACTGGCTCACAATTAATTTATCATGCATTATTCTTCTTCTTTTTCAAAAAAATTGTTTGCCAGTACCTTTTTCCAAACAGTTTTTTTTCTACAGTCGCATTCTTTTTTTCAACCGCCAAAGTCCATTTTTGAAATATTGTTCCTAAAAAGCCCGGCAGCTCCAGCCAACACTTTAAAGTTAGAAAATCACGATTGTTGCGCAACGAAACAATGATCGACTTGTCTGGTTAGGTCGAGGGGGCATCGCTCCGTCGTGGGGGTTCGGGAGCAATGCCCCTGAAAGGTAAACAAATTTATTTATTTATTAAGTACAAAACTGTAATGAACATGCACTAGGTTTGATGATTTTTCAGTACGGATGAAGGTGGAGGAGGAGGAGGAGGAAGAAGAAGAATAAGAAGAAGGCTTACGACAGAGGAGAAGGAAGAAGAAGGCGGAGGACATAAAGGTCTGGTTCATTATGGTTTTGATGTGCGATCATCAATTTTTGCAATGCGATGCAAAATTGTATTAGGTAATTAAAATAGATGCATCGCAGTGCAAAAATTGATGCAACGCGATGTAAAATTGGATTAGGTAATTAATATTGATGCATCACGATGCAAAAATTGATGCATCGCAATGCATTTAAGTGAGTGATTTGTAGCGTACCTAAAGCTTATTAAGGGTATCGTAGTCTTTTAGCCCCTAAAAGTGATTTTTCCCAGTTTTTTAAAAATATAGGATACTGCAGCGATTGAAAACTTATCAAAGTGGACTGGTCTGAATTTACCCCTTTTTTGGTAAAAATATAAGAGATATAATCGGGTCGGTCCCTTTTGTAATATTTGCAACCGCTGAGATCCCTCATTTTTTATTTAATCGATAGATGATATTTTTAGGGCAAAATGAGAAGTATACTCTTAATGAAATTGAATTTGAGGCGTGTTGCATCGTAATTCAAAATTGATGCATCGCAATTCCATTGTGTATCGATAATCCAAATTTTGTATCGGAATTACTGGGAAGAAGTTTCATGCATGAAATTCAAAAACCATGCATTGCGATGGAAGCATAATTCAAAATCATGCATCGAGATGCATCAGTTTGAGCATTAGGATGCATCAGTTTGACCTTGATTTTTGACTCACTTTGTTACTTCACGCTTATCTCTCAAGTTAGACATCCTTTACTCTCAGCAATTAAACACTCCCGTATATCCACAAAAATCAATTTACAAGCTATTGGAATAGAAAGAAAGATTTACCGAAAAAACATTGCTCAAATGTTCAACCAGATTTGACCAAACATTTAATGTTCGATTAACAAAGACGGAACATTACTCAAATTTTTGGTGGGCTCTAACCGAATGTCTAAGAAATGTTCCTCTGAGGGTGGCCTAACACTTCACCACGAGGATTTCATTACTCAAAAGTTTATGCATTTGGATGTATATTGTTGTTTTTGAATGTGAAATGTGTACATTAATAGATTATATATTTTGATCACGAAAATTATATTTAATGACTAAATTAACGAAAATTATAATAGAATGAACTTGTTCCGTTTTACACTTTTTGAAAAGTCGGTCATAAGAAACATGCCTATAAAGGTATTTTTGTCATTTATAGTCGCAACTGGGGAATCTCCCTAAAAAAACTTATTATTAGTACCAAATTAAAAATACGAAAAAAGTTGAGAGACTAAGGGCTCGTTTGGTGTGACTGATGGCTTATGACTTATGACTGACAGCTTAAGCTGGTGGCTGATTGCTTGATAGACCGTTTGTTACAGCTGTTTAAAAGCTGCTTATGAGTTGTTATAATTATTTGTTAAAAAAACTTAAAAATTATTATTCATATTTTTACGTATATTTTATAAAAGGATGAAATGAGGATAATCAAATATTTATTAATAAATAGTTGTCTTCATGTAAAAAAAAAAACCAAAAAAGCTTAAAATTTTGGCTTTTTGACTTTGGTTGTTCAATGCATAAAGGGTGTTGTAACTTACTTATTGCTTTTGACTTATAAACTGAAACAAATACTCTAAATATGATTTTCCAAAAACCAAAAACTAAAAATTACTCCAAATAAACTGCGACAAATGAGCACTAAAAGATGCGTGATTTTTCTCCTCCCGGAAGGTATCCTTTTTTTAACAATAAAAGGACACAACATCTACATGTCCATGTGAAATCAGAAAGTCGTATGAGCATGTGTGCCCCCGTGAAAGCACATGGCCGGGTTGGCCAATTTTTTTCAATTCTAGCAATTTTAATTTTTTTTTCTTGCTATTTAAAAATATAATATTAACCATTTTACTTAAATAGTTTATATTTTAAAAATCTAATAATTAATAAATATATAAATAACATTAGAGTTGATAAAAATATATGAGTATAATCAATATGTTAATATTAAATACAGAAGGTAACGTTGAAATGTTACGAAGATTGTGAATATTATTTTTAAAAGTGAACTTTTTAAATAAAATATTCCAAAGTAATAAATTAGACTCTTTATTTGAAGCGCGGAGTACACATTAGTTTTCTTTTTAATTGTAATTTTAATTAAATTGAATGTTTACAACATAAATTAATTAATTAAATAAATGATGCATGTTATAATTCAAATATTAGACAATAGTTGTTTGGACATCCGTTAAGAATTCTAAAAATGTAAATTTTAATTTAGTGAAAATTTTATAGAGAAGTATTTAAATTATTTAATTCACGTCGTATATTAAGTACCAAAGTCAAGAGACGCTCTTTACACAAAACAGAAGAAATATATTGTATTGTATTCCCCTAAGGCCTAAGGCCTAAACTGCTATGGGGTTATCATTAAGTGTTCATGGACCGCTAAAACAAAAATAAAATTAAGATATTTTTATAAAAAAAATTAATGAGAGGTTATTTTATGTAAAGTTATATCAATACCAACAATTAGGTGATTGTAGATCTAAACTTTATTTATTTATTTATTATTTTAACAGTTAATTTTAGTATTTTCACCACCCTTTATGAATGAGCTTGAATAATGTAACACTAGTATATGTGTTTATGCCATATGCACGGTATCGATATGAGATATGTTTAATGAATGGTCAGGATAAATAAAACTCATAATTGACGGAATAATTTAAACAAAACCCACAACTGAAGATTTTATATGTAATTGTAGAGGGGTAATTCAAACATAATTCATAATTGAGGAGTTCATTTACAACTCACATACTTACGAATCAATCTGGACCGTCAGTTGTGTATTTGTGTTTAACACAATTTGATCAGGGCCACCAGTTAGATCCTGATTTGTTTTATGATATAGATGACTTTGTAATGTGAAGATAAAATATATGGAGAAGAAAAATGAGTGATTGCTCATAATATTAATTGTAGGGGGAGAGAAAAAATAAGGAGTTAAAAATAAATAACCACTCACACATGTGAATGAGTGGATGAATCTCAACCGTTAAATGTTTTAAGATAATTTAATCTCAACCTTTAAATAGACTTAGTCAATTACCTAGTTGTTTTATAATATAAATTAGTATACGTGCCCGTGCCATAGGCACGATGTCGGTATGAGATATGTTCAATAAATGGTCGGGATAAATAAAACTCATAACTGACGGAGTAATTTAAACAAAACCCACAACTGAAAGTTTTATATATAATTGTAGAGGGGTAATTCAAACATAATTTATAATTAAGGAGTTCATTTGTAACTTATATATTTACGAATCAATCTGGATCGTCAGTTGTGTTTAACACATTTGATAAAGGCCACCAGTTAGGTCCTGATTTGTTTTATAATATAGACTAGATTCTGTGCACGTGCCTATGGCACGGAGCCAGTATGGGACGATGCAAGTATGAGACGATGTCAGTATATGACGGTGTTAGTATTCAAATAAATCAATATAATAAATAATTTAAAATTAACATATCTTAGTAACCAATTAAAACAATATGATTATCCACAGTGGATTAAAAATCTAAAGTTACTTTGGTATTTTTTTTAGAGAAGTAGAAACTGACACTTTTATAGGGTAATAATAATAATAATAATAATAATAATAATAATAATAATAATAATAATAATAATAATAATAATAATAATAATAATAATAATATTTTCACTTTTGATTTACTATGTGAAGCAAAATGGGAATGTGCAGTAAATTTTCTAAAGCTTTTAGAAAGAAGGTTGCATAGCAAAAATATCGTAATAAACTAAGCTTCAAAACAAAATTACTAAGTTCAAAATTAAATTACTAATTCAACCCAAAATAAATTGTTCAAAATTAAATTACAAAATTTATCAATTAAATATCGTAATAAAGTAAACAAAGTGTGACAAAAAAAATAAGATTAAGAGTATGTAATAAACTGCTTCACTAATTCAACCCAAAATAAATTGACAAAGGTACGTAATTTTATTAGAATGTCTTCTACGATTTAAAAAAAATCAAAATTAACTTTAAACCTTGACTAGCTTTATGGCTTGACTTTAAACCTTGTGTTATGTGTATTTGGGATAATGTAAAAGTATCTAAATTGTACTATAAATCCAAATTTGATTATTATACTCCAAATTAACTTTACTGCTTGACTTGATGTTATTTCTAGGACTCCTTTTTTTTTTTTCTCTCTAAGTAAAAGGATTCCATCTTAAAACAAAATTTGAAAGAGAGAAGAAGAGAGAAATTAGAAATTCGTTGTCAATTCTGTCGCCGATCGCATGCGGGGAAAGAGAGGAAAATTCACCGCCGATTCCAACTCACCACCGCCCTCTCCAAAGACAACCCTTTCAACTCCACCACCAACACCTTCCTCCGCCTCTTCCACACTCTCCCTTCTCCAAGCTCCCCCTCATCATCTACTTTCATGGAGTGAGATTGAAAATTTCAGAGAGAGAGAGAGATGGAAAGGTTGGAGCAGGTGTGTGTGATCTCAGTTTTTCATATGGGTTTGATCTCTCGCATCTGAGGGGATTATGGCGGATGGGTTAATTAGGCTGATGGCTGATCTCTCGCATCTGAGGGGACTATGGCAGATGGGTTAATTAGGTTGATGGCTGCTGGCATGGCAATTTTATAATTTCCCTTCCTTCGATTTTTGTTTCATATGGATTTCATATGGGTTAATAAGGCTGATGGCTTTAGGCTGATGAATTTTATAATTTTTGTTGCCGACACCCATTTCAAAGCTGTGTTGGGCAAATACATGTAAGAGAAGAAGAGAAAAGAAAAGAAAAGAAAAGAAAGCGAATAGAGATATCTTACAGCGTAAGCGAACGGAGCTTGACAGGAGAGAAAATTTGAGAAATCGGAGGGAGGGTTTCGGAGGGTGGGTTTTGGGTTTTATAGATCCATTGAACCCACTCCAAATAGACTAAGGATTTGGATTTGCAATAACCAAATTAGAGGATGAAAAAGAGGAAAAAGGGGTTGGTGGAAGCCTGAAAAATTGGAAACGGAACCGTGAAAGAAATAAGATGAAAAGGAGGAAGAAGGAGTTGGTGTTGGCAGAAAAGGAGGAAGAATTTTAACTGCCTTTTACACACTTACAAAAATTAATTAATCTAGGCCGTACGATTTTGGTTAAAAAATCAATCATAATCCTTCATTAGCATTTATCAATTGCACATATACAATCCAAGTTGTATTGTAATATAGATGTAAAGGTTGACTAAATAATTCATCAGACCGACATAAATAAATAAAACTTTGATTAAGAATATTTAAGTTGTATTGTGTAATCGATAAATGGAAAGTTCACCAAAAATATATTTTAAAGTGGTTGAAATTATAATTGAAGGAAGAAAGAAGTTTTCAGTTTGTGGAAAAAGGCAACTTAAGACCGAGGGAGACTATATATATATATATATATATATATATATATATATATATATATATATATATATATATATATATACACACACACACACACACACACATACACACACACTAGTATCTGTGTCTGTGTTTATGGTACGGTGTTAATATGAGACAGTGACAGTATTCAAATAAATTAATATATATTTTAATCATGTATCAAAAATAATCTAAAAAAGAAGAGGTGCAATTTTTGGAAAGTTATCGTCAAAATGCACTTTCTAAAAATAGTAACGCTTTTATTTTGTTTAGTTTTTTGCTTTGAGAATTTAAACGAATTTGTAATCAAAATTGATTAGATAAATAAATCCAAAAACTTTTGGCATTCTTCTTTTGACTTGAGATAATTGATAATTATATATCAATCAATCACCCCTCGCAAACTCAATAAAAAAGGTCGATTTTTTTTAACTAAAAAACTCAATGAGCTAATAGATAATTATTTATTTCAATTATTGAATTTAATAACAGCTTATCAATTGAATGAGAAATGAATAAATTATCAAAATAATTACATGAATTATTATGAAAGATTAATTTCTTCAGCTAATTGGACGTCGAGGGCAGTTAGACATTTCTTTGGCTCTTCACTTATGGAGTCGTCTTCAATGATGAAACCACTATAAAATTGTAACTATTCATTTGTTGAACATCATTGCTAATAATAACAGATGATAACACACCACCATAAAGAAATCTCTGCAAAATGGACCCCTATCACAATTTGATTAGAGACATCAACCTAACCAAGGGTATGCCTATATATATAGTTGACCATCCATCAGAGACAGCTCATCTGTTTTCCGTGCGAAATGTATATTTCACAATGCCAATATTCTTTTATATTTTGATTACTTAGGATTTCATGTACTTGGTCCTCTCTCTTTTTCCTAGAGATCACGGAGCTACTGTAAATTGAAAACAATTATATATGCAAAATTAATAATTTCCTAGTGTATCTTTGTAATCAATAAATTGGTTAAACATATAGATTGCCTGAGAGTAAAGATGTGGAGAATAAAATATGATAATCAACAAATAGTTAAAGTAATTCATAGCAAGTAGATTAATCATATGTAACACATTAATTTAATAAACTCCATATTTAAGTGTATATGCTAAATTTAATATAATTTTATGATCTTTAAACATACATATTATATTTATTTTTTCATATGCACTGTGACTACAAATTTCTCAATTTTGATTTTATCAAATCAGAATAATGAATAGTTATAAATCAAAGCTAATTAAATTATTTTCTAGGAGTTTACTTTTTTTTATACAATTAGCAAACTTAAGATAATTGTAGCAATCTAATTATTTCATATTTTGTTGAAGAGTTACAAATAAAGTCTAATTAAATCATTATCTAGGAGTATAAAATTAGAACTAATTCAAACAAATAAGTTAAGCAATTAAAAAACTGACCAATTATCGCGTCAAATTAAAAATTATTTTCCAACATAGTTAATTGCCACCATTAGTGAATAGTCACATTTAATTACGGTAACAATTTTATTGAATCTTAGTATTGTTTGTTATTTATGTCTTCTTGATTGAACAACTAAATAAACTGGAGGGCTGAAGTAGAGTTTATTACTTACTGATGCATTTTCTATTAGGCATAGATAAAATCAATCATTTCACCATTCTCATGGGATCTTCATCTTTTAAAAACAAATCGATAAATTATGATATGGACATGTATAATGAGAAATTGAGAATGTTTTTAATTAAAAATATATGCAATTTAAAAGTTTCACTTCCAAACATGGTAATTTATTTTTCATTATTTATTTACTAAATATCACATAAAATACAAAAGTGTGAATGTACTTTCATTTTCTATCATGTTTACTAGATATATGCAATTATCAAAGCATTAACTAATGAATCCCTTTCAATGAACTCCATCTCAATTCACCCAACCAGATTAATAGCTTTGATAATTTAACTAATCATCATTCAAGATCATCACTTCATGTTCACTCAGTAATTAAATCATCACAATATTTTCAGATAAACTCAATGTCTCTATATTAAATTTAACAAATTGTCTTCAAAATTCCCTCAAGAAGGTAGGCAAACTTTTTTTTGGTGATATCGACAAGAGAAATTAATGTTGAATATAACATGTTTGTATGTTTGTTTTAGTAAATTAAATTTCTTTCTCAAAAAAAAAATTATCTCTGCTAATCCAAGGTATATTCTTTCATTGACATTACCTGTATTAATTTTACTACATTCATATAACAAGGGTGATATAAAAATAGATTAATTACATTTTGCACATGCAAATAATTAATTTTAAAAAATGAAAATATATCAATAAATCCGACTTTCAAATTGGTTCTGTTTATATTACTTTTTATCTAAAAAAAATAAAATGTTAATATCTGTAAAATGAAATACATTTTTTTCAATATCTAAAATATTTTGTTATTCGAAATATGGAACTTTATATTTTTTAATGTATATATATAAGTCAATATGTTTAATGAAGGATAGGTTCCATGTGAGACTTATGAATCTTAATTGATTCGTAAAATGGAGTCACACTCTACAACTCAATTCATCATCACATGGTGGATTGGGTCAAAATGATTCGCCTAACATAAAATAGACATAAGATCGTATTTCCTAAGTTTTTGTCAAATGTGAAATGGACATGTGCGAGTAAAACAATATGTTATTATCAAATATAGAGGTAAAGTAATTATCTCCCAAGTAACGGTAAATATTATTCAATACAACTTAATACTCATAAATCAAAGTATTGTCAAAAATAGACTTATTTAAAAAAAATAGTTAAATGGTGTACTAAATATTTTTTGTTGAACATAGTTAATTCCCTTTATATGTAATTTTGTGAAGTGCTTTAAAAAAATCTTTTTTATAGTTCTAAATCTTAGAGTTTTAGAAGTCATACAATTTAAGGAAGTTTCAACAAATCACCAAAAAGCCTCTTCAACAATACGAAATAGATACAGTAGTCTCAGTTATTCCATCTTATATTCAAATGAAATTACAAAATGCAAAATTAAATAAAATAGCTCACCATGATCATAAGCTGCTCCAAATTTGATTAACAAATTTAGGTGAACACATCTGTTTCCACACAAAACTAGGTCAAAGATACTATCTTAAAAAATGATGCAAACAAGCCGATATTTAAATAAATATTATTAAAATAAGTTTAACATTAAAATCACAGAAATCGTCAATAAATTATTGCATGACTTTTTAAAAAATAAAGAAGGCGAGTTTTTAGACTACGTGAGTGGTGAGAGTGAGTCGATGGATATATAGGCTAGAGAGTGAGAAGCTCTCTATCTATATGACAAGGGAAGATGCGAGTTTCTTTTTGGGACAAATTTAGTTTGGGCATATTGATTATAATTTGAGTAATATTTTCCTTCCATTATTAATAAAAGAATAATTTGGATGAAGTCAAATGAGAAATTTGGGCTATTTGAAAATTAGAGTATTTTTTAGGCATTTTGTTGTTGTTCGTTTTAGGGAGAAATTAGACCCTCCATTAAATGAAGTTTTCAACCGCTACAAAACTATATGTTTTAATCGGAAAAAGATATTTTTGAAGCAAACAAACTACGATAAACTTAATGAACC
>CM028381.1:89426120-89473394 GCA_013146195.2 Codonopsis lanceolata
CGATTGCAATTGAGTCGTGTTAGGACAAAGGATAGACAAGAAACCGCATGTGATTCATAATGCGAGTAGGACATTAAATGATGCACAACTCAATTATACAACTACCGAAAAAAGAATTTTTAGCAGTTGTGTTTGCTCTAGAAAAATTTAGGTCCTATTTGTTAGGTTCAAAAGTCATCATATTCTCTGATCATGCAACCCTAAAATATATTTTGAGCAAAAAGGAGGCAAAGCCTAGACTCATAAGATGGATGTTATTATTACAAGAATTTGATATTACTATTAAAGATAAAAAGGGAACAGAAAACGTTGTAGCCGACCATTTGTCAAGGCTAGAATTTTTGCCTTTACTTGAACGTCAATTTCTTGATAATAAAATCCCTATGAATGAAGATTTCCCTGATGAACAATTGTTAGCAGTTAAAAATTTTGAACCTTGGTATGTTGATTTTGTTAATTACCACGTAGCTGATATAATCAATCCTGATTTTGATTTTTATCAAAGAAAGAAATTTTTTACTGATGTAAAACAGTATTTTAGGAAGAACCACATTTATTCAAAATATGTTTCAACTCTATAATTAGAATATGTATTCCAGAACAAGATCAACAATGTATTATGACATTCTGTCATGAATACTCTTGTGGTGGTCATTTTAGTGGTAGCAAAACCGCTAGGAAAATCATCAAATCTGGTTTATATTGACCTACGATTTTTAGAGACTCTGACATATTTTGCAAAACATGTGATAAATGCCAAAGAATTGACAGAATAAGTAAAAGGAATGAGATGCCCTTGCATAATAATATAGTTGTTGAAATTTTTGATGTTTGGGGTATTGACTTTATGGGACCTTTTTCCAGTTTCTAATGGTTGTAAATATATTTTAGTTGTTGTTGATTATGTATCCAAATGGATAGAAGCCATTGCTACCCGAAATAATGATGGCCAAACTGTTATCAAGTTTTTGGATGATATATTTGCTCGGTATGGAGTACTGAAGGTTGTAATTAGTGATCAAGGAACTCATTTCACTAATAGATTGTTAAATTCGAGCCTTAGAAAACATGGTGTAACTCACAAGCTAGCTACACCATATCATCCTCAAACTTCTGGCCAAGTAGAAGTTAGCAATAGACAGATAAAAGCAGTCTTAGAAAAGACTATTAGACCAAATCATAAGGATTGGGAACCAAAACTTAAAGATGCTCTTTGGGCATATTGAACTGTATATAAAACCCCAATAGGTATGAGTCCATATCGGATGGTGTATGGCAAAGCTTGTCATTTGCCAGTAGAAATTGAACACAAGGCCTATTGGGCCATTAAAGCTCTTAATTTTGACCTAATGTTGGGTGGTGAAGAAAGACTTTTTCAGTTAAATGAATTAGAAGAGCATAGGTTAAATTTGTATGAGAATGAAAAAATCTATAAAGAAAAGACAAAGAAATACCATGATATGGGACTGGCTAACAAGATGTTACGTCCAGGATTGAAGGTACTTCTTTTTAACTCTAGACTCAGATAATTTTCAGGAAAATTAAAATCACAATGGTCTGGTCCTTTCATTATAGTTCGAATTTATCCACATGGAGCTATCAATATTAAAAATCCAAAGACCAATGAGATATTTAAAGTTAATGGTCACCGACTCAAACCGTACCTTGAACCCATGTCAGTTGAGAGAACATTAGAACTCATTCGTCTCTTTGACACCGAACCCCCGAGAGAATAGGTTTGTAGTTGGGTTGAGCTAGAGACATTAAACAAGTGAGCTAGGTGGGAGGCAACCCACTTTGATGAAATTTTATTTGCTTTCATAGTGTAATTTAAATATGATGTTCTCCGTCTTATTTAATTATGGACATTTAATTTAAATGTTTTCCAATATTGGCATAATTCAAGTTTGGGGGAGAAAAGCATCTTAGTGTTGTATTTTTATGTTTCTAATATTTTAGTTTAGAAGTTTGTGTAGAATTTTCAAAGTGCAGGAAAGAAACGAACTTAACGAAATGTAACGGAAGGACTAAAACGAAAACTGCCAAAATCTGTAAAGCAGCTCCTAAGGTTGAACATTTTGTGGACCTTGCGGACGTAAGGCCTAAAACACCTTGCGGCCGCAAGGCCCTATTAATGACAAAATGCGTGAAGCTTGCGGCTACATTCCCAAAGTGCCCTTGCCCCCGCAAGCCATCATCAACTTCCGTGCCCCTTTGACTGGGTACCTTGCGGACGCAAGGCATAAACACCTTGCGGCCGTAAGGCCCTCTTTATAAGCAGGAACGGGGCAGTCTCAGAAATCACAATTTCAACCCCTCTCTCAAGCATCCAGCAACCGAAAATCTCTCTCTCTCTCTCTCTCTCAAGAATCTGATGAAGCTCTTCCCTTATTCCGGCCAAGGACTCAAGATTCAAGTGCTCTTTTCTTCAAGCTACATCCTCATCTCCGCTTTCCATCTCCCTCCACTCAAGCATTGAAAGAGAAAGC
The DNA here is from genome assembly GCA_013146195.2 of Codonopsis lanceolata. Lineage (NCBI taxonomy): Eukaryota > Viridiplantae > Streptophyta > Magnoliopsida > Asterales > Campanulaceae > Codonopsis > Codonopsis lanceolata. The sequence continues at coordinate 89,428,610 of CM028381.1, forward strand.
CACCATTGTTGTCGCCATGAAGCTTCGAAGTTCCGGCCAACCCACCATCACAGTAAAGCATCACAATCCACGTATCTTTTATCCCCTCTCCAATATATTTTTGATTCGTCAAATTTTGGCATGCTAGGGTGTTAGATTTAATTTGTTATTTTCTACGTGCATGCTTTAGTTGTTTTTGTTAGGTTGCTTAATTTTAATTTTTAGAGAGTAGATTTAATTATTTTTGTCTTTATAAATGGCCCCTAAACATAGAAACATCGGACCTTCCTCGACCTGCTCCCAAGAGGAGGAGCAACATTATGACCCCACTAGATTTATATCCTACGAGGCATCGGAGAGCTACACTAGGAAGCTCTCCAAAAGCATAATCCCTAAGAGGGGATTTAAGGCTAAGGATTTTGCTTTCCCTGCCTACTTCGCCCGTCGAAGGTGGGGAAATTTATGTGCGGCTGTGGGCGTGGCCATTGTGGCCTTAGTCCGTGAATTCTACGCCAATGGGCGTATTTCTATTTTTGGCGAGGTGCTGGATATCACATATGTTAGGGGTAGGAATGTTGAATTTTCGTCCCATAGCATTAGCCGTTACTTTGACACTCATAATTTTGTGAGTGGTACTGACCAGTACACTATCCATATCGCCAATGCTATCCCTCTCCCGGTGTTGATTGCAGAAATCGCAACACCTGATGCGGTTTGGACCTTCCATCAAGGTCCACCCTTTGGCCCCCGCATGGACGATACCCATCTCAAGAACACGGCCAAGGCCGTGTTCAAATTTATCTGTGCACGCCTTATGCCTTCGAGTCACCAGCATACGGTGTCTTGGCATAAGGCCGTTTTGATCTACACCATCTTGACTGGTGGGTCTGTCGATGTTGGGCATCTGATCAACGTCCAAATTCAGACCTTTATTAGAGGTACGACTAACTCGGGATTCGCGTTCCCGAGTTTGATTACCGGACTGTGTAGTGGGGCTGGAGTCGTTTGGACTCCAGATTCGGAGAGAGTTCGGGCAGTCCCCGACATCACTAGAGCGCTTCTGTTTGCGCACCCTCGCTAGCCACATGAGAGAGGCCCACGTGAGGAGCTTCAAGAGGAGGAGGATCCCTTGGAGGCGATCTCCAATAGACAGGAGGAGATCCTGCTAGAGCACGAGATGATTAGTCAGTAGTTGATGCAAATGCGCGCCGACCAGACTAATTTCTTTGGCTGGGTTAACCAGATGGGGAAAAATGTCTCCACACTTTATGGGATGCCACCTGGCACGATCCCTGAGTTTCGTCCTCCTTTGTTATTTCCTCCCGACTCACCATGAGTCGAAGCCTAAGTTTTCCTCTTTCGTTAGGCGGGCCAGCTATTTCCTTTTGATATTTCTCCTCCATCAACCCTCTTATAGGATATTCCTCAATTTTGAGGACAAAATAAAATTTAAGTTTGGGGGGGGGGGATTCTAAGCCCAGGGCCTTTGCAGGTCCCAGCCTAAGGAAGAGTGGGGTTGGGCTACGTTTTTAGGGTGAGGGAAAAAATTTTGTCCCTCTATCGTCTCTCATCCTCACTCTATTTTCTTGCTTTTTATATTTTCTTATTTTAGGAGATGTTGCCCTGACCAGAATACTATAATATTTGGTTCCCTTGGGGACCCATCAAAAGAGTCATCGTCATCGCCCATCTCCATTTTCTTTTTATAAAAATTTTTAAAATGAAAAAAAAATGTTATAATTCAAAATTTTCATCCTCGAGTCCTGGTATGGTCATTTCGGTCGATGAGGAGTTAATGCAATAAACCACATAACTTTTCCATAAATCATTCTGGAATTTACTTGATTATGCAAAATTCTTGATTTTCTCCAAATCTCTGTGCACTTACACCAGTCATGATTATGGATTGATTTGAACATTTTTATAAAATTTATAGCACGCATTTCATTTTAGCAATAAGATATGCACAAGAATATGATGAATAGTCGTCCTAACATGATTGTTGCTATTAATTGTAACTTAGGGTCAATCGCATGATAAGTTATATCCCTTTGATTTTTCTTACTAATATATCTCAAGCACACTTTTGAACTGTGTCTGCATGTTAGTCTTGATTGCCCTTACCATCTGTTCTAGCAAATGCTTATGTGAAATCCAGTGATGCTAATCTTCAATCCCACAACCTCCATGATAGATATGATATTTATGTGTTTTACTTTCTTAAAAACTACATGAGTATTTTGGCATTAAGATATGATATAGGCCATCTTTAGATCGTTTGAGCCTAAATATTTCCCGACCTTTACTGAAAAATATCCCTAGTGTCCCCTTTGAGCTTTATTAAAAAGAATGGAGTGTGCTAAGCACACAATAAACCCCCATTCGACTTCGTTTCTTTAACCCACATTAACTCAACCCTAAAGCTTATACACTTTAGCCTACCCTTTGAAAGAGTAGGATGTGGGTGGGGAATTAAATTTTTGGGACCAATTTTTAGAAATTTCTTCTAAAAATAGAATAATAGATATTTTTAGCTTGATATATTACAAAAAAAAGTTTGGGGGAAAAGTCCCCACTTGTACTCTTTGCAGGTCCTAGCCTAATTGGGAAAAACTTCCTTTTGCTTGGAAGTATTTGGGGTAAAGGGTAGTCTTTCTCTCTCACTTTGTATTCTATTCACTTTCCATCATATCCCCCAACACCTTGGCCTTATATTACAAGATATTAAAGACCTATTGATCTTCTTGCCAATGCTTGTGTTTGTGGATTTGATTGTAATACATGAAAATTGATCCCCATTTCATATATTCATATTATTCGCAAGCTCAATGTGTTAGCATAATCCTAGCTATTGTAAGTAATTAGGACATGAAAGCATTGTATGTCATACATAGGAAGTGCATGGGATGGATGTATAAGTATTTGAAATCATTGGTGTTCTCTCTTTCTGTGATAGACCGGGCTTGGGTGGTAGATCTCATACTCTGTGTTGTATTGGTTTTATTGAAAATCTTGATTTTTAGAATGAATGTTGTGTTTAGCTAAATAAAACCGTTTAAGTTAAGATATTCTCGATGACTGGTTATCATACACACATAGAGAAGTTAAGATTGGTAGCGGTTTGAGTATAAGTCGGTTTGTTCTATGAATTAGTCTGCACATATGTGGTGAGCATCTGACTGAGACTACTATGATATGCCATGCTCTTATGACTAGAGATTGAAGCCAAAAAGATTTTCGTTTTTATTTTGTATTTATTGTTTTAAAGTAATTTTTACTTGTTTTTGTATTTATTAGTTTTTGTATTTATCTGCATAGTCAAGTCGCTCGTTAGAGTCTCCTTGAGTTTGTGGGTTTCTAGAGAAGTGTATATAGTGTCACCCTCCAAAAAGATTTTTTTAATTTTTTTTTGTATGTTTAATTTTGTATTTATAAGTATTGTTTACTCGTGGACGAGCAAAGTGTACCAAGCACATCAAGCAGGCAGGACTGTGTTCTGTAAAAAACACACTATTTCACGCACTGAAGGTGCGATCAGTTCTTCCGCCCTTAGGGTTTTGTCACGTACTTCTTGGGTTTTGGAATGGCCACGGCCACTGCCGAGGTTGAGGCAGGCATGTCTTCACCTCCGGCACCTCCTTCCCAAACATCAAAAAAATCTTTTGCCTCCATTGTAGCAAACTCCTCTCCCTCTTCGTCCATTCCTCCCTTTCCCATTATCCCCCCTCCTCTTATAAAGGAGAACCTGCCTTACGCCTCACTCCAGATCTTGTTGCCACTCTCTCAGCCTTTCAAACTCTCTCTTATTGGAAAATTTTCTCACGGCCGTCCTTCAATGGAATCTATGAGGAAAGAATTTCTTACCTTCGGCCTTAAAGCCGCCGTCACCTTGGGTCATCTAAATACAAAACATATCCTCATTCAAACCAATCATGAAGTAGACTTCCAACGCCTCTGGATCAAAGATCAATGGTACGTGGGATCCTTTCCTATGCGAGTTTTCAAATGGACTCCTTCCTTCCGGCCTGAAGTGGAAAGACCTATTGTCCCTGTGTGGTTTGCTCTTCCCAACCTTCCAATATTTTTATTCAACAAGCACACATTTTTTTCTATTGCTAATATGATTGGTTCTCCTCTTATTATTGATTCCCCCACGGCTAATCTCTCTCGACCAAGTGTGGCTAGAATCTGCATAGAGGTTGACTTAACCAAGAAAATTCCAAGCAGATTATGGATCGATTGTGGCTCATCCGAAGGTTTTTGGCAATCAATCGAAGCTGAACGTCTCCCTCAATATTGTACCTTTTGCCGTTGTCAGGGACACGATGGAGACTCTTGCAAAGTTTACCTTCAACAATCAAAAAAGGATAAAAATACCGCTCCTCTTGGGAATCCAGTTGACACTCAACCCGCCCTAGCTTCTCATGATACAGCTACTCCCACAGTTCCACAGCCTGTCAAAATCCCTACTTGGAAACTTGTTTCCAAGCCAACTATTCCCGTGCCAGACCCTTGCTCCAGCAGTCACCAACATGACCCTAATATTACTTCTAAGACTCCAATTGATACTCACTTCAATGTTCCCAAGGAGGTCCCGTCCCAGTCTATTCCTGACACTCCTCCACAAGCCCAGCATATTGAACCCTCTATTTCTCCTATTGATGCTCTCCTCAAAGAGGTCCCAATATAGCCTAGTGCTCCAGTCGATATTGGGTCTGTTCCTGTTAATACTAACGTTAATAACTCTGAGGCTATGCTTAATTCTTCAGATCCCTTGCATGAGAAGGAAGCTATTTAGAGCTCCCCCACAGCCAGATCTATTATTTCTCCTAATAAATTTGTGATTCTTCAGACTCTAGAAAATGAAGATACATCTATGGATGAGTTGAATGTGGCTGCTCTTAATCTGGAAGGCCCTAATCTCAAAAAGCGGTCCCGTAAACCTCCTATTATCCCTCCTACAAACCGTGCAACCAGATCTCAACTGTATGTTAAGACCCAAGGTGATCCTATTTATACGGTTTCCCATGACGAATAATTTCCTTTTATGGAATCTTCGGGGAGTAGGCAATGAATCTACTGTTTCCCGTCTAAAGAAGTTGATTAAAATTCATAATGTTTCCTTTCTGGCTTTTAGTGAATCTATGATTGATAGTTCCCGCATTCCCTTCATTGCTAGTCGGCTCAAATTCCGTTTTTTCTTTTTCGATATGGCTCATAATATCTGGATTTTAGTTAAGTCCGCCTTCACTTGCCATGTTGTTCGAGATTCCATGCAGCACATTACTTTGCAAGTTAAGCATCACACTTGGCCTCAGCCGGCCTACATTACTGCTATCTATGCTAAATGCACGGCTGCTGATCGACAAGATCTCTGGTCTCAAATTATTGACATGAGCACAGTTTTTATCAATTCTCCTTGGATGGTTGGTGGCGATTTCAATATTATCTTGTCTAGCCAAGAAAAAGCAGGAGGTACAGGATGGGATCATCAAGGTGCTTCTGACTTTCAGGCTTGTCTTAATGCGGTGGGTCTTTTTTTATCATGGCTTTAATGGTAGTAAATTTACCTGGTGTGATCAACGTGCTGGGCATGCTACTATTTTTCAGCGTATTGACAAAATGGTTTGCAATCCTGACTGGGTTTCTACCTTTGCGTTATCTAAAGTAGAGCATCTTAATCGCACTTGTTCGGATCACTCGCCTCTTCTAGTTAATATCTCTCTCAATATTCATTCCAGACCATACCAATTCAGATTTCAGAACTTCTGGATTTCTCATCCTTCTTTTCATGATACGGTCTGTATGGCTTGGCAAAGTTCGCATTCTGGCAGGCCGTTAGTTACTCTCTCCAATAAACTTCGAGTTGTTAAAATGGCCCTCAAAAATTGGAACAAGGCTGCTTTTGGCAATATCTTCTAGGCTGTCAAACAAGCTGAGGATGAAGTCCTTGACAAAGAATTGATCTATGAATTGAAACCCATAGTACTGAGAGCAATCGAGAAGCTCTCCATCTAGCCCAAGCTCAGCTTCAACGCAGGCTTAAAACTGAAGAAGATTTTTGGAGGCAAAAATCCCACCTTAAATGGCTTAAAGAGGGTTATGGAAACACGAAGCTCTTTCACGCCTCTGTCAAACAAACTCATAGTAAGCTTTACATCCATAAGATCTTTGATAAAAACGGTGTCGAACTCAATTCGGCTGATGACATCCAGTTGGCTGCGGTGGATTTCTATAGAGAGCAACTTACTTCGTGTGATACCACTGATGATGATCTGATCAATGTCATCCCCCATATTATTTCTAATGACCAAAATAGCGGGCTCTCGACCCCCCCCCCCCGAGTCTTGATGAAGTTAAAGCCACTGCTTTTGCTATTTGTGGTGACAGTGCAGCCAGGCCTGATGGATTTACGAGAAAATTTTACACGTCTTGTAGGGATATTATCTCTATAGATTTACGTATGGCTATCCTGGACTTCTTTGCTGGCTCCGATCTGCCTAAAGCATGGACTAGCACCACCTTGATCACCATTCCTAAATCCAACCATGTTTCCTCCTTCAAAGATCTCCGCCCCATTAGTCACTGTAATTTCTGTAACAAGGTCCTTTCTAAACTTATTTCTACTCGCTTAGCTAATATTCTTCCTCTTATCATCTCAGATAACCAGAGTGCCTTCACCAAGGGCAGGCTCATTCAGGATAACCTCCTCCTTGCCCACGAGCTAACGCATCATCTTAAGAAAAAAGTTGTTGGCTCCAACATTATCATCAAGCTAGACATGGCAAAGGCTTTTGACCGTGTTTCTTGGTTTTTTCTTATCAAGGTGCTTCGTAAGTTTGGCTTTGGGGAATTGTTTATTGACATGATCTGGCGTATTATTTCTAATAATTGGTTTTCAGTCATGGTTAATGGCGATTTGACTGGTTACTTTCATTTCTCTCGGGGCATTAGACAAGGAGATCCTCTTTCTTCGAGCCTTTTTATTATAGCAGCTGAAGTACTTAGCAGAAGTCTGAATGAGCTTCACTCTGCCAATCCTAAGTATGTTTTCTCTTCTTCTAGTGGCTGCCCGATCATCTCCCACCTGGCTTTTGCAGACGACATCATTATTTTCTGCAACGGTAACAAGCACTCCTTACATAAGCACAGGTTGTTGCTCTCCCAATACGAAAAGTGCTCTGGCCAATCTATAAATACTCATAAGAGCTGCTTTATGATTTCGTCTAGCAGCAATGCCTCCCGCATTTCTAACATTAGTAGTCAGCTTGGCTTCTCTCATCAAGATCTTCATGTCTCTTATTTGGGCTGCCCTTTATTTGAAGGAAGAAAAAAAGAAGAGTCTTTTTGATCCCCTCATTGAAAAGCTTCAGATGAAGATCAACTCTTGGTCGATCTGGTGCTTTTCTCAATCAAGCTGGGAAAGTCACTCTCATTAACTCTGTGCTCCAATCTATCATTATGTATCAGATCGCTATTCTTGACCCTCTTGTCTTCATCATTCGACTCATCAACAGGATCTTAGCAAATTTCTTTTGGGGATCGATTGATAATAAGCATAAAGCCCATTGGATTGCTTGGGAAAAATGCTGCCGCCTTACTAATGAAGGTGGTGTGGGTATCCGAGCGGTGTCGGATATTGTTAAGGCTTTCTCAATTCAGCTATGGTGGCATTTCAGAAATAACTCCAGTCTTTGGGCCAAGTTTATGCTAAAGAAATATTGCAAATATGTCCATCCAGTTCAAGCTGCTCCTTCAAGTTCAGCCATATGGCGTAGAATGTGCTCTCTCCGTTCCACGGCTGAATTACATATAGCCTGGATTATAGGGCAAGGTCGATGCTTTTTATGGGTTGATAACTAGACTTTTAAAGGCTGCATTAATAAGCCTGATTCTACCCCTTTCAGCTAGTTTTGCGACCTCTTTATTGATTCCAACCATCTCTTAGCTGATGCCTGTAGGGCGATTGGTCCTATGGCTGCGAATTTTATCTCCCAGAATCATGTTACCCTTTGTAATGTCCCGGACCGTGCTGTTTGGAAGGCCAATGTTCAAGGCAGATTCTCCTTAACCTCGGCTTGGGATGCTGTTAGATCCCATAAAGCCATATCTTCTTCGTCTAAATTCATTTGGCACAAACACCTTCCTCGTCACATCAATTTCTTCATGTGGAAACTATGGCAATTCAAACTTCCGGTGGATGAAAGTATCATTAAAAAAGGCATCTAGATTGCTTCTCGCTGATCCTGCTGTGATAATGGCCATTCTGAAACTTACCTTCATGTTTTTCTTCAAAGCCATTTAGCTAGGCAAGTTTGGGCTGCCTTTCAACGCTTGGGTGGTTTGCCAATCATCTCCGATTCCATCGCTCAAAACTATTTCAACTGGTGGTTTCACTCTCCATTGTCTTTAACTCATATCATTACCCCGTCCATCATTATGTGAGAGCTATGGAATTTTCGCAACCGTGCCTTATTTGATGGTATCCATGGCTCTGCTGCTTCCATCATTTATCGCATTCAGCAGGTTATTGCTTCTTCTCTTCATAATGCTGGTTACATGTTCTCTCCTCAGTCCATTTGGCATTCTTTACCTTGTTTGAAGCGCCCTTCCACTCGCTCCATCCAGTCTCTCCAATGGATCAAGCCGCCTTTGGGCTCTATTAAGCTGAACTCTGGCGGGGTTCGTAAAGGTAATCCAGGGCGAAGTTCTGGTGGTGGTATAATGCGGTCTAGCTCTGGTGACTTTATTTTTGGGTACTCTAATTTTTTAGGGACTTTACTAGTTTCAAGGCTGAATGATCCGCCCTCCTTACGGGTATGTCTTGGATTCACAACAACGGTCTCGTGAACTCTTATGTTGAGATGGACTCCAATGTTCTTTTCAACTGTCTCCAAGGCACAGCCTCCCCCCCTTGGACTTGTCATTATCTGATTCAGGCTATGCTTACCCTTGCTGCTCCCATGAACATCACCTTCTCCCACTGTTACAGAGAAGCTAACTCAGTGGCTGATGCTTTAGCCAATTATGGTTGTGATGAAGGTCAAGACAGATCCTATTTTGCCATGTATGATTTGCCGAACCGTGCTAGGGGTTTGGCTATTCTTGACAAAAATGGCACTTCCTATATTAGGATTTCTTAATGTTCCCTCTATTGTTTGTATTTCCTTTTTCGAGGTTAGGCTCCTCCGTCCTCCCTCTTATAAGGGCAAGACTGGTTGTCCCCCTCAAGTTTGTTCCTTTTCTTTTAATTTAATAAAATCTCTCAGGGTGCCGCCCCTGATTCCATTTAAAAAAAAAGACGAGCAAAGTCTAAGTTTGGGGGTATTTGACAGACGTATTTTATACGTCTTTGTCGGTTACTTTTATGACTTGGCAATAGCAATTCAACGAGGCTTTTGGCTACTAATAAGTGTTTTTGAGCTATATTGTGAGTTTAAGGGTTTTAGGTGAACTTATGGGATTTATGAAGCTTTTAGTGAAGATTTCGAGAAAGGGTGCAAAGTGCAACATTGGAAAAGATGCAGAAGAGACAAATTGGTCACCTTGTGGCCGCAAGCCTGAAAGGTCTTGCCCTCACAAGGTAGGTAGAAAGTTGTTTAGCTGCTCAAGACCCTCGGGCCTTGAGTGTAAACCCAATGCGCGCAGGTCCCAGAACCACCTTTACGGGGTCTTTCACCTGGATTGAATCTCCTATTCCCCTCAAACACCCTGGTATAAATAAAGGACGGTAGCCAAAGCCAATGGACGTCTAGAATTTGATAGGAAACGGGGTTCTAACACCGATTTTAAGTTGTATTACGTAGTTTAGTCATTGTAATTACAGTTTTGAAGATCGATTCATGTATTCCTTCATTCCGTTGTTCAGTTCATCTTCAAGGATGAACTAACCGTCCATTAATCTAGGAATTGAGAGGTAACTTGTATCGAATCTATAACTTAATATATTTTTATTTATTCAATTCTTGTTGATCATGATGTTTATCAACCCCTTTATTGTCTAGCTTTGACCAAATGAATGGAATCGCAAGTAATAAAGGCCTAGAGGTGCGGATAGCTGCACGGCCAAATGCATATGTCATACACTGGCTCACCATCATGATAAATTAAACATATCGATGCACGAGAGTGATAAGTTAGGGTCAGGTTCATATATATGACCTAAGTGACAGATATGATTTATATGCTCTTGTTCTTAGGATATAGAATAGAAGAATTATTTGGGATGGAGACTGAACTATAATTTGACAGGCTATATCTATCCTTCGTGAACGAACCCAAGTTATTGAATGATATCTTATTTAAACAAGCAATAGAGTAGATGCAAGTGAAACCCTAATCCTATATTTCCCTCCTCTATCAGATCTTTACAATTGTGATTGCTGCTTAGTTTAATTAGATTTATTGTTCTAGTAGAATAATTAGTTCAAATAAAATAAATAAAAACCCCCCTTAGTTTAAATTGCTACCGATATTCTTGCCATCTGTATTCTTTTTGTCTCTATGGTTCGACTCTTGCTTCCCAAGCTATTCTACAATAGTCTTGTGCACTTGCTAGGAATTAATTAAAATAAGACACGATCAACATTCTATCAATAAAGATTTGAAACGGTCCCATGTTTCATGAAAAGTTTCGCCTTGCTCCATTACTAAATACATAATTTTTCTTCTATGACTAGAAAGTGAAGCATGCTGATAGAATTTGGCAATAAATACATGATATAATTCTCTCCATGTAAATATGCTCCTAGGTGCTAGAGTCATGAACCATTTTTTAGCATTATCTTTTAAAGTGCACTGCAGAAAACGCAACTTAAATTCATCTTTGGTCAATCCTCCTTTAGGGAAAGTTTCAACCAAATGTCCAAAATCTTGCATAAAAGATATTGCATCTTCTGTAGGTAAGTCATGGAAAGTTGGGAACATATTATAAAAATGTCCCTTAAGTTCAATTTTTTTTAACTCTATCAGGCAAAATTAAGCATGAAGGTGAAAAGTCTATATTAGGGCGATTATGGTCTCGAATCGTCCTAGGGGATTGCATCTCGTCCCTTGCAGCCACAACTGCTTCAGCGGGAGCAACTGGATCTGCTCTTTGATCTCTTTGATTATCAGTCATTGGATTATTCTGCTGGGGATTCCTTCCTAAATTATTAATGTTGTCGTTAAAATCCGCCAGTGTGGGATTCAACGACCGTCAACCGTGCATAAAATGCACAATCCACTAAAAACCAGAAATAAATTAAAGCAACTAATAACAATATTTTTGTTGTTTTTGTTTTTAATAATTTGTTTTTAATAAAAACAGAAAAGATTAAAAACTTTTTAATTAAAATTCTCCTCGGCAACGGCGCCAAAAACTTGATATGTTTTAAATTTACCTTGCAAGTGCACAAGATTATTGTAGAATAGATATTAGGGAGCAAGGGTCGAACCTCAGAGGGAATGAATTAAAAATGAATTTAATCTAAGCTAAATTAAAAAGCAATTAAATAAAAAGGAGGGTTTGTTTTGGATTGATTAAATTTCTAGAATTAAGCTAATGAAATTAATCTAAATTAACTATGTGCAGAAGACTGGATTTTATGAAAGTTTAATGGATAAAAATAGTCTAGGTATTGGGATTCACTTGTATCGTCTTTTATGTGTATTAGTCAAAAGATACCTATAGATTATGGGTTCTATCGCTAGGTAAAGGATTGGGACTTACTGGTCAAGGATTGCAACCCTTAGTACTTCGTTTTGACTGTGTTTTCTTGATCCGTCCACACAGTAATTAAGAGTCCATTAAATGCCTTAGGAATTAAAGCAAGGAGGAACGAACTCTATTGCATTCCACCACACAATACAAACCTAGATCTACTCATTAGCTTATGGTCGGGAATCAGAGAGACCTATTTACCAGTTAGGTTGGCCAGTGTATGACTTATGCATATGGTCGTGCAGTTCATCATACCCAAGAGCCTACATATTCATTAACGCATCCATTATGCAATAACTTCAATCTAAACCAATGATAATCTAATATGATAAACAGTAATTTGATATAATGAAATTATATTAACACATAAAAGTTGATACAAAGTTACCTCCAATACATATGGTGGAAAAGTTAGTTCATCACAGACGATAAACGCAACATATGAATGAATTGGAGCATCTTCAATCTTCAACAATTGAAATAATAATGAATTATAAAATGTTTCTGCCTCCTGAGAGTGCTCAAGAGCAACCTAAATTAACCTAAAAATGAATCCTCCAAAGCTTAGAGGTTAGGGTTCTATTTATACTAGCTAGGGTTTTGAGAAAAAGATGAAAACTGCACAAGGCCTGAAAACGGGGTTGAGTGGTCGCTCAACCCATATGCTGAGCGATCGCTCAGGCTCCTTCTTCCAGATTCTTGCTACTGGAATTTGCGTCCTCGCTCAGCCTCCTGCTGAGAGAGCGCTCAACCTCTTGAATTGTAATTTGAGTCTTATCCTTTAGCAGAATTGTATTAAAGCCCCTGGAAACTTCATATCTTTGCAAAATAGCCCGAAATTCATCATTTTCCTCATTTTTAGCCTGAAACTCATAAAACACTAAAACTCATATCAACAGCTTTGGAAACTCGTAGAAAAGCACAATCTAAGTAGAATTATACACACAATAGATGTGTATAAAACATATCTATCAGTCGGTCTGGTTCAATGGTTTGAACCGTGAATCGAGCCCCAATGGGCATCTCTAATTTTTATTTTTATTTTTTGATTTTAAAAAGCTCCGGCCTCCATTCCCAAGCCCCGCCGAGCGATGCTGTCCTGTCCAGTATATTCAATGCTCAAATGTATAGTTCCCAGATATATGAAACATAAAATTAAAAATTGTTAGCTGAAAACTTCAATACGATTATATGAGTATTTTTTATGTATAATAAAAATAATCACTACATTTTCTCAAAAAAATAATCACGTAATTTAGTTTTATGTGCGTTTCAAAACATTTAGAGTAGGTCTCATGTATGACGGTCTTATGGATCTTAATTCGTAAAATATAGGATATTGTAGCGATTGAAAACTTATCAAAGTGGACTGGTCCTAATTTACCCCTCTTTTTTGGTAAAAATATAAGAGATATAATCGGGTCGGTCCCTTTTGTAATATTTTCAACCGCTGAGATCCCTTATATTTTTATTTAATCGATAGATGATATTTTTAGGGTAAAATGAGAAGTATACTCTCAATGAAATTGAATTAGGGGCGTGTTGCATCGTAATTCAAAATTGATGCATCGTAATTCAAAATTGATGCATCGCAATTCCATTATATATCAATAATCCAAATTTTGTATCGGAATTACTGGGAAGAAGTTTCATGCATGAAATTCAAAAACCATGCATCGCGATGGAAGTATAATTCAAAATCATGCATCGAGATGCATCAGTTTGGGCATTAGGATGTATCAGTTTGACCTTGATTTTTGACTCACTTTGTTACTTCACGCTTATCTCTCAAGTTAGACATCCTTTACTCTCAGCAGTTAACCACTCCCATATATCCACAAAAATCAATTTACAAGCTATTGGAATAGAAAGAAAGATTTACTGGAAAAACATTGCTCAAATGTTCAACCAGATTCGACCGAATATTTAATGTTCAGTTAACAAAGACGGAACATTACTCAAAGTTTTGGTGGGCTCTGACCAAATGTCTAAGAAATGTTCCTCTGAGGGTGGCCTAACATTTCACCACGAGGATTTCATTACTCAAATGTTTATGCATTTGGATGTATATTGTTGTTTTTGAATGTGAAATGTGTAGATTGATAGATTATATATTTTGATCACGAAAATTATATTTAATGACTAAATTAACGAAAATTATAATAGAATGAACTTGTTCCATTTTACACTTTTTGAAAAGTTGGCCATAAGAAACATGCCTATAAAGGTATTTTTGTCATTTATAGAATTTTTGACGAAAATTTTGACATTAAATGTCACAACTGGGAAATCTCACTAAAAAACTTATTAGTAGTACCAAATTAAAAATACGAAAAAAAGTTGAGGGACTAAGGGCTCGTTTGTTGTGGCTGATGGCTTATGACTTATAGCTGACAGCTTAAGCTGGTGGCTGAATGACTTGTAGATGATTACATGATAAACTGTTTGTTACAGCTGTTGAAAAACTGCTTATGAGTTGTTATAATTATTTGTTAAAAAAAACTTGAAAATTAGTATTCATATTTTTACGTATATTTCATAAAAGGATGAAATGAAGATAATCAAATATTTATTAATAAATAGTTGTCTTCATGTTTTTAAAAAAACCAAAAAAGCTTAAAATTTTGGTTTTTTGAATTTGGCTTTTCAATGCATAAAGGGTGTTGTACCTTACTTATTGACTTTTGGCTTATAAGCTGAAACAAACACTCTAAATATTACTTTTCAAAAACCAAAAGTTAAAAATCACTTCAAATAAACTATAACAAACAAGTACTAAAAGATGCATAATTTTTCTCCTCCCGGAAGGTATCCTTTTTTTTAACAATAAAAGGACACAACATCTACATGTCCATGTGAAATCAGAAAGTCGTATGAGCATGTGTGCCCCCGTGAAAGCACATGGCCGGGTTGGCCAATTTTTTTAATCCAAGCAATTTTTTTTTTGCTATTTAAAAATTTAATATTAACCATTTTACTCAAATAGTTTATATTTTAAAAATCTAATAATTAATAAATATATAAATAACATTAGAGTTGATAAAAATTTATGAGTATAATCAATATGTTAATATTAAATACGGAGGGTAACATTGAAATGTTACGAAGATTGTGAACATTATTTTTAAAAGTGAACTCTTTAAGTAAAATATTATAAAATAATAAATTAGACTCTTTATTTGAAGCGCGGAGTACACATTAGTTTTCTTTTTAATTGTAATTTTAATTAAATTGAATATTTACAGCATAAATTAACTAATTAAATAAATGATACATGTTATAATTCAAATATTAGACAATAGTTGTTTGGACATTCATTAAGAATTCTAAAGGCAAAACACACCTTTGGGCCACTGTACTTTTCAAAAACTTGCAATTAGGCCACTGAGACGTCAAAATTTTCGGGATGGCCACTGTACCAGACTTATCTTGCACGTTAACCCTTTTTTTGGATGGACGTTAAGTTTGGACGTTAAGTTAGGTTAAATGTCTATTTTGCCCCCGTCTTCAGGTTAGGTTCGGTTTGATAAGCATAATATTCAATCCAAACAAGAAGAACAACGAACTAAGAAATTATCGCATGAACTTGAGAGAAGGAACACTTCCATGGAAACGGATGTGGCGAGTGTGTTGTTGAAATTTAGGGTTTAAGAGTAATTAGGGACAGACCTTGTGCAGGGAGTGTCGGGGGTTGGAATGTGGTTGAGATCTGAAGATAGTGAATTCGGGTGATCGCAATGGGTGCGGGCCTCTGCCCATCCGGATTCGGATCCATAAACTTGCAACAAAGTCTTCTTCGGCCGATCTGAGGAGCAGCGGCGGCGATGCGGCGAAATTTTGATTGGCCATTTAATGCTTTGGAATTAGGGATTCTCCATTAATCTTGTGCGTTGCTTCGTTTATTACATTCGGCGTCGTTTGGTTCTCTCCAAAGTCAAAGCTGTTTTCAATTTTTTATTTTACATATTACCAACATCTATGGTGGTGGGTGTTGAGCTTGGTATGAGGGCGGAAGTGAAGATGGCGATCTTTGTGATTGGGGCGAGAGAGATTGGCCGGTGGGTGCGAAGATCGAGGGGCTCGACCTTGAACAGGAGGGATGATTTATTGAATCTGGTTTTGATTTTACGGGTTTGATTCTCTCTTTAGGGTTTGAACTGGGTTTGATTCTCTCTTCACAGTTTGAACTGGGTTTGATTTTCTAGGTTTGAAGATGAACATTATATATTGTGTATGCACTCAATTTCGAGATTCAGATCTGGGTTTGATTGGAGCATTTGAAGAATCAAAATGGATTTGCACAATGGTTTTTTATTTTCATTTTAGATTTGAGTTTAATCTGGTTTACGATTGTCATCTACATTTCTTTGATTTTTTGATCTGATGATGATGAAGCTGACCACCATAGAAGATGTTGATGATGAAGACGAGGGCAAAATAGACATTTAACCTAACTTAACATCCAAACTTAACGTCCATCCAAAAAAGGGTTAACGTGCAAGATAAGTCTGGTACAGTGGTCATCCCGAAAATTTTGACGTCTCAGTGGCCTAATTGCAAGTTTTTGAAAAGTACAGTGGCCCAAAGGTGTGTTTTGTCAATTCTAAAAATGTAAATTTTAATTTAGTGAAAATTTTATAGAGGAGTATTTACATTATTTAATTCACGTCCTAGATTAAGTACCCAAGTCAAGAGACACTCTTTACACGAAACGAAAGGAGTATATTGTATTGTATTTCCCCTAAGGCCTAAGGCCCAGTGGTAGACATGGGGCTTCACAAAGTGTTAGGTCCTAGGTTCGATCCCTTCTCATGTCCCCCTTAGGAGGGAAAAAAAAAGGTCTAAACTACTATGGGTTAAGTGTTCATGGACCGCTAAAACAAAAATAAAATTAAGATATTTTTATAAAAAAATAAATGAGAGGTTATTTTATGAGATAGTACTAGTAGTTATGTAATGTTATATCAATACCAACAATTAGGTGATTGTAGATCTAAACTTTATTTATTTATTTATTATTTTAGTATTTTTCACCACGCTTTATGAATGAGCTTGAATAATGTAACATGTAAAGGTTGACTAAATAATTCATCAGACCGATATAAATAAATAAAACTTTGATTAAGAATATTTAAGTTGTATTGTGTAATCGATAAATGGAAAGTTCACCAAAAATATATTTTAAAGTGGTTGAAATTATAATTGAAGGAAGAAAGAAGTTTTCAGTTTGTGGAAAAAGCCAACTTAAGACCGAGGGACACTAATATATATATATATTCAAATAAATCAATATATATAATATATATATATATATTTTTATATATATATATACACACACACACACACACACACACACACACACACTATGTATCCGTGTCCGTGTATATATACGTGTTGGTGACAAGATTCAAATCAAATTAAAATTATATTTTAATTTTAATATACAAAAAATCATAAAAAGAAGAGGTGCAATTTTGAAAAAGATGTTCAAAACAAAATGCACTTTCTAAAATAGCTTTTATTTTGTTTAGTTTTTTGCTTTGAGAATTTAAACGAATTTGTAATCAAAATTGATTAGATAAATAAATCCAAAAACTTTTGGCATTCTTCTTTTGACTTGAGATAATTGATAATTATATATATCAATCAATTTCTGGCAAACTCAATAAAAAAAGGTCTGATTTTTTTTAACTACTGAAAACTCAATGAGCTAATAGATAATTATTTATTTAAATTATTGAATTTAATAACAGTTTATCAATTGAATGAGAAATGAATAAATTATCAAAATAATTACATGAATTATCATGAAAGATTAATTTCTTCAACTAATTGGGCGTCTAGGACAGTTGGACAGTTCATTGGCTCTTCACTTATGGAGTCGTCTTCAATGATGAAACCACTATAAAATTGTAACTATTCATTTGTTGAACATCATTGCTAATAATAACAGATGATAACACACCACCATAAAGAAATCTCTGCAAAATGGACCCCTATCACAATTTGATTAGAGACATCAACCTAACCAAGGGTATGCCTATATATATAGTTGACCATCCATCAGAGATAGCTCATCTGTTTTCCGTGCGAAATGTATATTTCACAATGCCTATATTATTTATATTTTGATTACTTAGGATTTCATGTACTTGGTCCTCTCTTTTTTTTCTATAGATCACGGAGCTACTGTAAACTGAAAACAATTATATATGCAAAATTAATAAATTCCTAGTGTATCTTTGTAATCAATAAATTGGTTAAACATATGCATTGCCTGAGAGTAAAGATGTGGAGAATAAAATATGATAATCAACAAATAGTTAAAGTAATTCATAGCAAGTAGATTAATCATATGTAACACATTAATTTAATAAACTCCATATTTAAGTGTATATGCTAAATTTAATATAATTTTATGATCTTTAAACATACATATTATATTTATTTTTTCATATGCACTGTGACTACAAATTTCTCAATTTTGATTTTATCAAATCAGAATAATGAATAGTTATAAATCAAAGCTAATTAAATTATTTTCTAGGAGTTTACTTTTTTTTATACAATTAGCAAACTTAAGATAATTGTAGCAATCTAATTATTTCATATTTTGTTGAAGAGTTACAAATAAAGTCTAATTAAATCATTATCTAGGAGTATAAAATTAGAACTAATTCAAACAAATAAGTTAAGCAATTAAAAAACTGACCAATTATCGCGTCAAATTAAAAATTATTTTCCAACATAGTTAATTGCCACCATTAGTGAATAGTCACATTTAATTACGGTAACAATTTTATTGAATCTTAGTATTGTTTGTTATTTATGTCTTCTTGATTGAACAACTAAATAAACTGGAGGGCTGAAGTAGAGTTTATTACTTACTGATGCATTTTCTATTAGGCATAGATAAAATCAATCATTTCACCATTCTCATGGGATCTTCATCTTTTAAAAAACAAATCGATAAATTATGATATGGACATGTATAATGAGAAATTGAGAATGTTTTTAATTAAAAATATATGCAATTTAAAAGTTTCACTTCCAAACATGGTAATTTATTTTTCATTATTTATTTACTAAATATCACATAAAATACAAAAGTGTGAATGTACTTTCATTTTCTATCATGTTTACTAGATATATGCAATTATCAAAGCATTAACTAATGAATCCCTTTCAATGAACTCCATCTCAATTCACCCAACCAGATTAATAGCTTTGATAATTTAACTAATCATCATTCAAGATCATCACTTCATGTTCACTCAGTAATTAAATCATCACAATATTTTCAGATAAACTCAATGTCTCTATATTAAATTTAACAAATTGTCTTCAAAATTCCCCTGCAAGGTAGGCAAACTTTTTTTTTGGTGATATCAGACAAGAGAAATTAATGTTGAATATAACATGTTTGTATGTTTGTTTTAGTAAATTAAATTTCTTTCGAAAAAAAAAATTATCTCTGCTAATCCAAGGTATATTCTTTCATTGACATTACCTGTATTAATTTTTACTACATTCATATAACAAGGGTGATATAAAAATAGATTAATTACATTTTGCACATGCAAATAATTAATTTTAAAAAATGAAAATATATCAATAAATCTGACTTTCAAATTGGTTCTGTTTTATATTACTTTTATCTAAAAAAATAAAATGTTAATACTGTAAAATGAAATACATTTTTTTCAATATCTAAAATATTTTGTTATTCGAAATATGGAACTTTATATTTTTTAATGTATATATATAAGTCAATATGTTTAATGTGAAGGATAGGTTCCATGTGAGACCGTCTTATGAATCTTAATTGATTCGTAAAATGGAGTCACACTCTCTCACAACTCAATTCATCATCACATGGTGGATTGGGTCAAAATGATTCGTCTAACATAAAATAGACATAAGATCGTATTTCCTAAGTTTTTGTCAAATGTGAAATGGACATGTGCAGAGTAAAACAATATGTTATTATCAAATATAGAGGGTAAAGTAATTATCTCCCAAGTAACGGTAAATATTATTCAATACAACTTAATACTCATAAATCAAAGTATTGTCAAAAAATAGACTTATTTAAAAAAAAAATAGTTAAATGGTGTACTAAATATTTTTTGTTGAACATAGTTAATTCCCTTTATATGTAATTTTGTGAAGTGCTTTAAAAAAAATCTTTTTTATAGTTCTAAATCTTAGAGTTTTAGAAGTCATACAATTTAAGGAAGTTTCAACAAATCACCAAAAAGCCTCTTCAACAATACGAAATAGATACGAGAAATAGTAATTCTCAGTTATTCCATCTTATATTCTGAAATGAAATTACAAAATGCAAAATTAAATAAAATAGCTCACCATGATCATAAGCTGCTCCAAATTTGATTAACAAATTTAGGTGAACACATATGTTTCCACACAAAACTAGGTCAAAGATACTATCTTAAAAAAATGATGCAAACAAGCCGATATTTAAATAAATATTATTAAAATAAGTTTAACATTAAAATCACAGAAATCGTCAATAGCAAAATTATTGCATGACTTTTTAAAAAATAAAGAAGGCGAGTTTTTAGACTACGTGAGTGAGTGAGAGTGAGTCGATGGATATATAGGCTAGAGAGTGAGAAGCTCTCTATCTATATGACAAGGGAAGATGCTTGAGTTTCTTTTTGGGACAAATTTAGTTTGGGCCATATTGATTATAATTTGAGTAATATTTTCCTTCCATTATTAATAAGTAAGAATAATTTGGATGAAGTCAAATGAGAAATTTGGGCTATTTGAAAATTAGAGTATTTTTTTAGGCATTTTGTTGTTGTTCGTTTTAGGGAGAAATTAGACCCGTCCATTAAATGAAGTTTTCAACCGCTACAAAACTATATGTTTTAATCGGAAAAAGATATTTTTGAAGCAAACAAACTACGATAAACTTAATGAACCCATGGTGCGCTGCGGATCACTTAATCAGTGCATCACGTTGCATCAATTTATGCATTGTGAGGCATCAATTAAAACCACCTAATCTAATTTATGTATCACACTGCAAATCATAATAAATCAAATCTTCTTCTCTCTTCTTTCCTATACACAATCAACAATGATTCAAAATTAATGCATTTTACTTACATCCCAAATCCAAATCGATGCAGCACGATTTTCAAATGATAGATCATGATTCAAAATTAATGCATTCAGTTTTAAAAAGGGTGTCCATCAACGAACAAATTCTTATTCAGACATTTCATCATACAGTTAACATGCATAGCAATACAAACAAAAAAGTAAATATATTTTGAATCACACACATAAACACAAATGAAGAAGAAAAAGAATAACGAGTTATGAAGAAGGAAGAGAGTTGGAAGACACAATTATGTAGTAATCACCGTTCTTCACCACCCAACTTCTCACTCTCTTTTCTCTTCTTCCATGGCCACAATATTTTTTTTTGTCTTCGGGCGGACGAACTCGACGACGAGGTAGAAGAAGAAAAAGTTTACACCATTTATGTGATTTGGGCAATATTGGAACAATTGAATGAACGAGGACTTTTCCGGTTGAAAAAAATGTGATACTTATATGTTGTTGAAAATTCAGGGAAAATGGATGGCCCGTAATTACTCATTTATTTTATATAATTGAAATGTTATGTATAAATTATGTTGTTGTAGTTTATAATTTTTTTTTGTTTTTTAATTGAATAGTCATAAAAATTATGTTATAAAAAAATTTGTTCCACAATATTTTAGAATTGGAGGTTTGGTTTAAAGTGTTATACCAGACTTCAATTTATCATTTATTGGATATAACAAACGGTGTTATGTTTGACTATTTAGTAAAGTAATTTTAGTTATGTATTTTTATATGTTTATAGTTTTAATAACCAATATTTTTTATAACTAATACATTAATACGAAATATCAGAAACTATCATCGCTATCAATTTTTTTCATTCACAGGCACAAGTCTATTATCAATCGTTGACTTAACAAATGACGAATAAGATTCATTTCCATCCAAACATGTTTTTTCCGAACAAAGAAATACATATAAATAAATTTATAATAATTTTTTTCAAATTTATGTGATTTTTATCATTAATTTTACTCTTATAATTTTTTGTTTATTTTTTCATATTAAAGTTTTTAAATTTATATTATTTAACTTTAATTGAGTTTATGATTTTGTATCTGTATACAAACTGTATAACGCCATCACTAGTTAAGGACAAAAGTCAAAAGACCAAAAGAGATGGTCAAGCTATGTTTACACTAAGGGTGATAAAATGAGTGTTATGGATAACAATGAGTTAATTTATTATCAAAACCCCTAAATGTTACACCTAAAAACTCTAATTACCACACTACTTAAAATGTCTGATTACCAAAATACCCTCCGTCAAATATAAATAAAATAAAAACTCTTTTCAAGTTACCAAACTACCCAATTGAAAACAAAAAAAGAGTGGATATTGAATTAACAACAATCGATTCTCACAGTCAACTTTCTTTAAAAAATTAAAAAAAATCACCACTTTTTTTAAAAAAATCCAAAAAAGTCTCCAGGTATTTAAAAAAAAACTGAAAAAAGTCGCCACTTTTTTATTAAAAATTGACAAAAAATCGCCATTAAATTTTTTTAAAAAAAAAGTCGCCACTTTTTTTTAAAAATTTTTACAAAAAGACGCCAAGTTTAAAATTTTTTGTTACAAAAAGTCGCCACTTTAAAAAAAAAATTGACAAAAAAACGCCAATTTAAAAATTTTTTGTTACAAAAAGTCGCCACTTTAAAAAAAAAAATTTGACAAAAAAACGCCAAGTTTAAAAATTTTTGTTTTACAAAGTGGCCTGTTTGAGGAAATCACCAAAGAATTAAGATTTGCAACTAAAGTTCAAAAATTGATGAGTTATCAATATGAATGCAGAGACTTGGGAACTGGATGTAGAGAGAGAAAGTAAGCTGAATGGATTGACAGGGAGGCAAAATCAGAAAAGTTGTGGGAAATTTGGAAGGCGGAGACTTGGGAACTGGAAAGGCAGAATCAAAGCCCTAAAAACTAAGAATATAGTAATTATTAGAACACACACAAAGCAAATACTGGTGGAGGGAGGAAGATGATGGTGCGGAAAAAGTTTGTGCCTTTTAGTATGAGAGAATATTTAGGAGAATTAATTGAAACTCATATATATAAAAGGATAAGGATTGATTAGTAATTAGAGTTTAAGGTTAATTGTTAGTCCTTTTTATAAAAGGATAAATTAGTAATTAAACAAAGTCAACGTTTAACCAACTAATATCATTGTGTATAAAACTAAGATAATCGTGTAACCGATCAAATTAGTGGTCGTCTAATGGACAAAACAGTACTAATGTTATGAAGAAATGAGAACGGTTAAAGGCGGCATTTCATTGTAAACTATAGCATGGTCGGATAGGAGGATAGGTACCGGCGAAATTTTGAAAAGTTTGGCATACCAACAATATTCACATTTAATTGTCACCGATGGTTTAGCTATAAATACCTATTATCGTGAAGTTATTTACTTACCTCTTAAGCTTTCAGATGTACTTTTTCTCTCACTTAATAATACATATTTTGTCTTTAGTTTGTGGTTAATTTTATAGCAGACTATTAAAACGAAAGCTCTAATTTTAACATTTTCATCAGTAAGAATTTTTGCCAATATGTTTTATTTTATGTTATTGATTTATTTTAATATATATTGTAAATCACAATTATTAATAAAAGGTTGGCTGAGCCACCATCTATAATATATGGTGAGATGACGAATTAATAATTTATTATTTTTCGCATAATATATATATTTATTGATGCTTGAGCGGAAGTAACCCTAAACTACAAACTGATATATATATATATATATATAATGAATTGTTATGCTTTTAATTCGTTATGGATAACTTTATTACTAACCTTCAAACACCCACCTGAAAGGCTTGTCGAGTAGCGTGGCGTGAATAAATATGCATGAAAAATAATAGTAATCAAGTGTGGACCGATAAGAATAATATGCAAAGTTACTTTATTTGTGATCAACTTATTATTCCTAATAAGATTCATATTTAATTATTTATACATAATATAAATGATATTCTATCAAATTAGAATTTTTACATATTTCCTTTCTCCTCCAACGGCTTGTTAACAGTCATTTTTACTCCATAAATACATCAACATCTTAATAGTTCACTTACATTTTTACAACATTATTACAAACTCTCATTATCATATCCTCTTCTTCAATATGCTTAACTCAATGTTGATGTTTATTATCATACTAGTTCTCGTGTACACCATATTGGTTTTAAGTGTTGATTATTCTCCAAATGATTTTCATCTGTTTGTTTATAGTCTCTGGGTTATGTCTATTCTGTTAGCAATAGCTTTTAACATGTACTGATTATTATGTTTTAAATAAATTTTCGTATAAGTATTTTATTAATACATGTTTCTTTATAGTTTCTTAACAATGACAAATCTCGTTAAACTTGAATTTGAAAGATCGAATATTTTAGGTAAGAATTATATATCATGGGTAATAGATGCTGAAACCCACTTGGTCGCCATGAGCCTTGAAAATACTATCAAAAGAGAAAATAATGAATTGATAAATAATTAAAATCGGGCTAAGGCCATGATTTTTCTTCGACGCCACATCCATGAAAAATAAAAAAATGGAATATCTCACAGTTTGAGATCCAGTCATTTTTTTGAAAATTTGAAAGAAAGATATGACCATCTAAGGACGGTTATCCTCCCAAAACCACAATACGATTGGACTATGACAGATTGATTGTGGTTAAAATTATATAAATTACCTAATAGACTATAAGTAAAAACAGAAAAGTAAAATAATAAAAGTTGAACAAAAAGTTTTTGAAAAACGTTTTAAATACAAGCTGTCAATGAATTGTTCAATGAAGAGTTCATTGAAGAGAACATTGAAGCAAAATAAAGCAACGAAAATAAAATAAATAAAAATGTAAAGGGAAGTAAAAAGAAATTGCATACAATAGATACTTTTGATCAATATGTAAAATCAACATATTGATCGAGCCTCATTGCTAAAAATATTCCTTTCGTAAAACGGTTTCCTCATTATATAGAAAGACTAATAAAGTGGAATTTATATAAAAACTCTATATGAAATAGATATGAATCTGAATAGCACTAACACCTCATACTACCTAGACTGGCATACGCTCAATAGCTTTTAACAAAGATGTAGGAAATATTAACAAAAAACTGTGCTGGTGACAGGATGAATGAATGCTCCAATTAAGCTTCATTCAACAATTTATTCAAAATACATCAGCTGTTTTGAAATTTCTTTATCTTCTTTCTACTGTGTTTTCTCTTTGTTATTTGTACTTCCGTGACTTCAATAGTGAACGTCCTCTACCATTTATATGCAACAAGAAGACCTAGAATCCCTGTAGGACAAGCAAATAAACTTACCATAAAAGATTAGTAGGTTTAGTGTAATAAATAAGGATTCTAAATCTAAGTTATATAGACTTACCATATATGTAGATTTCCTAACCTAAATTAAACTAAGTCAGACATAGGACAGCCGTGTAGGAGATAGGAGCAACACGACATAACCCTAGGAAACACGAAAGAGCATACACAATCCTAAACCAAAAAATAATCAAAATCTCCAAACTAACCTTATTATGAAAGACATAATAATTAATAATAAATTAAGTTAAAAACTAAAAAGGTATGATTAAATAATATATTGTAACTATATAAACAATTAAAATAAAATTAATTTATAAAAATCTAACAATATTATATATATATATATATATATATATATATATATATATATATATATATATATATATATATATATATATATATATATATATATATATATATATATATATATAATAACTTTAGGAACAACTTTAAGAAAGACAAAACTAATAATAGATATATTAAACCTAATAAATAATTTCTTTCAAGAATATACTTTCTCTAAAATGTTTAATAGATAATAATTACTTTAGGAACAACTAAGAAAGACAAAACTAATAATAGATTAATTTAAATAATATAAATCATTAAATAATATCAATAAATTAATCTCTAACAGATTCATTTATATCTACAAGATTTTAAAACCATTAGTGAGTATAATTTTATGATGTTCAAGATTACCTTACATTTGAAATTATGTGGGGAAACCATCACTGATCATAATATGTTGGAGAAGACATTCTCCACTTTTCATGCCTCGAATATGCTCTTGCAGCAGCAATATTGAGAAAAAGGTTTTCATAGATACTCTGATTTGAGCTCTTACCTACTTTTAGCTGAACAAAATAACTAGATTCTGATGAAAAATAATGAATCTTGTCAAACTGATTCAACCCCATTCCCTGAAGCGAATAAGACTGCATACAATGATGGGCAAGAGAATGGTCGTGGTCGTAGTCGTTATCGTGGTCAAGGTAGTTATTGTGGACAAGACCGAGATAATGGACGAGGTTGTGGTGGAGGTCAAGGTCGAGGAAGAAGTAACTATCATCACCATCCTTATAATGATCGTTTCTCTCGACACCTGAAGTGGAATAGAGAAGATCATAATAAAGACAACTCTTCCAGTAAGCAGAATGTAGAGCATTCCTGTTTTCGATGCGTCATGAAAGGCCACTGGTCACATACATGTCGCACGACAAAACATTTTGTTGATCTTTATCAAAAATCACAAAAAAAAAAAAAAAAAATTGTTGAGACACGCTCTCTTGCAAATGATCCTGAAGATCTTGATTTTGACTTTGGTGATATGACCAATGAAAATAATAGCGAGAAACAATAACTTTTCCCTCAATATTCTTTGTTGATATGTGTAATGTAGCATTTTATTATGTGCAAGTGTACTGCTTTTGCTTTCCTGTGTACTAGCTCCTTGACTATGATATCTATATATGTATTTTGTGTTAAAAGTACTTATATTCATCTTATTTCTCTTTCTCTCATATTGAAATAGATCATAAATATGTTTTAATCCAAAATCTAAGAAGGTTATTTATGTCTTGCGGACAACGCTACTACACATGGAACATATTAATGGTAATATATGTGGACCCATTTATCCACTATGTGGACCATTTCAATACTTTATGGTATTGATTGCGTATGCCTGTTATCGACTCGCAATACGGCATTTACCAAGTTCCTTGCACAAATAATCAAATCGAGAACATAATTCCTAGATTACATGATCAAGAAAATTAGACTTGATAATGCTGGTGAATTTACATCTCAAACATTCAATGATTATTGTATGGAAATAGGAATTGATGTTAAACATCCAGTAGATCATGTTCATAAACAAAATGGTTTGGCTGAATCATTAATCAAACATATTCGACACATCGTCAGACCATTGATGATAAGAACAAAACTTCTTAGTTTTGCACGGGGTCATGCAGTTTTGCATGACGTTGCACCGATTCGTCTAAGACCAAGTGCATATCACAAGTCTCCCTATTACAACTGGCATTCGGGCGAGATCTGAGTCTATCTCATATAAGAGTTTTTGGTTGTGCGATATATGTACCCATTGCTCCACCATAACGCACAAAGATGAGACCACAAAGAAGATTGGGGGTATATGTTGGGTATGAATCTTCTTCGATAATCAAGTGTCTTGAACCACAAACGGGTGACGTTTTTATGACACGCTTTGCTGATTGTCACTTTAACGAAGACAAGTTTCCATATTTAGGTGAAGAGGAGAAATGAGTGGGAAAAAAGATCAAATGGTGCACATCATCATTGTTGCACCTTAACCCTCCCACAAAGCAGCGTGAACTGGAAGTTGAAAAGATTATACAGCAAATCAATTGCCAGATACTTTTACAGACACAAAGAGAGTGACAAAGTCACATATTGTTGCTGCGAATACTCTTGCTCGAATTGAAATTCCAAAAGGGTTACCCAATGAGAATATGATGAATGAATCTAAGACACGTCTGAAACGTGAACGACCCATTGGTTCAAAGGATAAAAATCCTCGAAAAATGAAGGGAATTGAAAAACCATAATGAAATGAATATGTTCCCGAAGAATCACACGATCATGCAAGTCTACAAAGCCCTGCAAGCAACGATAACCATGAGATTTCCATTAATTACACGTGTAATGGAAAAATAAGGAACCGAGATGAAATGGAAGATATCAATGTGTATTCTCTTATTCAGTATCACAAGAAATTAATGACGGGACTGATGATCCCAAACCAAAATCTGTGTCTAAATGTCAAAAGAGGCACAATTGGGTAAAATGGAAAGATGCCATGAAGGCTAAATTAAGTTCGCTTAATAAACGAAATGTATTTGGGCCCATCGTTGTCACACCTGAAGCTGTGAAACATGTTGGACACAAATGAGTTTTTGTTCGAAAGGGAAATGAGAAAAATGAAATTGTGAGATACAAAGCTCGCCTTGTTGCATAGAGTTTTTCCCAAAGGTCAGGGATTTATTATAAAGAAACGTATTCTCCATGTTATTCGTTCAGATACCTAATTAGCTTATCGGTTTTGAAAAAAATCTGAAGATGCATCTCATGGATGTTGTAACAACTTATTTATATGGGTCATTGGATACCGATATTTATATGAGAATTCCTGATGGAATCAAGGTGCTTGAAGCACTGAGCTCAAAACCCAAAGAATTATGTGTAATTAAAATACAAGGATCACTGTATGGATTATAGCAATTTGGATGCATGTGGTATAATTGCCTAAGTGAGCATTTGTTGAAAGACGGATATGTGTGTAAGGGTAAAATAGGCATGGCCTATTTTGGTTTTGTTTCACCTTTCTTGGTCCTTAAGTTTAGACTTTTTTGGAAACAAAATATTCATTATATTTTGCGTTTCTTGGTCCTAAAACTTAGGAGTAATTTTGGAAACAAAATCTTTACAAAAATCCTTTCCTAAAACCGTGTCCTAGAGTCCTTGTCCATTTGGTAATAAAATCTAGTAATTATGGTAGTGTATTTAATTAGTAATTCTAATCCTTTTCCATATTAGAGTTTGTTTCCTTCTTTATGTGTAAGTCTCCTTCATGGTATAAATAAAGGGACATGGACAGAGGCTGAAGAAAACCAAAACATGAGAGAACAGAGCATAGAAAGGCTACATATTCAGAGAGTTTAGAATTCCAGCCTTTACAGAATTTGAATGTAGCTCCGAATGTTATAACATTCGGAACTACATTGAGGCTACTTGAATAGTTTGTCTTTCTAGGGTTTCTAGGAAGCTGATTTTTTCTTCCCACGTTTTCTTTACCTGTATTTCTGTGGATTTTGCTCTCCAAGACTTGTTGTCTTGTGAGAGTATTTGTTTTGGTGATTTCACATAATTTTTGTAAAACAATTCATCTTTTTTAATGAAATCTTTTTGGTTATGAGGCTAGATCTACAAGCATAGGCTTGTAGATTGTTTGGTAATCGTTTGTGCTTATTTCCTGCTTTTTAATTAAAGTCTTCCGTTGTTTAGTAATTTTCTGACCAATGCACCTTCCAGTGTAGCTTCTGCACAAGCTACATTGGGAACTGCATTGACAGTTTGGTGAATCCTAGCTACTATTGTTCTTACAATTGGTATCAGAGCCTTCTCTTGACGCCACTAAGAGTTGATTCTGGTTGTATCCGTGATGGATTCTCTGTATGAGAATGTTGTTCGTCCTCTAACTTTGACTAATACAAATTATTCTATTTGAAAAGTGAAGATGCATATCTTCATCAAATCAATTGATGAGAGAGCGTGACTTGCTGTTCTAAATGATTGGACCCCTCCAAAAATGACTGATAATGACGGTGATGTAAAGATCACTAAAGAAGCTGATTGGTCTAATGGCGATAGAAACACTGCCTCGTTCAATTCAAAGGCTTTATCTGCTATATACAAAGCCTTATATGCCAACACCTTTAGGGAAATAGCTAATTATGAGTTTGCAAAAGATGTTTGGGAGGCCCTTCAAACCTTGTGTGAAGGACCTACCAGTGTTCGTGCTTCTAAACTAAGATTTCTTACCACTCAATTTGAAAATACTAGAATGAATGAATTTTAGGATATCATGTCTTATTATGGTAGGCTTCTTGATATCTCCAATTCTGCTTTGGCTTTAGGTGATCCTATCACTAATGATCGCCTTATTAGTAAAATGATGTGTACTTTACCTGAAAGGTTTAATGTAGAAATCTATGCTATTGAGGAAGCACATGATATTGAAAAAATGGGTTTTGAAAGATTGGCTGGTATCCTTCAAAATTTTGAACTAAACCTAAATGATCAAATCAAGCAAAAGGGCAAAGGTGCATCATCTTCTACTCCTCATGTGAAAAACATTGCTTTGTCATCTGCTGTTGATGTCTCTTCTGATTTGCTTGCATTATAAAAGGAAATTGATGAGTCTGATTTTGGAGAAGATTTCATGGCTCTTTTGACCATTAAGTTTAAAAACATTTTGAAAGCCAAGGGTCATAACATAACTCCATCATCAAACAACAAAACCTCTTTTAAGCCTGATTCTGGTAAATTTGCTCATAAGGAAAATTCTTTTCAAACACCAGAAAAACCCTTTACCAATCCTTTTGCTTCAAAACCTTCTTACAGTGGAAAGAATATTGATTACATTCAGTGTAGGGAGTGTCAAGGATTTGGTCACTATGCAAATCAATGTGCAAATACCTTGAGAAAGAAGGGTTTAAACTTTTCTGCAACCTTGAGTGATAGTGATGATGAAGATCCAGGAGATCTCATCACTCTCACTGCTGTATACGACTCTGAATCTAATTGTACAGGTCATTCGACCAATGTACCTCCGAATGTAGCTTCTTCAGAAACTACATCAGAAGCTACATTGGACATAAGTTGGGATGATTTTTGATGTTTTAACTCCTCTGTCACAGAAGATGGTGGAGAATCAGAATCAGATCTGCTGGAAGCTTACAAAGAGTTGTACAAGGATTGGGAGAAATGGGCTCATCAAGTTACATTGCTTGGAAAGACAAATGATACACTGAAAAAGGTAAATGAAGATAAGAAGGAGTGTATCACAAGGCTGGAATGTTTGTTGAGTACGAAAGATGTGGAGATTGAAGAACTGAAAGAAGAACTCATCCAAGCCAATAAAACCATGGCAAAATGGAACTCAAGCCAACATAAAGTGGATGATATGTTGAAATCTGGGAACTCTGGTAAATCAGGGCTTGGTTTTAGGCCAAAAACGTTTGCCAAATAAGGGGAAGGTACTTCTGTTGAACAAAATCAGTCCACACAAAAATTTCAAAATCCAAACTTCTTTGAAAAACCAAAAACTAGAAAGAGAAATTTTGTGTGCCACTAATGTCACAAACCTGGACATATTCAGCCCTTTTGCTTCCTTAAAAAGACTGTCTATAAGGAAGAGGTTAGGCAAGCTTACCCTTTTCACAACCAAGTGCAGCATCAGATGCAGTAACGGATGCAGCATCCAATGCAAAGAACATCAGAAGCAGCATCAGATGCTACATCCTAAGAAACATCAGCCAAAAACCTTTAAGAAAGTGTGGGTTCCCAAAGGCAATTACATGAATGCTAAATCCAAGTATTATAAGCCTTTTGATATATGTCCCGGTGCAAAGTGGTCTGATGATGAACAATGCAATGTAACTTTCACATCCTTAAAGTCACACATAGCTGGTTCCTGGTACTTTGATAGTGGGTGTTCTAGACACGTGACAGATTCTATTGAGAACTTGAAGGACTATGTAAGTATTAATGGTAAGTCTGTGACATATGGAGGAGGAGCCAAAGGTAAGATAATTGGTAAGGGAACTTTGAATGTAGATGGACTTCCGAAGCTTACCAATGTCTATCATGTTGAAGGTCTTAAGACCAACCTCATAAGAATCAGTCAGCTATGTGATGATGACCTTCAGGTGAGGTTTGATAAGAATTCTTGTGAAGTTTTTGATCAATCTAACAAGTGTCTTTTGACAGGTACTAGGTCTTCTGACAATTGCTATATGCTCAATAATGCTCAAACCTGTCACAGTGCTAGTATTGATATCACAAATCTATGGCATCAAAAATTAGGGCACATGAGTTTTTGTAAACTTCATGAGCTTGTGAAGCATGAGGATGGAAAGAAAAAGAAAACCCCTATGGGTACATCCAATAAACTTTGCAAAGATAAAAAGTCTGAAAGTGTTGACCATACACTGTATAGAAGTATGGTAGGAAGTCTGCTATATTTGACTGCCACCCGTCCAGACATCATGTATAGTGTGTGTTTGTGTGCTAGATACCAAGCAAACCCTAAAGTCTCTTATTTGAAAGCTCTCAAAAGAATAATTAGGTATGTTGGTGAGACTTGTGCTATGGGTTTGTGGTACACAAAACGCACTAATACCAACCTTGTTGGTTTTAGTGATGTTGACAGGGCAGGTAGTGTTTATGACATGAGAAGTACATCTGGTGGATGCTTTTATTTGGGTAACAACTTGATCTCTTGGTTTAGTAAAAAGCAAAATTGTGTTGCCCTCTCCACAACTGAATCTGAATACATTACTACTGATGATGGGTGTACACAACTTTTATGGATGAATCAAATGATCAAGGATTATGGCCTACACAGTAATGTGTTAACCATGTATTGTGACAACACCAGTGCTATAAGCATAGCAAAAAATCCTGTTCAACACTCTAGAACTAAGCACATTGATATAAGACACCATTTTATTAGATACTTGGTTGAATAAGGTATTATTTGCATTGAACATGTAGGGACTGAAAATCAACTGGCTGATATTTTCACTAAGAGTCCAGACTTTGAGAGATGTAACAATCTTAGGAAATCTTTTGATATGTGTGCCATGTGACCCTTCACTCACTTAAAAAAAATAGGCATTCTGCATTGAGTATTTAGGGGGGCACACTAGTTTCATCTCTCATGTTTTGTGCCTTTTGTTGCCTGAGATTGGCATTCAAAATCTATTGTGATTCCTGTCCTGATTCTCTATTCTCTCTCCCATAATTTTTTGTTGTTGAAAGTTTGAGTCCACAATGGAAAGAGCTACCTTTTAAAATAAAGGGATATAGCAATTTATCTTGGTACTATGGAACTTAGGTTCTCATAGGTTAATCTTGAGAAAATTGGATTCCCTTGAAAGAAAAAAGTAGTGAAAGCTACCTAACGGAAAATAGCTACCTATGAACAAGGTTTGTGGCACCTCTATTTTGGGATTATGAATCCTTGGATTTCATGGGTTGATCAAAAGCAAAGTGGCTTCCCTTGGTAAATAGTGTGAAAGGTTCCTAATGGCATGTTGTGGATATGCTTGAAATAAAGTAGAGCTATTCTCCTAGGGAAATAAAGTACCTATGGAATTTGTGGGAGATGAGTATTGATAGAATAAATGAAAAATGAAAAATTGTACATAAAATCATAATTTTGGCGAATGCATCTCCCAATGCAACTACATTAGGAACTACATTCAGATGATCTAGACATTTTTTCACTTGTGTGTGGCTGCATTAGCTAGATACTGTCTGATCTGATTTCCTCACCTGTTAGGCATAATTTTTAGGACATATTCTTTTCTTAAAATATCAGCCTATTGAAATTTTGTCCTTATCTCAAAAATTGCAAAATTATTAACAATGTATTCCATGTTGAAAAATTTATGTGAGTGTGTAATCTGTGTGCTGCATTAAGAGTTTTTGGATAATGGATATGACTGCTATTGACTGCTTGGGGTTGTATAATATTGGGATATACTTTATTGTGTTTTCTATGAATCCTTGCCATGATATTGAGATTTAAAAAATATCAAGTGTTTGAAATAATAATTGTTATCCATATCCAATACTCTCATGGTTATCTCTCACTAATTGCTTGTCCAAAATCAGATTTCTTGCAATTTTAGTGGGTGTTTTTGACCAACCTTGATTGATTTCAAAATTCAAAAATTTGTTTGGATCTTATCACAAAACGCCCCCTCACATTCACTGATATTGAGTTGCTAACGGCTAATCCATTTAGTGTTGGGTTGTTATGTGATTCTTCCAGGTTGTTGTTTCTCTCTTCTTCTCTTACAAACTCTCATTCCCAAATTGCTGAACGATCAACGCTACCATCTCTCTTCATCTCCTCTCTAAATCAAATCCTCCATGGTTTCTACTCCTTCTAGCTCTATAGATTCCCTGAAGCAGAATCCTTCAGCCGATGTAGCTTCCAATGCTACTTCTCCCAAAGCTACATCGCCACCAACCTCATCTCCATCTCATCCAAATACTGCCATTGTTCTTGCTAACCCTCTTCCTGAGACCCTCTCCTGCATACTGCCTGGCGAACGAGGAAATGCAATTGACGTTGAGAACCCTGGAGATTTGTCGGGTTTCCCCCAAATTGGAAACCCTAGCTCACGCAAGTCCAAGCGACTAAGGGGGATTTCAAGCAATTTCGATAATCCTAGTGGTGATGAGGTTGAACGTGCCAAGAAATTCAAGGTCACTCCAGGCCAATTTGAAGAAGTTGTTCCAATAGCAAGTGACAGTGATGATGATGATTTTATTGGACCTGATGCTAGGGGTAAATTTGTTGCTGAACCCAATCTCTCAAAGTCACACCACTGATGGAAGCTTCTCTATTCCCATTCCCTTAGAAACTGCAGATGAAGATTATCCTATACCCTCTCCCAAAGAGGTATTCCCACATGAGTCTTCTGCACATAATGAGGATTCTCTACTGTTGCTGCCTCTGTTGACGCTGAAGTGGATCTCTCATAAATGAGTTACTTCAATGAACAGAGGACTCTTGCTGATTTTCTGGTTCACCTGAAGAATGCATCCCCTCATGTCTCTCCATCTCATTCTCCTAGCCCTGTCAAATCTTCAAGCTCCTCAGAGTTTGATGACAGTTCTGATCAGGATTTCATTGAGAAAGCAGTGTCTGAAGAAGAAGAATCTGAAGAGGTTCCCTTACGATTCACCAGAAGAATGGTGGCTACTATGACCAATGTAGCTTCAAATTTAGCTCCCAATGTAGCAACTGGGGAAGCTACATTCTCCTTTGCAACTGGAGTTGGGTTAGGTAACCCTTTTTATGATATTTTTATCTCTTTTGTTGCTTCTTTACGGTATAATACTACTAGAAAACTCGTGGATGAAAGAATTATTCCCAAGGATGATTTGATTGCTCAAAATCTTGTCAAGTTCTTTTCTAATAGGGGTCTCCTAGCCACATTGTCTTCTGC
This sequence comes from Codonopsis lanceolata, assembly GCA_013146195.2. Lineage (NCBI taxonomy): Eukaryota > Viridiplantae > Streptophyta > Magnoliopsida > Asterales > Campanulaceae > Codonopsis > Codonopsis lanceolata. The sequence goes on from CM028381.1 coordinate 89,463,582, forward strand.
TTCTCCCTTTGTTAGGGAAATTATTTTTGAGTTTTATGCTAATCTAGAGAAGAGGATAGCCACTGCTTGTGATCCTAGTTATGAAAAGGTGTTTGTTAGAAATAAGGTGTTTGACTTCTCCCCATCTCTGATCAATAAGCATTTTGGTTCCCCTGATATTGGTGTGGTTGGCCTGATTTCTGATCTGAACCTATGTGTCAAGGAGTTAACTGGTGGGGTGGTTTCCAAGTGGCCTGGAAAAGAGGCCAAAGTTAGCACCTCCAAACTCACCTCCTTATATGTTGTCGTGCACAAAATCTGCTGTGCAAATTGGGCTCCCACGTCTAACTCTAATGCTATAATAGAAGATCATGCCATAATTCTGTGTCAGGTATGTCTTGGGCTTCCTTTCAATTTTGGGGACTTTGTCTTTAGAAAGGTTGTGACTCTTGCTGAGACTGAAGGTGACAAGAGAGCTCTACCATATCCTCTCTTATCTACAGAATTTTAGTTACACAGGGCCTAGTTCCTAAAAAGACTGAGAGATTGACCCCCATTCTGGACCCTTTTCATATTTCAATAATGCTCTTGAAGGGTGACAGGGTGTTGAATCTGCCCTTGGTATATCCATATCCTCCAGCTCCTGGTCCCTCAACTGCTATGCCTGATCCTGCTCCTGCTCCTGCTGCACCCTCTAATCCACAGCCTGATGTTTCTGCCCATGCTCAAGTTTTGACCAATGTAGCATCCAATGTAGCTACATCTGGTCCTTCATCTGTACCTACTCTCTTCTCTGTTGGCAATACTGCACCTATGTTTGTGTCATTTATTACAGGACAGTTTGCCTAGATCCACTCACAGATTGCAGTTCTTCAGAACTTAGATACCCAATATTTTGCTTGACTAGACTTGCATTCTGGCCAAATAGGGGGAGAAAATCCAAGTGCTGTTGCTGCTCAAGATGAGTCTGAAGACTGAAGATGTGTGATGAATCAGAAACTGATCATGCTTCTGTTTCTTGGTTGTAATTGTTGGTTGCTTATTTGATACACTTGGTCTGTAATAATTTCTGTTCTATGGGATTTTTGCACAATTGACTTGGGATATTATATGATTGGTAGTCTACTGCATATTTTAGTCTGTTGCATATTTAGTTTATAAATTCTCATCTGATTGCCAAATTCAAGGGGAGTTTTTGCTAACATATGCAAGTTTTGAAGGAACTTGTTAGTGTTGAATATGTACCAACACTTGTCATATTATTCGACCAGACAGGCTCAACAAAGGGGAAGATTGTAAGAGTAAAATAGGCATGACCTATTTTAGTTTTGTTTCACCGTTCTTGGTCGTTAAGCTTAGACTTTTTTGGAAACAAAATATTCATTATATTTTGGGTTTCTTGGTCCTACAACTTAGGAGTAATTTTGGAAACAAAATCTTTGCAAAAATCATTTCCTAAAACCGTGTCCTAGAGTCCTTGTCCATTTGGTAATAAAATCTAGTAATTATGGTAGTGTATTTAATTACTAATTATAATCTTTTTCCATATTGGAGTGTGTTACCTTCTTTATGTGTAGGTCTCCTTCATGGTATAAATAAAGGGACATGGGTAGAGGCTGAAGAAAACCAGAACGTGAGAGAATAGAGCACATAAAGGCTGCATATTCAAAGAGTTTAGAATTTCAGCTTTTACAGAATTTGAATGCAGCTCCGAATGTTATAATATTTGAAACTACATTGAGGCTGCTGGAATAGTTTGTCTTTCTAGGGTTTCTAGGAAGCTGATTTTTTCTTCCCACGTTTTCTTTACCTATATTTCTGTGGGTTTTGCTCTCCAAGACTTGTTGTCTTGTGAGAGTGTTTGTTTTGGTGATTTCACATCATTTTTGTAAAATAATTCATCTTTTTTAGTGAAATCTTTTTGGCCATAAGGCTAGATCTACAAGTATAGACTTGTAGATTGTTTGATAATCGTTTGTGCTTATTTCCTGCTTTTTAATTAAAGTCTTCCGTTGTTTAGTAATTTTCTGACCAATGCATCTTCCAGTGTAGCTTCTGCACAAGCTACATTGGGAACTACATTGACAGTTTCGTGAATCCTAACTACTATTGTTCTTAAAATGTGAATGATCAATTATGTTTGTGTGTCTTTATCAAGAATACGACAGTTGGATTTGTAATTATTATTGTCTATGTAGATGATCTGAATGTCATTGGAACTCCCAAGGAAATTCAAAAAGCAGTTGATTACCTAAAGGGTAAATTTGAAATGAAAGATCTTGGACAGAGCAAATATTGTCTTGGTTTGCAAATAAAGCACTTGCATAGTGTAATATTTGTGCATGAATCAAATTATACAAAAAGATTCCTGAAACGCTTTAATATGGACAAGGCAAATCCCCTCACTAACCCTATGGTTAACATATTGTTAAATGTTGAAAAATATATATTTCATTCTTGTGAAGAGAACGAATAGATACTTTGTCCTGAAGTACCATACTTAAATTGGAGCCCTTATGTATCTTGCTAATTGTACTAGACCAGATAAATCATTTGCTACAAATTTATTGGCCAGATATAGTTCATCTCTATCACAGAAACACTGGAATGGGGTTACACACATGATTGATTTGAGATTGTTTTATTCCAAAAATTCAAAGGATGAAATGATTGGTTTTATAGATGCGAGTTATTTGTCTGATCCTTATAAAGCCAAATTATAAACTGGCTATGTCTTCACGATAGGTGGTATTTCAATTTCTTGGCCTTCTAAAAATCAAACATTGGTTACTACATCATCAAATCATGCTGAGATCATAACACTTCATGAAGTAAGTCGAGAATGTGTATGACTTAGATCTATGACTCAACATATCCAAAAGGTCAGTGGACTGTCAGTCAATAAATCTCTAGCAATTTTATTTGAAGATAATGTCGCATCTGTCGCTCAAACCAAAGAGGGGTACATTAAGAGCGACATAACCAAACATATCCCCTCAAAGTTCTTTTCATACACTCGAGAACTTGAAAATAAGAAAGAAGTTAACATACAATATGTTCGATCAAATTAATGATAATGCTGCAAATTTATTCACGAATGCACTTCTCACTACAACCTTCAGAAAACATGTTCATAATATTGGGATGCGAAATCTACGAGATTTACAAAGATGATTTATCTTAACTCTTGTCAGCTCGAGGGGGAGTACGTATGGTTGTACTCGTTTTCCTTTTATCATGGTTTTTTCCCACTAGGTTTGACATGGAAAGATTTTTAACGAGACAGCTCATGAACATAATTCGGATTTAAGTTGAATAAGTTTTTTTCTTATGTCCGATATTTTCCTACCAGGTTTTTTGGCCTAAAGTTTTTAACGAGACACATTTATTCATCTTATAAAGTTATGTTCAAGAGAAAGTGTTATGAAGAAATGAGAAAGGTCAAAGGCAACATTTAATTGTAAACTATAACATCATAGGATATGAGAATATGTACTGGCCAAACTTTGAAAAGTTTGGCATCACTATTAATTGTTACCGATGATTCGGCTATAAATATGGAAATACCGACAATCGTTAAGTTATTTACTTATCTTTTAAGATTTCAGAAACATTTTTTCTTTCACTCAATAATACATACTTCATCCGTCCCTAAATTATCGTCCTCCTTTTCTTTTTTGTCCGTCCCAAAATAATTATCCACTTTGAAACTTACCTTTTTAGAACATCACTTTTACCACTTTACCCTTACTTTTTCACTCTACTTTAATTATGGGCCATATATAAATGGACATTAAAGGAAACTACACATTAAACCAATATAAATAATCAAGTCAATTATTTTTTCTTAAATTGTGCGCCGGGTCAACCAGAACGATTATTTAGGGACGGATGGAGTATTTGTTATTAGTTTATGGTTATTTTATAGCACTTAATAACTTGTTAAATGTTAGTAATTCACTAATTCATTATTTCATTTCCAGCGGACAGGCCGTTTAACAGCGTCCAAATGGTTATATTGACCAAATATAAAAGGGGAGGCAACGGGGTCGTTGGTCAAACAAACGCGCACAAGTCTCATACTGTCTGGTTAATATTGATTTAGTCAGTCTTCTTCTCCTCTCTCATGATCTCATCCATTGATTTAGAGAGAGAGAGAGAGAAAGCTCCCTTCCACCATTCATTCTTCCTCCCAATTACAATACATTAAATCCTCCTTCCCCCTTGCTAGCTTTGGCTCTCTAGGTTCAACCTCATTGTGCATTTTATTCTCTCTCCTATATATATATATACATATATATATACAAAATAAAAAATAAAAACTCCAAATCAATTTCAAAGAATTTAGAGAGAAAAAGAGAGCGCAGTGGGGTCCCCCAATGGAAACAGCCACTACCACCGCCGACGCTGTTGCCGATCACCATGACCATGAGTACAAGCGTTCCCTTGCCAAAACAATATTCTCTTCTTCCACCTCCTCCTCCTCTTTTAAGCTGCGCAGCCCTAGCCTCAATTCCTTGCGCCTCCGTCGTATATTCGACGTCTTTGACCAAAATCACGACAGCATGATCACCCTTGACGAGCTCAGCAGAGCCCTTGCTAGACTCGGCCTCGACACCGATCTCTCCGAGTTAGATTCCATGGTTAAATCATACATCCAGCCCGGTAACCAGGGCCTCCGCTTCGAGGATTTTGAGGCCCTTCACCGATCTATTGACGACCTCATCTTCGGTGTAGATGCCGCCTCCCCCTTAGATCAAACGGATGATGAGGCAACCACGACGACGACCGATGAGGCGGATCTGACGGAGGCATTCAAGGTGTTTGACGAGGACGGAGACGGTTACATTTCGGCCTTGGAATTGCAAGTTGTGCTTGGGAAGCTGGGATTCCCGGAGGCTGGTGAGATTGACAGAGTAGAGATGATGATCTCGTCGGTTGACCGGAACCACGACGGCCGCGTTGACTTTTTTGAATTCAAGGATATGATGCGGAGTGTGATCGTCCGCAGTTCTTAATTTGAAAGTTGAAAACCGCCACTCCAGTTAATTCGTACGTGTAAGTTTTAGAGTCTAGTGATTTTAATACGGTTTATGTTTTTTTGATTGCGATTTCAATTTTTGTAATATTTGTATTTTACATTTTGCTTTTGGGATCAAATCCCTCACAAGTCAACTCACATCACATATGTATTATTTACATTTTGAGTTAGAACGTTACTAATTCAATTCAAACAAATGTCTTTGTTTGTTAATTGTTACTAGCTTCTTTCTCTCAACAAAGTAACAAACTAGTTTTATATTCATGCTTTAAACGTACGGACATATATATTTTTCAATTAAATTATAATCAAATAAAATAAAGACGAAAAACAAAACTAATAGAAGAGATTATTTCAATAAATTAATAGCACAATATCATTTGATTCGTTTTATTAAAAATTATTATGAAAATAAAGAAATATATGTGTCAATTGATTAATAATAATAAAATAAATAAATTAGAATAATTGCAGTTTATGAAAATTAAATAAATAATTAAAATGAAAATATAAAAAATATGTATTGCGGTGTATCGATTTTCAATAGCGATTCGTCGATTTGGATTCACGAGGCATCAATTTTGAATCACAATGCATCACTATGAATTGAAAATAGACCAATTTGAACGCAATGCATCGATTTAAAATCGCGATGCACTGCTATAAAATGAGAATAACAATTACACAATTTTGAATCATGCATGACAATGTATGAACTGATGCTTATCGTAAGTGTGTCCGATTCATAAAGGTATACTCGTCCTTTCACATCAAAAATGTTTTTTTTTCTAGTTAAAAAAGCATAGCAGTCAGTGGTTGAATATCTGTCAAAAGAGACCGGCCTAATTTTCACCCTATCCTATTCAAACCTTTAAATGACCTAAAATATAAATGGGTCCGACGTGTTTATAACCCGATACATATTAATTGAATGACAAAACTTACTCTAAACAAATTTAATTGACGATGAAAATTGACTCAAATAATTCTATTTGTACTGATTTAAGCCGGTTTATGGCTCATTTCAATATCAATAATCAATAACAATTAAAAAGACAAATTTAATCTATTGACTTTGTTACTCCACCCCACTCACGGATAATAAAACTCTTGTCTTGGGTCTCACTACCTCTTGTCATGATATTTATTCCAACAATTTTGCTCTATCACTGAAGAAAAAACAAACTATTAACTCAATTTTTGGAACCAACTCCCATTTTAGTTTTTCTTCTTCACTCTCTTTACTCATTATCCTCTCCCGATTCTCTATCCTCGAAAATATAGAACTCTATGAAGGGGGATCATCAAGATAGTTTTCCAAGTGAGAATACTTTGACATTCTACAATTTGATGTAAATTTGACTACTCTTCGAACACAACTGTAAATCAATTTGTTCATGATTAAATGGTCGGTTCATTTTTTTTTAAAGAGAGGTAACTTTGCACTGTCAAAACATTTTTTTAATGGTTTAATTGACTTTATTTTAATATCTTGAAAGTCTACAATTATAGATATATGATGTCTTTGGTGTGACTAGAACAAATGGTGCCTCTGATGAGACTTTGAACACCCGACCTCTCGGTTGATAGTAGTGATGTACCTAGGTGCTTCTGGTGGGGCTTGAACACTCGACCTCTCAGTTAAGATAAGCGAGCAGCTAAATGAGGCCTTTGAGTAAGGCTTGAACAACAACGTTACCTTTGAAGAGGTTTGAACACCCAACCTTTCTATTGAAAGTTGTAAAGTCCAGGGTGTCTCTGGTGAGACTTAAACACCCGACCTCTCCGTTAGGAGAAGTGAGCAGTACCAGTTGAGCTACTCTTTCTTAGAGGAAAAATCATGTTTCAATACTGTTTGTTTTGTTTTATTATTTATCATTATATAGTTCTTATTACTTAAAGTTTTTATTAAATTTTATTTATTTCAAATCGATATATTTTTTTAGATCTGTCAGTCATTTATAATTAATCATGTGCATTCGTGTTTTAGATGAACTTTTGATGCTTTTTAAATTTTGAATATAATGAAATAAACAACAAAATTTCAAATCTATATATTATTGTTGATCAGTCATATATTTAATATTAATAATAAGTATTTGTATTTTTGTTCATAATATTTCTTTTAAGAACTTTGATCCGATGAAATAAACAAAATAATAGTCACATATTTTCTTTCGTTACAATGAGTTGTGAGTTTTTGTGACTTCGTTGAAAGTATAAATATAAATATATATATATTAGTACTCTTGCCCGTGCCGATAATAGGGTGTCCGTTTGAGAATTTATCAATAAATGAAACAGATACTGTATAAATAAATTAATATTTACTTATAATTTGTATGAGTTGGATATATGTACACTACACAGCGAAAATGAAGAAAACCGAAATACCTAACAAAATAAAACATTTTACTTCATGATACGTCCAAAATAATCAAAGGGCCTTGGCTGGCTTAATAATTCGGATATCTGGCTTTCAATTCTATCATAAACCTTAAAGGCCCAATCCTAAAAAGCAAATTCAAACATTGAACTAGGCAGGGGCTTTCCCTGCAAATGCTCTCCGACGTGAGAATTAGCAAACTGTTGATTCTTATTTGTATTACATTTATATCTGCTCATACATTACACTAGTTTTATACTTCAGTGGCTAATCGGGCTGCGTATCAGTTAGAGTGGCAACTGTGTATAGAACTTTGCAAAGTATAGCTTTTATAGGACTTCAAAGGTTCAGCGGAAGACCTCTTCAAAGGCTTTACCGGAAGACCTGCTCCATTCACCGCGGACCTTGTGTACACTGTCAATCATGACGTGTCCCGACCATCGAGACTAATGGATCAATTTAGATTTATCCTTATCTATGTTTGAATTTAAATTGAGACATTCCCGACACCTCAAACCCGCGAAGCGCTTTCCGAAGCGAGGAAGACTTTTCGCAGATCGAAGTGGCGAGGCGTACCTGCATGCGTAACAACTCTCGATCGACACCCGATTGCCCAACTTTCAGAAGATCTCAGAAATAATTCTCTGCTCTAGATATCTGTGAAGACGAATTTCTTGACTGACAGCCCCATGCATTTAATGCATTCAACCTAATAGAACTGTTAAAGTCTTCGTCTTCTCCAACGGCTCTCAAGAATGCTCTTGTTATAAATGCTACCATTAAAGACATCGAAAAAAATCGATCGATCACTTGTCGAATTGCTCTGAAAATCTACAACGACTCAATCTTAATACTCGGTGCATTCAAGAGATCTACAAGATCTAGAAGTCTCGTCAACAACAAGAAGTCGCTCATCAACACTTATTCCTTTACTTCTTGTTGTTTTCATTCTAAAGTTATTCTTACGACGAATTAAATATCTTGTTTACCAAATATTTAATTCCTTAGACAAACACAAGTCAATATTTTGTACACGATCCATCGATTATTCTTTGTAATAGATCTAGTGGAAAACATAGTGCACTATTTAAATCTAAGGTTGGCTGCCTTGGTGGTGGACGTAGCACTCTTTATAGTGTGAACCATCTCAAAATACTTGTGTTATTCTTTTACTGTTTGTCTACTGTTTGAACTGTTTATTACTTTACTTATCTTTATCCTTTAACAGCAGAACTTAAGTAACCTGTTAAGGTCTACCGGTAGTCCTTATCGGCGGATTCGAAAGCCTTACTACTTTGAAAGTCTTACGCTACTTTAATCTTTTCAATAGATTGTAAGTACCTTTCAAGAACTTACTCAAAAAGTTTTTAAGTGTACAATAAGCTATTCAACCCCCCCCCCTTCTAGCTTATTATTGTGCCCGTTGGGACCCACAATTGGTATCAGAGCCTTATTCTTTGAAAACAAGTTTTTCCGAGATTAAACTCTTGAGAGATTCGATCCAATGGCACAAACACACTACATGCTGCCTACATCTAATGCGAACCACGTCCTAATATTGCACGAAGGCCATTTCGATGTATGGAAGGACAATGTAATGCGATTTATGAACTCTATTGACAACAGATTATGGAAGTGCGTTCTGCGGTCAACATGTACCAATGAAGCCCAACCTTCTAGCCTCATCATCGCTGGGAATCTGCGAAGTTCCTAAAGAACCAAATAGATCATGAGAGGGGCCGATAGAAAAGTCGGGTAGAGCTTGCTTGACGATAAAGCAATAAAGCATCCTTAAGTTTAGATTCCCAACCTTCTAGGTATGCCATAGCATCATTAAGTTTAAATCATCTTCGATTGGGCTTTAATCTTTTCTAATCTTTTAATTTAGACATTACTATTAACCTCTACTTGGCCGGATGTTTGAGGATGATAATGTAGCTAGCTTGTGAGTTTACCATGTTTCTTAAGTACATTATTTAATAATTTATTATTAAAGTAGTCCCTTGTCACATTATGGCCTTAGGTACTCCATATCTAGCAACGGATCTTCCACAAATTTAACCACAGGTTTACCATCATTTGTTTTAGTTGCTATGACTTGATCCATTTAGACACATAATCTTCCAAAATATACTCACAATTATTTGACAGGAAAAGGACCCGTGAAATCAATGCCCCCGAACATCAAAGATTTCAACAACCATATTAATATGTAAAGGCATTTCGTTTCTTTTTCACTATTCATGGTTCTTTTGACACTTATCACATGTTATAAAATAATTCGGTCTCAAAATAGTAAGCCAATATAAAGCAGTTATTGTAAAAATTTTCAGCGGTTTGTTCCGCTAAAATGACCTCCACAAGAGTATTCATGGTAGAATTCCATAATACTTTGTTGGTCCTTTTC
>CM028381.1:89473494-89546472 GCA_013146195.2 Codonopsis lanceolata
ATCCATCAAAAAATGGATAACTTGATATAAAAGACCCAAACTCCCATATTGGACCAAAATTCAAGTTACCGAGCGTATTCAGCACTTATTACACGACACCCTCCACATTTTTAATTTTGTCTTCCTAAACAAGGGAGGGTGGAATGGAAGCGTGGTGTCCGACTCGCGTACCCACTATCCAAGGAGGCGCATTCAGGAACCCACAGATAATGATTTAGGTTTTTAATGTTCTAAGCACTTAGCAAAGTGCAAGACTATAGCTGCAATGTACAAAAATTATTCCTCTGTCATTTTTTAGGTTTGCACAGAGTTAATATTTGTAAAACTTATTTTTGCTTTCTATTGACCAACAAACGGCCTAGCTAGCTTTAAGCCTTTAATTGATGCAAGCCACATCTTTTTCTCTAGCTTTTATATTTGGAGCATTGACTCACAGAAGTATACGAAATTCTTTTGATTTCTCGTATTTACGCCGGTTGTGCAAATATTACAAAAGGTGCTTTGACAAGGCAACCATCAAATTCAAGGCCGACCCAACACAGAGGCTAGTGAGGCCCGGGCTTTGGGCCCATTTTTAGGGTTTAGGGTTTTGTAACCATAATTCCATCACTTGGGATTGGAATTGGGCTCCTAAAATCAATTCCATCGTTTGGGAACCAACTAAAAATTTTAAATTACAATTAAATTACAATTCTAAATGTTTCAATTTCATAAAATCAATTATTTACCAAAAGCTAATATTAAACTCAAGGTCTGTTTGGTTGCATTGATTTTAAATTCAATAAATATTTAAATTTCATGGAATTTAAATAACGTGGAATTTGCTTTCAAAATCATAGGAATTTCATAGTTTGGATAATATGTGGAATTCAATTGTAATTCTACATAGTTATAATAAAATTTTATTAGTATATCAAATTAGGGGTGAGATTGGTCCGATCTAGTTTTTTGGAAGAAAAAAAAGAGAAAATCAGAACCAGAGCAATAGTTTGGTTCTCAAAAAATTTAGAATTGGAACCAACCCAATATATTTGAGAACCAATACATTAGTTCCAGAACCAATCGAAGATGTATGAGAACCAAGACCAGACCAATACTATGATTTTTAACTTTTTACCTGTTTAAAATCTTAACTATAGTCATAATCTATTTCGCTACAATTAACATACATTCAAAATAATTCATACATTTCCTAAGCAAATACCTATACAAATGAGAAACAGATTGTTATTTTATATTTATAATTCATGTATTTAATTTGGTTGGGGTATGTTAAGAAACTAGTGAATATATATGCATTGGAATTTTAAGAGATAAAAAATTGGGATATGACTAAAAAAGGAAATCAGGCCCGAGAAGCCAGAGAAGTCAAATAGGAGTGAATTTGAAATTAATCCCTCTAATCAAGAATGTTGGAAAATTTATCTTTCTCTCATCGTACTACTTGCAGCTAATCGATTTGATCAATTATTTTATAATATCTCGAAATAAATCAATAAACTCAATAATTGAGTGCGATGTGGTTCTTACTGTTAACGTCTCATCCGTTTTTGTAACGAAACTGTTAATATGGACTAACCGAAGGATTTTATGAGGGGTATTCTCATACATCTCTGTTAAAAATACAAAAATAAAAAATAAAAACTAAAATAATGGGACTAATCATTACTTTCGGAAACAGCCAACATTACTTCCCATTCTACCTCTGTATCTATACCAAATACAACTAATCAATAAATCAGTCTTTGAAAGTCTAAATATAACAAAAAAACTTAGGGAGTGGTTATTTTCACTATAATTATTGTTTATCTATTACATTCTTAATTATTGTATTAAATAAATACATGTTTTGACAAAACTACATCTTTTTAAGTTGATAAATCAAGTTACTTTCTTAATTAACTTCTAATATTATTTTTTTGATCAAATATCAATGGACAACATAATTATTCTATTTATATTCTTAATATTTTAATTCTCAACAAACAATGTTTTTTTTTTTTTTTGCAAAAGGTTGGAGGGGACATAGATCGTACCCCAACCTTTTTTATTATTATTATTTCAATGTCTTGAAATGTTACAAAAATAGATATATGATGTCTTTGGTATGGCTAGAACAAATGGTGCCTCTAGTAATGCTTTGAACACCCGACCTCTCGGTTGAGAGTAGTGAAGTATCAAGGTGCCTCTGGTAGGGTTTGAACACTCGACCACTCTCTCGGTCCAAAAATTCAAAGTGCGTGACGCAACATTAGGCACACACAATAAAACACCTTGTCATGCAATTTATAGCAATTAATAAAACCAAGTCATCGGCGACGTTACGGCCGGAACCCAACATTAAACTAAGTCTACAACTCTAGTCTATATACTCGACGGCTAAAAGCATGCCGGAAAACAAACATAATAACCAACCAACATAAGGTTAACATAACTAGAACATGATCATCATAACCTTACCCATTATTTGTTGTATTGCTTGTTTCCGGCGACACGACCTTGGGATCTCGTCTTGGGATCTGGGTCGGGTCGCCACAGTTGGTATCAAAGCTATGACTTTAAGTTTAGCTATCGGCCGGGATAGGTTCCTTGGCTTAGAGAGTTGGTTTCGTGTGATAGTTATATCTTAACGTCGAGTGTTCTTGTAGGTTAAGATAGTGGATACTAGAGCTGGTACTAGCACTAGAGGTGGTGCAAGTAGAGGTACAGATGGTGGTAGAGATGTTAATGAGAACCGTCAACAGGATATTCCTCCACTACGGACACCAGAAGAGCAGTTTAAGGCTATGGCTACTATGTATAGGGGTATGCTTGCTATGATGAATGAGATTAACCAAAAGGGATTTGGTAGAGTTGAACCACAACAAGGACCACAGCTAGAGCCACAACCAGAACCATCAGTTAAGAGATCGAGACAGGATGCTAGACATCATGGGGATTCTATGCTAGAGAAATTTGTGAAACTGAAACCAAGGCAGTTTGATGGGGAGCCGGATGCTTCGAAAGCTGAGTTATGGATTGAGCACTTAGAGAAGATATTTGCACCTTTGAGGTGTGATGATGAGAAGAAGGTTGTTTTGGCAATGTTTAAGCTTGAGGGTGCAGCGGAGCATTGGTGACAAGTACTTCGAGAGAGTTGGGACATGCTTAGAGTTCCCCACACATGGCCTAACTTTGTTCGGGGGTTTAAGGCTTCGTATGTATCTGAGGTTGTTCAAGAGAAGAGGGAGAAGGAATTTCTTGATTTACTGCAGGGAGGTATGACCATCTCACAGTATTCGGCGAAGTTCACAGAGTTAGCTCGCTATTGCACACACTTGATTCCGGATGAAACTAAGAGGACGCAGAAATTTGTGAAGGGTTTGAGGACTGAGTATAGGAAGTAGCTACTATCTCATCAGTTTGTGGAGTATAGGAAGAAAGTTGATAGGGCTTACATGATTGAGAGGGACATTGAGGAACATCGTGCTATTAGTAATCTGGGTTTCTCTCAACAGTCTAGACAATCTTCTAGGCAAGGTAATGGATCAGGTAACCGAGGAAACTATAGTGGAAACAATGACCGTAAGAGGGGAAATGGTAAATCTAATTATGAAGGTTAGGCAAGGAATCATTCAAGTGGTAAAGGGGCTAGTACTACACCTAGTCAGGGAGATCGTAGTGTGGTGGTGGTTTGCTCCTATTGTTCGAAGATGGGGCACACGAAAGATAGATGAAGTAAGAGTGGGGCACAAGTGAAGTGTTACTATTGTGGAGCTTCGGGGCACATAAAGAGGAATTGTCCTGAGTTGAAGGATAACCAACCGGGAGGTTCGAGTCAGCCTACAGTTGGGGCAAAGAGAGGTAGCGATGGTAAGGCGAAAGGTGCAAGGACGTGTATTTGCTCTAGATCAAAAGGGGAGTGCATGAGTCTACGACAGTTATTGGAGGTACCGTTTCTATTTTTGGTAGTGAGGCTCGAGTCCTTATAGATCCAAGATCATCGCATTCGTATGTCGCATCACATTTTATTGACAAACTGTGTGTTATGCCTCAGTCTTTGCCTTACATTCTTGAAGTTTCCACCCCACTTGGGGAATGTTTATTGGCTTCGGAAGTTTATAAAGCATGCGATATACTTGTGGATGAACATGTTTTGTATGCGGACTTGGTGGTGTTGCCACTTCGTGATTTCGATATGATACTTGGCATGGATTGGTTGTATACATATCATGCATTGGTTGATTGCCATAGTAAGATAGTTACTTTTGCTTTGCTGGGTGTTCCTAAATTTGTGTTCTTGGGAGATAATGTTTCGAGTGGTTTGCGCGTCATTTCTACTCTTAAGGTTAGGAAATTATTGTCGCATGGTTGCACGGGGTATCTTGCATGTGTGATTGATAAACGGGTTTCTACTTCCAATCTTGAAGATGTGCTAGTTGTGAGTGAATTTCCAGATGTTTTCTCTAAGGATTTTGGGATGCCTCTGGATAGGGAGATTGAATTTTGTATTGAGTTGTTACTGGGAACTTCACCGATATCGAAGGCGCCATATAGGATGGCACCTATGAAGTTGAAGGAATTGAAGATTCAATTGCAAGAGCTTCTTGACATTGGTTTTATCAAGCCGAGTGTATCCCCTTGGGGTGCGCCAGTATTGTTTGTAAGTATCCATTGCCACATATAAATGACTTGTTTGATCAATTGCAAGGATCGGTGGTTTATTCTAAGCTTGATTTGAGGTTCGAGTATCATCAATTGAAGGTTAGAGCCGAGGATGTTCCGAAAACTACTTTTCGTACGAGGTATGGGCACTATGAGTTTATGGTAATGCCTTTCAATTTGACTAATGCACCGGCAGTATTTATGGACTTGATGAATAGGGTATTCCATAATTTCCTTGATTGCTTCGTGGTGGTTTTCATAGATGATATTCTTGTGTATTCTAAGTCTTAGGAAGAGCATGCACAATATTTGAGGATGGTCTTATCAATTCTTCGGGAGAGGCAATTCTATGCCAAGTTTAGCAAGTGTGCTTTTTGGCTAGAGGAGGTTTCCTTTTTGGGGCACGTTGTTTCTAGTACCGGGATAGCGGTAGATCCTTCTAAGGTAGAGGTGGTGATGAATTGGAGGAAACCGACTACAGTTATGGAAGTTAGGAGTTTCTTGGGTTTAGTCGGTTACTATCGGAGATTCATAGAGAGATTTTCAAAGATTGCTACACCGATGACAAATTTGACCCCAAAAAAAGACAGCATTTGTTTGGAGTGATAAGTGTGAAGAAAGTTTTCAAAAGTTGAAGAAGAAATTGAGTACGGCACCAGTTTTAATGTTACCTAACGGAGGTGATAATTTTATGGTTTATAGTGATGCATCGAAAAGAGGGATTGGGTTGTGTTATTATGCATAATGGTAAGGTGATTACTTATGCTTCGAGGAAGTTATCTCCATATAAGCATAATTATCCTACGCATGATCTCGATTTACCAGCGGTCATATTTGCATTACATAAGTGGAAACATTATTTGTATGGGTCAAAGTTTGAGATTTTCAAGGATCACAAGAGCTTGAAATATCTTTTCTTGCAAAAGGAGTTGAATATGAGAAAGTGAAGATGGATGGAAAAGTTGAAGGATCACGATTGCACGATACTTTATCATCTGGGTAAGGCGAACGTGGTCGCCGATGCTTTGAGTAGGAAAGTTTCACTTGTCATGTTTGATAATTCGGGAATGGAGAATGTTAAAGGATGTGCGTGATTGAAATCCTAGTGAGGTTAATCATGGAGTATTATTTGCTAGTGTTCGGGCTATTCCGATTTTATTGGAGAAGATTAAGGAGACTCAAAGAAAAGATCTGGGGTTAGTGAAGATTATTGATGGTTTGAGTGAGGATAAGGTGCATGAGTTTGCGCGAATCAAGATGGGATTTTGACTTTCAAAGGTAGAGTTTGTGTTCCTTCAGTTAAGGACGTGAAGCGACTTGTATTGGAGAAGCTCACAAGGCAAAGTATACTATCCATCCGGGGAGTACAAAGATGTATAGGGATTTGAAGAAGCAATTTTGGTGGAATGGCATGAAGCGACAAATAGCAGACTATGTGTCGAAATGTCTAACTTGTCAACAGGTGAAGGCAGAACATCAAAGACCCGTGGGATTATTACAACCGTTGGATATTCCGGAGTGGAAGTGGGTGCACATTACGATGGATTTTGTTTCGGGGTTTCCACGTACTCGTAGAGGGTTTGACACCGTTTGGGTTGTCGTTGATCGGTTAACGAAATCAGCTCATTGTATATCGATTACGATGACTTATTCCTTAAGTCAGTTAATGGCATTGCATGTGCAAGAGATTGTGAGATTACATGGGGTTCCAGTTAGTATTATTTCAGACAGAGATCTGAGGTTTACATCGAGGTTTTGGCTAGCTTTGCAGGAAGCTATGAGAACTAAGTTGCATTTTAGTACAGCTTTTCACCCTCAGACAGACGGACAGTCCGAGAGAACGATACAAATACTTAAAGATATCTGGTTCGGGTCGCCACACTAAACCCTAAACCCTAAAACCCTAAAACCATAAACCATAAACCATTAACCCTAAACCCTAAACCCCTTGCAAGCATCACAATCATGGCCTTGAGGGTGACAATAGGTGCAATACTTGGGGAGGCGCTCCGCTTCTATAGATTTCATGAATCCCTTAGAAGAACCACAATCTATCCAAATGCGGCTAGGAATAACCTTGGTGAGGTCGACCTCAATACAAATCCTTGCCACGCTAGGCCGGGAGAGATTAGTAATCGAAGAGTCAATGATCAACGGGGTACCTATCATATTGGCCATAAAGAAAAAAGCATGCTTATTGAACAAAAATATAGGAAGATTAGGAAATGTAAACCACACTGGAACGATGGGGCTTTCCACCTCCGGACGAAAAGAAGGAGTCCACTTGAAGACCCGCATAGGGAATGAGCCAACAAACCATTGGTCCTTGATCCAAAGCCTTTGAAAATCTGTTTCGTGATGAGTTTGGATGAGCACATGTTTTGTGTCGAGATGTCTAAGAGTGACAGCCGCCTTAAGGCCGAAAGTCAATAACTCTTTCCGCATTGATTCCATTGAAGGGAGGCCATGGGAGAATTTTCCAACTAGGGTAAGCTTAAACGAAGGGAAAGCGTGGAGATAATTTATGGGGTAAGGCGTAAGGCAGGCTCCCCTTTGTACAAAGAAGGTGGGATGATGGGTATTGAGGATTGAGACGAAGAGGCTCAAGAAGCAACGATGGAAACAAAAAGTTTTCATCATTTTCCGGTGTTTGTTAACCTCATGAAAATGTAGTACGTCAACGTAAAAGTTTTTCTGAGTCAACGGAAAATGAAGTCTTCTTTTTCGGAAAAATTACTTACGAATTTATTTTCCGTAAGTCATTTTCCAAATGTTTGAGCATCCATGGCCACATTGTTTTTTAAAATATTTTTTTTCTTATCAATTATCAAAAAAAAATTGTATTTGTGAAATTGAAAAAAAAAATTGGACTTTATTGATTTATCACCACTAATGATAAATGAAGGGTTAATAAAGGAAGATTACTTATAGTTCAACACTATCTCATATTCAATATGAGCATTAATATTTGAATATTTTTTTGTATTTATTCATATATTGTTTTCCATAATATTTTTCGTGTGTTTGTCAAACACCCGAAAATGTTTTCCGACATATTTTCAAAAGATTTACCAAACACCTGAAAATGAAATCTTCTCATTCAGAAATTATTTTTCAAAAATCATTTTCTGAAAATTATTTTCCGTGAAACAAACAGAGATGTAATCTCAAAGTCTCATTGTATCTGTGCGGGGTACGGGCTCTATAACTATTAATCGAGAATATGACTGTTTTTCTAGGTAGGACGGCAGTATATGCCCTATGCCAAACTCAAGTCAAAACAAGTTTAAGATTGTTTTAATGTGGATACAAATTGAATGGTGAATAGCCGGCCATTGGGACAGAATATAGATGGAATGCATGGCTCTTTATTCTTCTAGTTCATTTTATGTTTGTCTTTCTCCTGGCGTGGTTGGTCGGGCGGAGGAATCGGTAAAATGTCCAATTTTGCGAATGACGTAGATTACAGGAAAGAGAGGAGCATGAAAAACAAAAGAAAAGGGACTAAAAAGGTGATGTTGACAATGATGATATTGCAGAGTGGTGGGACTCAGATATGGATTGGCTTCTAAGACAAGGCTAATTAATCATCATCATTAATTGCAGAGGAGCAAAAATATATTGGCTAAATTTGATGGCGCTCTTTTTTATTTTCTGTTGTTCCCTTCCCTTCCAGCTTTCTAAATACTTCTTCTAACAGTCATGATCATTCCCACCAAGAGAAAGTACTGTTAGTGAGTTCGGTGGTTTTAGTAATAATGACAACCTCCACTCACACATAAACCAGCAGCATCAGATAACCATGGGTCGATCCTCCATTCGCTCCATATCTCCAATCGATCAATTAGCAGACCGGACAGAAACACGGTTTGCCAGGATTTAAACCATTGAAAAGCCTGATCAAATATCAACGCATAAAAATCAAGATATATTAACTGCTTGATCCGTCAAGGATTCTGCCAAACCATGGCAGCCGAGTGGCTGCTGTGCTTTCTGATCGTCTCTTCAGGATTACAAGTCATTTCCTCTCTCACTGACCCTGGCGATTGTAAGTAGCAAGTTATTAACGGTGACATACTGACATATGAAGATTGGCTATTAAACTGAACTGTGTGCATTGTTATTAACTGCATTTCTTGGTCGTTTTCTGTTTATTAGTCATCATCTATACCAAGTAACTGATAAGTGAAGCAATTGGGGTTCTAATGCAAAATCACTTTTGCTAAAATTTCCTCAATCGATTTACCTGATGGCATTAGTTCTTTAATTGAAGCACCCAGGTTTCCGCAATTACTATTCTAAAATGGAATGCGTTGTGGCATCATAAGGCCAAAAGGCCTTGTATAAAGGCTTTCAAACTTGAGAATTCTCTGGCATGTTTTTTCCTTTTGCCCCTAGCTCTGCCAACCAATTTCATTATGATTTGACCGAGGCAAGGTTTGAACACCCAACTCTCTGGTAGAAGTGATAGGCTGTACCAACCAAGCTAGAGTTTGTTGGTGACATGCAAAACCACAAGACTTTTCATGTATCAGCTTGAATTTTATTAAGTCTCCAACTAATGTAAATGTTGGGGTGGTATGGCCTGATTTGTTTCTATTTCCGGCAATGTAAAGAGGAGAGTTTTTCAGTGTCAAAATACATGTTTTGTTGTTCACACTGAAAGGGTCACATGCCAATTGAACTGGTAGCAAAAAGATAAGGTTCAGTCAGGCAAGCCGGCCGACCAACCGAGCCGGGACGAGCGGCGCGCGTGTGTTTGGACCTGCATTTAGCTAGGTCTTCCCTCCTACAAAAAAGTGTAGTGGCCCAAGGGCCGAAAGTAAAGCCTCAAAGCTCTACTTTATAAGGTAAAGCTTGTTTCATCTTGTTCCCAATGTGGGATTCCCACTTTTCCCTTTACATGACTAGCTTATTCAAGTTAGTTTGAAACCAAGTTTCCAACAATCCCCCACATTGAATGAGATATCATATAAGTTGATGACATATTGATATTTACAGAGATACAACTGAGAGTAACTGTACTGGAATAGGTGGCTTTTGGCTTTGAACCTTTCCTTATGATATACTATCGGGATGACTTACTAATTAGTGACTTGAGTGTCTTGAACTGATTAGTGTTTGATGTCAACCAAGACAATAGCAATCACACAGCGAACCTCAAACAGGG
Organism: Codonopsis lanceolata; assembly: GCA_013146195.2. NCBI lineage: Eukaryota > Viridiplantae > Streptophyta > Magnoliopsida > Asterales > Campanulaceae > Codonopsis > Codonopsis lanceolata. The sequence goes on from CM028381.1 coordinate 89,483,309, forward strand.
TGTGATTCTTCGTTTGTGTTCATTTTGGCCCTGAACGATACCTGGTTTTGTGAATGTTTGTTTGAGAATTTCAGCCTCGTAATTCTCATAAGATCGGCCAGTCTTACATTCACATAGGTGATTGCCTATAAGGAGTTGTTCTGTCAGAACTCCGCTTGACAAGTTAAGTCATAGGAACCATTAAAAGCAAAACTTATCCTTTACCGTGACAGATAACACTAGTGTGTTTCACCATAGGAATGGGTAGGAGTTAAGTCCTGTAGTGTTGTCTTGGAGATTAATTTAGTTGGGTTGTCCCTTTGAACCTAGACCATGCCGCTAAATTATTCTTTATACCGTAGGCTTTAGGCCCATTCCCTTCGATGAGTTGCATACTTGCTCTCGAGACAGACCTTTAGTTAGTGGATCCGCTAGGTTGTCTTTCGATCGAATGTAATCGATGGTGATCACTCCATTTGAGAGAAGTTGCCTAACGGTATTGTGATGCCTTCGTATGTGTCGTGATTTACCGTTATACATATTATTTTGTGCCCTTCCAATTGCGGCTTAGCTGTCGCAATGGATGCATATAGCTGGCACTGGTTGTGGCCATGCTGGAAGATTTTCTAGGAAGTTGCGTAGCCATTCGGCTTCTTTCGCTGTTTTATCTAAAGCGATAAATTCTGATTCCATTGTAGATCTTGCGATGCAAGTGTGTTTGGAAGATTTCCATGCAATAGCACCACCCCCAAGTGTAAATACAAATCCACTTGTTGATTTCGAGTCGTTAGTATCAGATATCCAGTTGGCGTCACTATAACCTTCTATTACTGCTGGATACTTGGAATAGAGCAACCCATAGTCTTTAGTGTATCGAAGATACCTAAGGACTCTTACAATAGCCTTCCAGTGATCATGTCCGGGATTGCTATTAAATCTGCTCAAACGATTAACTGTTTGGGCAATATCTGGTCGCCTGCAATTCGTGAGATACATTAGACTTCCAATTACACGAGAGTATTCAATTTGAGATACACTTTCGTGTAGGTTCTTTTTGAGATGAAAGTTTGGGTCAATTGGAGTTTTTGCAATACTATTATCACCATTGTTGAATTTCTCCAGTAACTTCTCGATGTAATGCGATTGTGATAATATGATCTCCTCGGATGTTCTAGATTTTTTAATACCTAAGATGACATCAGCTATCCCAAGGTCTTTCATGTCGAACCTGTTGGCCAACATTTTCTTGGTGTCTTTGATCATGCTGTCGTTATTGCCGATGATGAGCATGTCATCTACGTAGAGGCAGATAATGACATAACCATGTTGTGTATTTTTGGCATACACACATTTTTCACATTCGTTGATCTTGAACCCATTTGTAAGTACTACGTCATCAAAACGTTTATGCCATTGTTTTGGTGCTTGCTTTAATCCATACAACGATTTGACCAATCGGCATACTTTTCGTTTCACGAGCTATGAATCCTTCGGGTTGATTCATATAGATTTCTTCTTCGAGTTCCCCATTTAGGAAGGCAGTCTTAACATCCATTTGATGTATGTTGAGACCGTGCAGAGCTGCAAAAGCAATTATTAGTCGAATTGACGTAATTCGGGTTACATGGGCATAAGTGTTAAAATAATCAACACCTTCCTTTTGATTAAACCCTTTTGTGACTAATCGTGCTTTATACTTATCAATGGAACCATCGGGTTTTAATTTTCTTTTGAAAATTCATTTACAGCCCAATGGTTTACACCCCTTAGGAAGATCAACTAATTCCCAAGTGTGGTTTTGCATAATAGAAGATATTTCGCCATTAATGGCTTCTTTCCATTGAGGAGCTTCGGGAGTAGACATTGCTTCTTTGAACGTGCGAGGTTCATTGTCCACTATAAATGTGGTCACAAAGTCGGGGCCGAAGGTTTTAGTTATTTTTGCTCGTTTGCTCCTTCTTGGTTCATCATCCGGTGCAGCTGGATGGTCTTCTTGGACTATGTCCATGGGACCAATGTCCGTGGGGGCTTCATTCTCATATTCGCTTGTGTTCCAAGGAAATGAGCGTTTTCCATTAGTATTTTGGTTATTTTTTAATGGAAATATGTTTTAAAAAATGTGACATTTCTTGATTCCAGTATTGTATTTACTTCAATATTTGGATTGTCAGACTTGTGCACTAAGAACCTATAGGCACTACTCCGAGTTGCATATCCTATGAAGATACAATCCACGGTTTTAGGACCGATTTTCATCTTTTTAGGTAATGGTGCTGCCACTTTGGCCAGGCACCCCCACACTCTGATGAATTTGTAGGAAGGTTTTCGACCAGTCCATAATTCATAAGGAGTTTGCTCCAATTTCTTGTGTGGTAACTTGTTGAGCAAGTAATTTTCTGTGAGCACTGCCTCCCCCACATTTAAATCGGGTAGGCTGATTGAATTAGTAATGAATTCATCATTTCTTTGAGTGTACGATTTTTCCTTTCCGCAATCTCATTGGATTGTGGAGTATAAGGAGGGACTTGATGAATTATTCCATGTCTTTGCACAAAAGTCTTTAAAAGGATGTACGTACTCACCTCCTCGATCAGATTTGAGAATTTTTATCTTTTTCTCAAATTGATTTTCTACTTCGTTCTTGTACATTTTAAATGCCTCGAACGCTTCGTCTTTACTATTTAGCAAGTAAAGATGACAATAATGTTTGCTATCATCAATAAAGGTGATGAAATAATTTTTCCCACCACATGACTCTATGGATTTAAAATCACATAGGTCGCTATGAACTAGTTCTAGTGGTCGAGTGTCACGTTGTATTGTTTGAAACGAGGTTCTTGTTTGTTTGGCCTCAACACTTATTTGACATTTTTCCTTAGTGTTGATTCGAGCTTTTGGAATTAATTTCATTTGCATTAATCGTCGTATAGAATCATGGTTAACATGACCTAGTCTAAGATGCCAAATATTAGAGTGCTCAAGCAAGTAAGAAGAAGATGTAGATGTTGTATTATTAATACTACTACTGTTGGGTGGGGTTACCACCAGTACATTACACTTGAACAAGCCCTCATTGAGGTAACCCTTGCCCATAAAAACTCCACTCTTAGTAAGTACAAATTTATCGGACTCGAAGACCAACTTGAACCCATGCTTTATTAAAAGGGAGCCGGAGATTAGGTTTTTCCTAATATCCGGGACATGGAGGACATTGGTGAGCACCAATTCCCGTCCGCTGGTCATCTTCAATATCACTCGCCCTTTTCCTTCCACTCCAGAGGTGGAGGAGTTGCCCATGAATAGCTTCTCGCCGGACGTCACTTTGGAGTAAGATGAGAACATCTTTGCATCGCCTCATATGTGACGTGTGGCGCCGGTGTCCACATACCATTCACGACCCGTGCCGACCAAGTTTGTCTCGGAAACCACGCAGATCATGCTGATGTCTTCATCAACCACGTTGGCTTCTTTGCGGACTCGCTTCTTTCCTCGGCACTCCGCAGCTTTATAGCCTTTCTTATCACAGTTGAGGCACTTGCCTTTGAACTTGTACTTTTTCCCTTGCGTAGACGTCCCTTCACCGGAGCTTTTACACTTCCCGTTCTTGGTGTCTTGCTCAACCACATGTGCCCCTTCTATGGGGCGAAGCTGCTTTTTGTCGGCGACCCGGTTATTCTGCTCAATTCTTAGCCTTAGGATCAAATCCTCCAACGACATATCTTTGCGCTTATGCTTGAGATAGTTTTTGAAGTCCTTCCACGCGGGAGGTAACTTCTCGATCATTGCCGCAACTTGGAATGCTTCTGAAATTATCATCCCTTCGGCTGCTATCTCGTGCAAGATTAGTTGGAGTTGTTCAACCTGTGTCATAACACTTTTGGAATCATTCATAAAAAAATTCTAAAAACCTAGCAACTACGAATTTCTTCGAGCCGGCATCTTCGGTTTTGTACTTCTTTTCTAATGATTCCCAAAGGTCTTTGGCCATCTTAAATGGGGTGTATACATCGTATAACGAGTTATCCAGTCCATTTAAGATGTAGTTCCTGCAAAGGAAGTCGGAGTGTTTCCATGACTCGATAGCGGCCACGGTGGTTCGATCCGTTTCCCCTTCTTTCAAGATAGGGGTTGTTTCCTTCAGGCACTTTGACAGGTTTAATGTCGTAAGGTAGAAGAGCATCTTTTGTGGCCATCGTTTGAATTCTTTGCCAACAAACTTTGGCATCATCATTTCGTTCACCATGGGTTGTTGTCAGCGGGTTCCTTTCGAGTTGGAAGCCATGCTGCACACAAAACAGGATTAGAAAAATGCTAAGTTATATGAAACACTTATGTTTCTATACAATTAGCAACCTGAATTGATAGACTCTCCTGTGCAGTCTATTTAGTTTTATTTCTGTGAATAGATTAAAACTCTATAATTAATACAGTTAAGTATTAATCTATAATATGTTGATTTCAATTAATTAGTCAATACACACGGCCTTAATTAAAACAGCCTTAATTAAAAGGAAAAAAACAACCTTAATTAATTTTTAGAACAAGCTGAATGCACTTGCAAAAACAGGCTGATAGGCCTGTACAGTTTCAAGGATTCTGGCTGATTATAGTTTTAAAAACTGGAGCAGAATCTGTATCTGTAGCACAAACAGATTAAAATGCAGTTTTTTTTAAAAAGACTAGACTGATCAGTATCAAAACCAAAACTGATCAGTGTGTTGTTCAGTATCAAAACCAAATACTAACAGAATCTGTAACATAAACAGATTATAACTTATGGTCTGAAACTATAACAAAACAGATTAATATATTTTCTGAATAAGTAATATAAACAGATTAATATGGTCTGAATCTGTTAATAGAAACTGATGAATGCAGAGTTCTGAATTTTGAGCAGAAAAAGATGAGTAATGCAGTTAAGTACTAATCAGAATCTGTTAACAGATTATGGCAGAAGATAGAATCAGATTAATGAATGGTTCTGTTAGACAGATTTATACTGAAACTGTAAGATGTCTGAATCTGTTAACACAAACAGATTAAAACAATGGTCTGAATCTGTTAATAGAAACAGATTTGTGCAGAGATATGAATCTGTGAAGAAACAGATTATTAAAGAAATCGAGAATGCATGCGCTAGAAAAGCATCGATCAAGATGATAAGTTTTTCAAAAACAAAGCCGCTTAGCCGAAACAAAATGCATCGATCGGTGTATAAGAAAGCATCGGTATGAATCGTAATATAAGCGGATTATAACTAAGGCTGAACTTAAAGCAGTTTAAAACATGAAGCGAGAATCTTAAGCATTAAAACATAAAGCGAGAATCGAGAATCGAACTGCTAAACACAAGCAAAGATGTAGAATCAGAATGTGAGTGAACACAAACAGCATGCAGAATCAGAATCTGTTAAACACAAACAGCATGCAGAATCAGATACTAGATGAAGAAGAGGATCTGTCCTGTTGCTGGAAACGAAAACACCAAGCCAAAATTTTTTGTCTCAAGATTGTTGGGGTGGTATGGCCTGATTTGTTTCTATTTCCGGCAGTGTGTGTGTGCACAGAAAGTTAAGGATCCTCGAGACACTTAAGCTCTTCCCTTAAGACAAAAACTGGCACGTAACGAAGAGGACGGTTGCTGCCAGTGAGTCTCCCAAGGTTTAGGATACTTACGTGAGTGAAGAGGCCTATCCTCCAAGCTTCAGTCACCGGGCGAATCAAACACGCTGCTGTATCTCTATAAGGGCAGAAAGGTTGTGTAGAGTTTTTCAGTGTCAAAATATGTGGTTTGATGCAGTATTTATGTGGCAATTTGGGGATGGAAGTTGGGAGCAGTTGGCTGTCCGAAAACGGACACAACCGTAGTAGTTACGGGTGTCTGAAACGGACACACCGTTTCAAACATAACTGTCTGTAACTGTCAAGGCTGCTGAACCTGTTTTGTAGAAAAGGTTCACACTGAAAGGGTCACACGCCAATTGAACTGGTAGCAAAAAGGTAAGGTTTAGTCAGGCAAGCAAGCCAGCCGACCAACCAGCCGAGCCGGTGGCGCGTGCATGTGTTTGGACCTGCACTTAGCTAGGTCTTCCCTCCTACACAAAAGTGTAGTGACCCAAGGGCCGAAAGTAAAGCTTCAAAGCTCTACTTTATAAGGTAGAGCTTGTTTCATCTTGTTCCCAATGTGGGATTCCCACTTTTCCCTTTACAAGACTAGCTTATTCAAGTTAGTTTGAAACCAAGTTTCCAACAGTAAAAGCTTCAGCTTTTAGAATTGTATATTATGCTTTAACACTACGTGTCACATGCACACGTCTTACATGTATCAATGCCCTTTATAGGGCCAATACATACCATTTTTTTGAAAGAGGCTCAACAGTGTGTATCTTGCTTTAACAAGTTTTATACTAGTAGTTCAGTGTTTTAATTGATTCTTAAAATGATGCCTAATCATTTGATAAGCCTAAATGCTGTGTTGCAGCGGCCGCACTTCGATCTTTAAAAGATCAGTGGAAAAATGCACCACCAAGCTGGGGCAAGTCTGATGATCCTTGTGGAGCACCCTGGGAAGGGGTTTCCTGCAACAAATCAAGGGTGACTGCTCTGTGAGTATATAACTTTCCACAAGTATATCTTGTTTGTTTCAGTTTGATTTGGTTTAGTAGCCTTGTTTCTTTGGCCTTCTAAAGACCTGCTCCTAGTATTGGACTACTGGTGCGAGTGAACTAATGACATGCTTTCAGGGGATTATCGACTATGGGACTTTCAGGCCAACTAGGCGGTGACATTGGTGGCCTCACAGAATTGATATCCTTGTGAGTTATGTTAATCATTTAATAGGGCAAAAGGAAAGAGTAGTATCAAATTTCCAGTAACTTTTTAACCAAGTAATTACACCTCTGTTCATACGCAATGGTGAAGCACAAAAGACATAAAAGCATTCACATATGGCTTAAAAAATATATTGTAGCAGATTGCTGACTCTCTTAATATTTATTTCAGGGACCTATCATACAACAAAGGCCTCACAGGTTCACTCTCTCCGCGGTTAGGAGATCTGCAGAAGCTAAATACTCTGTGAGATCCAATGGACTAGCTCTTTTCACACTTTTGTTATTCCACTCTATCTGAAGTCAAAAAAAAATTGAGATACACACGTACATGCATGCAGATTTATATAACTGCTATCTTCATTTATGTCTCTCAGAATTCTAGCTGGCTGTGGCTTCAGCGGTAATATTCCATTTGAATTGGGGAATCTAGCAGATTTGTCCTTCCTGTAAGAACTTTTAAATCAAGTCGTGATCATAACTGATACTGAAATACAGAGGAGATATTTGTCCCACTTAACTCATTTGGATCTACTTCTCCTTCATAGAGCTCTGAATTCAAACAACTTTACTGGTGGCATACCTCCTTCTTTGGGTAAGCTCTCCAAACTCTATTGGCTGGACTTGGCAGAAAATCAGCTGACAGGACCTCTCCCTATTTCAACAATTACCAGTCCAGGCCTGGACCAGCTTAAAAATGCCAAACACTTGTGAGTATAATAGGTTCCAAACCTTCTTTCCTTATTGCTCCTTTGTCCCCCCTCTAAGGGTAAGGCTGGTTGTCCCCTTTTAGCTTGTTCTTTGCTTTTTTTCTTTTTATAAAAATCTAGCATTTCAATAAAAAAATTTATAAAAAAAAAAAAAAACCTTCTTTCCTTACAGAACATTTATTGCCGTAGCAATTGTCTTATTATTGTAAATGGGCAGCCATTTCAATAAAAACCAGCTTTCAGGCGCGATTCCAGCCCAACTTTTCAGCTCGGACATGGTACTAATACACGTGTAAGTTGGCCTTAACCTACCACTCCGTTATCTCAATTGTTCACCTTCTGACAATTGTGGCCCTGCATGGACAGACTGTTTGATGGAAATCAATTAAGAGGGATTATACCGTCTACAATAGGATTTGTTCAAACACTCGAGGTTCTGTGAGTAGACTCTTCCATGTTGACTAGTTACCCATATAGTTCAACTCTTTCCATCAAATAATTGTAATTTTTCTCTGATGTTACTCTCTGGCACATGCATATATACTTGAATATGCAATAGCCGGCTTGATAGAAATTTCCTGACAAGAAATGTCCCATCGAACCTCAATAACCTCACAAACATCATTGAACTGTGAGTATATCAATTCTATTGATGCAAATATCTTGCAAAGAGATGGATGATTGACTAAGATGCTCTTTTTCATACTCTCGAATTTAGGAATTTAGCACATAACAATCTCGATGGTGCATTGCCAAACTTAACTGGAATGAGCTCTCTCAAATATGTGTAAGTGTCATGCAAGTTGCATCTCTGTTGGATTGATGGAAGTCTGATCTGAGGTTCGTAATTGCAGGGACTTAAGCAACAACTCCTTTACAGTGTCAGAACCTCCGGCTTGGTTTTCAACCCTAACGTCGTTAACCACTCTGTGAGTTGTTAGTACTAATACAAAATGTGAAAAATTCACCAATATAGCATCTAATGTGGGTGTTCTGTTGTGGCACTCAGAGTTATGGAATATGGGTCACTTCGAGGACCGCTGCCACAAAATCTTTTCAGCTTCCCACAGATACAACAAGTGTAAGCTCAAAGATCAGCACTCAAGGAAATTATGAATTTTTTAATATAACCTATGATAAGTAGCAACGAAAAAGGATTCATTTCTTAAAACCCTGTGGCAGGAAACTGAGGAACAATGCACTTAATGACACACTGAACATGGGTAGCAGCATCAGCCAAGAATTGCAGCTGGTGGATTTGCAGAGCAACCAGATATCTGCAGTAACGCTTGGTTCTGGATACAAGAATACATTAATGTGAGAAAGATTACGAATTTAAATAATCTATGTCAAAATGTAATCATTTTGCCCATCAATCATCAACTATATCTTCAATATATGTATTTCAGGCTGATTGGAAACCCGGTCTGCAGCACTGCTCTTTCAGATACAGCGTATTGTCAGCTTCAACAACAAACCACAAAGCCTTATTCTACTAGCCTAGCTAATTGTGGGAGAAAATTATGTGTCTCTGATCAAAAACTCAGCCCACAGAGATGCGACTGTGCTTATCCATATGAAGGAATATTGTTCTTTAGAGGTCCCTCCTTCAGGGAGTTATCTGATGTTAATAAGTTCCATTCTCTAGAAATGAGCCTGTGGGTCACATTGGGCCTTACTCCTGGTTCTGTTTCACTACAGAACCCATTCTTCAATACTGATGATTATCTTCAGGTGGAGTTGGAACTCTTTCCTTCAAATGGGAAATATTTCAATAGGTCAGAAATTCAAAGGATTGGATTTTCTTTGAGTAACCAAACGTACAAGCCTCCTCCAGAATTTGGACCATACTATTTTATAGCATCTCCTTACACTTTCTCAGGTAATTAGGTCTCTAACTCTGCATAGCTACATTGGCAACCTTAAGAATGAACTATTTTGCTTACATAAATTTTTTTTCAGCTGGACATGGGGGAACTTCTATTAGCTTGGGTGTGATTCTTGGGATCGCCAGTGGGAGCGTGTTTCTTGTCCTGGTGCTTGTTGGACTAGGGATATATGCTGTTCGGCAAAAGAAACGTGCTGAAAGAGCAATTGGCTTAAGTAAACCATTTGGTAATTTCTTGTTTTCATTTCCGAACTGCAAACAAATGTATGTTGTATGTGCATTTTGTTTGGAGTCCCAAATTTTGTTGCCTAGGGTTTGGTATCTCTTCATATTTGAATTTGTCTCTACCTTAGAGCTTAAGTTTTGGGCTTCTAAAAAGTTAGTGGACCCTGCTGCTGGCATTTCCTTTTGTTTATGTGGCTCATGCTCTATGCTACTGCCTATAGGCTTGTCCTACCATTGGGTCTTCACATGTATGGGGGCACTTGTGAGTGCCCCTTATGGAGCTGCAGGTTTGGAAGCTTACAATTTCGACTCTCTTTTTGGTTTTGTTTCTGTAACCATTTTAATTGGTTTAGGTTTGATACTACAAATTTGTAACATGGTTTCCAAGGGGTTCCCAACTATCACAATTTTCACATCACCTATTTCTAATTGTGCACTAGTCACCTGAAGTCCACTTGTTGGGGAAACTTGTGAGGTGTCGGACCTGACGGCAGAGGGTGTTATTACAAGCCTTGCATCCCAGTATTTGAATTTAGGGCTTAGCCCACATCTGGTGGATGGTGTAAGTCCCCACTACATGCCATATGTATGGAAAATACATACAAATATATACATATATATACCTAGGAAATGGATGTAGCAGACCCCTCTACCCCCCCCCTCTCTCTTTCTGGGATAACAGATTCGCCCTTCCTGGGAAAGGACCCTCACCCTCTCTGGGCTTTGCACTTCCATCGCTTGAGATGGCCCAATCAGGACAAGTTAGGAGACCTCCACTTAAGTGCACCACCATGGGACCACCAAGGGTATTCGTTTGACAACATGAAGTTAAGAGTTCGCGTACATATGTGGATCTCTCAGGGTGCCGCCCCTGTTTCCAAAAAAAAAGAGTAGTATAATTGAGAAGAGATCCCCCATTGTACCGTGTCTGTGTTAAAACAACATGATTTGATATATGTTATAAGTTACCAACTCAGCGGAAGGTGTTAGATAGGGGCTCAACAATGTATATAAATTTAACATATTCAAGCGGGATGACTCGAACCCAAGACCTTGCCAAACGAGAGCTCTAATACCATGTTAAGTTACCAACTCATCCAAAATCTTAAGCTATTAGATAGGGGGTCAACAATGTATATCAAGCTTAACAGTATAGAAAAGTAGAAGTATATTTTCTTTATTTCTTGCAAAAGAAATCTAACAAGGAACCCAAATATATAGGGTTGTAGAAAAAGCAGAAACGAGGAAGGATTCATAATCCTATTCCTAAAAGGAAACTAACTAACTAACTTGATACTTAATAATACAACCTTCTAATATTGACGCATTACAACTAAGCCCATGAAGTTTGATCTAATGTGCTAGTCTCAGCTGTATCTCTCATATCTTCAGTCCTTGAGGCTTGAGTCTTGTTGGCACTATGATTCTTATCAGTCTGCACGGCTGCACCAAACTTGAGAAAGATTAACACAAGTGCTTCCAACCATCTCATGGGAAATAAATATGCTAGTCTCTCCATTGTCACAAGAACGTTATGAATCAGAAAGAATAAGCAATCAGATGTTTCCTCTCTCTCTCTCTCTCTCTAGGTTGTCTTGGTTTTCACCCTCTGCCCTTTCAACCTTCTTGTCCTTAAGCTACCTGCAATCCATCTACCTGGGACTGGTACTTTCTAAGTCCCTCCAGGTTGTACCATTCAACAACACTTCCAATTATCTGAATATGGTGCTCCAAGTTTAGCAAGATTGGTTGACTCAATTTCATTGATATTCTCTGTCCAGCATCCTGGGTTCCAAGTGGCAAAGAGAGTGGAGGTGCACCTCAATTAAAGGGAGCGAGGTGGTTCTATTACGATGAAATTAAAAAATGCACCAATAACTTCTCTGAAACTAATGAGATAGGATCTGGAGGCTATGGCAAGGTGCACCTTGAAGTCCTTTACTGAATTCTACAAAATTTTGCTTCACTAGTTCACTGTCACTTATTTCTTTCTTGATATTACCAGGTCTATAGAGGAATGCTACCTAATGCGCAAGTAGTCGCTGTTAAAAGAGCTCAACAAGGTTCAATGCAAGGTGGGCTTGAATTCAAGACGGAGATTGAATTGCTTTCGCGAGTTCATCACAAGAACCTTGTTGGCCTTGTGGGTTTCTGTTTTGAGCAAGGAGAACAGATGCTGGTGTATGAGTTCATGCCTAATGGAACGCTTAGAGAGAGCTTATCAGGTAATTGTACATTCATTTCACATATTTGAAACCCTGCCATGGGGAAAAACATGAAATTATGCTTTAATTGGTAATGACAATTTATGGCAAATGCAAAAAGAAATGTAGGGATCATCACATTCATTTCAGTTAATGTTTGCCTTTTCTTTCCTATTTTCCTTCTCTCTATCATGTTTTTCTATGTTCTTCCCTTTCCATCTTTCAGACTTCTTTTACTCTTTTTTGCCTTCTGTCCTTAGGTTCCCAACCCAACTCAAGTTTTCTCCTCTAATTCTAGCTTGTTGTATTCCATGATTATGTTGAGTGCCTAGATTCTTCCTCCCTCACAAGAAAAATGTCCTTTTTCCCTTTTTGGGATAACAGAAAAAAAAAAACAAAAGTTGGTCATAATTCCAATTTAGGATGCTTAATATTATTGTTCTTTCAAGCACACTGAGTCACTGACTAGGTTGAGGTGAAACTTTATCATTTTGAAGTTTCTAAAATTACTGCAAAGTAAACAAAATTAGGTGAAACTAGGAGTCAACACGTGCATTGCGCCTCTCTGCCCCATGTGGCTCTTGAACTCATGCAAGTTCGAAGAAGCTGACAGCTTGTAATGGAAACTTTCACCAATCACAGCCTCATCCCCATTTGTACATGCTCCAACTCCATCCCATCACGGTTAAGGACTCGTCTATGTTGCCACTACTTGGCAGTTTCTTGGACATCCTTGCCTGTCGCTCTTACAGTTCGTTTCCAAGTGAACAACACCATTCAGTTGCCCTTTCTCCATATGCAGAATGGCAGGTTCATCCTACTCAAGAGTGTACATTTGCCAAACAAGCCCATAATTAGGAACAATATTTCACCTTTGGACTATTTTTTCAACCGTTTTCCATGTTTCCTCCATCTTCAGATATAAAATGTTATCCATCTTTTAACAATCAGACTAATGACGGAGAATTATAAAAATTCGCTTAACTCACGCACGCACACAAACAGAAGTTCAGAAAATGTGTTTTCTTAGGTTCCATTAGTATTCAAGGATTTGAAATGAATAGACATGGTTTATTGCGTCAAATGTATATGAAAATTTTATATTTAATGTGTGATAAATTTGAAAGAGTAAATGAATGAACTTCGATCGCATTACAACGGATCAATTTTAAAAACAAAATGGATCAATTTAAGGTAACATTATGAGTGGAGGTATTGAACATCAGTAGTCCATACCTACAGAGATTCTGTCCCTACAATATTTTTTTCTCTCCATCCACCTCCAATTGTCACTATTTTGTATTTCTCAAATCAACGACATTTTTGGTAGGATTTTATCTACAACCTTTTTCTGTTGAGATTGTTCTGTAAGGTGCCCCTTAGTTACAGGATGTTGCATTTAATACTCCCTCTATTCCACAAAAAGAGTCGCATTAAAATGTTTCAAATTCAAGTTGATAATTTTTTTATTGTTGAAGTTTGACATATACTTCGTCTGTTCCATTCAAAGAGGCCTATTTCAAAACATAAGCTAATAAATTTCATAAGATTCTAAATTTAGCCTTATTTAAATAGACTTCAAATTGGAAAACTATTTTAATCCTTATAACTAAGGGTAGTTAAGAAAAAAAAATTAATCCTTAAAATGGTTTGTACTTTTTTAGATGGACCCTTTGAGTGGAATGGAATGAGTATTTTTCTTTTTCTTTTTTTCTTTTTTTGTTGAAAAGGAGTATTTGTTTAATTATAGAGAGTAAAATTATAGCAACATTTCAAACTATAAAAATTATTTTTTTAATAAGAAAGTACAATAAGCCCAAGTTTTATTGGTCAAAAAAATTTCAATTTCAATTTCATTTTTCACTCTAAAGATTGTTTTGAAAATTCAAACAGAGGGACTGTATCTGAACCATGGAAAATCATTGGGGAAGGTTGAGAATTGTTAGAAGTCCATTATGGGCAACTGATGGGTGTTTTATGAGATGTTTTTCTGTTCAACAGCAGAAACACTAGTGGCAAACCGCAATACATGTCTTGAATGACGGTCAAACACAAGACTTCAGTGACGGTCAAACACAGGACTTCAGATTAACCTGGCACATCCTTAGCATTCACATAGCCAGGGTTATTAGGATCGTACCTAATGAGTTAAACACTTCAGTAAGAAGAAAGACATTTTAGAATGCAGAAATTGGTTTTAGATTAGTTCTCAAATCATTTTATGGGTGTGTATAATTTAAAACATTGCACAAAAACCATTTTGTACGTTTTCCCAAGTAAAAAATAAGGATTCAGAACCTTATGTTACATCCAATCCAAGTTTTTCACCTCGAGGTGAACTACTGAACTCTTGCTTCTGTAGACAGCCTGTATTTTTATCTCAGATTGGTATCCTATCTTATTGCTCTGTCTCATCAGTTCTTAAAGCTAGAATGACACTTTTTAACAATATGAAAGTTATTTACTCCTTCCATCCTGAAAAAGAGCCCATTATTCCCTTCCAGGATGTCTCAGAAAAACAAAATGTTCACAAAGCATCTTCAGGTCGTACAATTAGGGCACCCACTTGACAACTAGAAGAAAAGAAATTGGGACCTCTCACTAACTTTGAACACAAACACAAGAGATGTGATACAAAAATTATAGAAGTTTCATACAATATTCTATTTGTATAAGAATCCAGGCAGACTCAGTCATAACAATATGCATGTTCATTACGTTTAACATAAAAGTAATACTACAATTACAACCCAATTATTCTGAAAATGGTTCCAAATTTTTGTATAGATGTTAGACAGTCTTGTGGATCCGTGAAGCTTCCTTACTTCTAGTGGCCAAGGTTCAAGTTCCACAAGAACCAAAAATATTTTATTACTTATCAAAAAACAAAATTTAACTTTCAAATCCAATACTAACAAAAATACCTTTAGGGGGTCCACTCTATATTGATAGAATCTTTTATTGACTTTCTGGATCCAAAAGATTGGGATCCAAATAGATCCATGGATAACCATAGATAATATATTTTGATTATTTGCTTGTTAACATTATAAAATGAGACAAAACCCAATTAGAAAAATTCTTATTTAATGCCCATCGGAAAACTTTCTGTTATGTGCGGTACAGGGAGATCTGGCATTCATCTAGACTGGAAAAGGAGACTTCGCATAGCTCTGGGTTCAGCCAGAGGACTAGCTTATCTACATGACCTGGCAGATCCTCCTATAATTCATAGAGATGTCAAGTCCACTAACATTCTCTTGGACGAAAATCTCACTGCAAAGGTTGCAGATTTTGGATTGTCTAAGCTAGTGTCAGATAGTGCAAAAGGACATGTCTCGACTCAAGTTAAAGGGACGCTGGTGAGCATTACTTCCTCTGTTATCTCTTTTATGTTCTTAGGTTTTCTTTGGGATTGTTATAGTTTAATTGAGAAGTTTCATGCTTTTGATGCCTTCCTCGAGATAACTGGAAGTGAAAGAACAAAACTATCTTAATAGCATCTAAAGTGACACCTTTCTTGCTTACTCAGCCTAAAACATACCACAACAATATGTGTGTTTTGCCCTACGCACTTGACTTTTTCATTATGAAGTCGATCGCTGCATGCAATCAATCATCAGGATATGTTCCATCTCCATCCAATGAGTCTATATTTGAAAAATCTAATTATTTAGGAATATATAATTAATATTGTTAATATTAATACTTTAGCATAATCAATATTGTTAATATTCAATGTAAAGGATAAATTTGAAATATTTTGGAAATTGTCGACATAATTGTTTTAAATGGATTTTTAAAAGTGAAATATCTTAAAATAATAGGGTGGACCTTTGCTTCGAATGGAGGGAGTATTAATTACTAATTTTTGCGATCCTTATCTAAAACCCTCTTGATTCGTGTGTCCTCCATGCTTAATGTCATTTGTACATCTTTTGTGTCATGGTATGTCATGTTGTACTTATACAAAAAAAAAATGGACAAAATACTGACAGGGCCTTTTTGGAAGAGAATGTTTAAATTTGGATTCAGTAAGAATATTCTGCTAGGATACTTAATTTCCGGTGTATTTGGTGTAAGATCAAAAGTAACTAGGATTCTCCACACAACCAATACAGTTTTCAATGTAGCCTGATAAAGCTACAATGAAAGTCACAATGGTCAGAAAATTTAAAACAGCGGAAGACTTAACAACAGACTCACAAATCAAGCACAAACAGATACCAAACGACCAACAAGCCTACGCTTGTAGGTCTAATCTCAAGGCCAAAAATATTTCACTAGATAATATGAATTGTTTTACAAAAACTTTGTGAAATCACCAAACAAAATACTCTCACAAGACAACAAGTCTTGGAGAGCAAAATCCCACAGAAAAACAGATATAGAAAACGTGGGAAGAAACAAACAGCTTCCTAAAATCAGCTAGGAAGACAACAATTCCAGCACTTCAATGTAGTTCCGAATGTTATAACATTCGAAGCTACATTCAACTTCTGAACAAACTGGAATCCTGAAACAGCTTCTGAATCTGAATTTTTCTGCTTCCAGCTCTCTGTATTCTCTATGCATGTATGCACGTCTTCAACCTCAGCCTAGGTCCTTTATTTATACGTGAAAAAGACCTACAAAAAAAGGAAGCAAACTCCAACAAGGAAGAGAATTAGAGTTAGGAACTAAATGCACTTACCATAAATCCTAGATTTTATTACCATATGGACAAGGACTCTTGAGACACGGTTTAGGAAGGATTTTTACAAAGATTTTGTTTCCATAATTACTCTCAAACTTTAGGACCAATAAAACCAAAATATAATGAATATTTTGTTTCCCAAAATACACCTAAACTTTAGGACCAAGAAAGACCAAAATATTATCAAGATTTTGTTTCCAAAAAAAATGTCTAAACTTAATGACCAAGAAAGGAGAAACAAAACCAAAATAGGTGATACGGTGTCAAGATCTGAACACCGCCAATCTGCTTCAGCTTTCCGGACAGCCCAAAAAAACTAAACCAACTTCTCCAAAATCTGTTTGTTTTTCTTTTCTTTTTAATGAACTAGGTTGTCCCAAAATAAAACCCAAAACTCCCTACTAATCTGTTTAGAGTGACCCTAAACGCAACACCAAAATCTCTAAACGTAACACCATTTAATGCATAAAATGACCTAAATACCCCTTTTAACATTTAATAGATACTCACTTTTAGTACACACTAGCGGATGTTTTATAAAACAACCGCTACAAACTAGCGGATGTTTTACAAAACATCCGCTACACACTTGCGGATGTTTTATAAAACATCCGCTACGCCCTAGCGGATGTTTGACAAAACATCCACTAGTTTGTAGCGGTTGTTTTGTCCGAAATCGAAAAAAATGCAAATCAACGGTTTTTTGTTTGTAATGGAAAAGAAAAAATAAAACGAATCAAAATCAATCTAATTTATATGCGATATCATGTGAATTAACAATTGAAATCAAATCAACAATGGCACGTAATCAAAATTACGTGAAAGGAGAGGGAGGGAGGGGGTAGTATAGTTTAAATATGATGAGGGGTAGTGAAGTAATTTTATCTTTTAAATGGTGTTACGTTTAGGGATTTTGGTGTTACGTTTAGGTGTTCTGATCTGTTTATAAACTAGCCAAATATTCCCAGCTTTTGGACTGCCCAAGCCGCCCAAAATATCCTCCAAATTCAGCCATGAAAACTGCTCAAAAACCCTTGCTAAAACAGCCCTTTATCTAGCCTTGTATCACCAGTTTCGAACAGCCTATAAATTGTCCAGCCTGCACGACTACGCTGCCCAAACACGACTCCAAAACATCCTCGCAACAGCTCCTTGCTACCGCACAAAAACAGCACAAAATAAGAACGGATAGGCGGACTCACCAGTCGAACTTCACTCGCTCGACGTAAAGAAATCCGACAGACAATCAATCTCGGCTTCACTCACCTAGAATGGATTGAACCGATTTTTTAAAAACAAGAACGCAACTTGTTCTTGGGAGAGTTTTCTTCAAACCAAACAAAATAATATGCCATGATATTAGAAAGAATTGCCTTAAAAAGGCTTACAACTTAATCCTAAACAAACTTCTAAAATAACTAGAGAAAGGGAATCCTACCTTACTGGAACGAAAACATATCTAGAGTCCTTTAAGGACTTTAATTTAATAAAGCAAGTAAAACAAAAACTAACTACTAACAATTTCCCTAAGCTAATCGACTTCTCCTCCCTTTACCTTTCCTGCCGAGCCATGCAACTCCATGCCGTGCTTCTTGCCCAAGTCATGCAGTCCAAACTTGCCCAATCCAAGACCAACCCAAGTAGAAAGCTTCCCCGTAACATTACCTTTGTCACGCTCCCTTAACCCGTTAATTATCCAGCCCCTTGTACGTTCACAACTGACTCGCACCCCCTCGGTGCACCGTGGCATAACGAGCTTCCCAACACCTCTTAGCACGTCTTGACCCAACGTTTCCTTTGCATGTATGTTTTTAATTTGGATCGACCTCGTCGTTAGACCAATCCCTAAATATTTTGCATCAAACCCCCTTCGTAAAGAAGGGTTGTCATAAACCCTTGGACTATCCCCATGTTCTCGTAGGGTTGTCATTGTCTTCTCACTACTATGTTCTCTATCCCCCAGTCTCCTTCGACCTATGTGGTGTAACCTATTCAAAACCCAACACGTGTCTTAAAACCCCGCCTTCAATCTTGCTAACCTTTCAAAACCCAACCGGCTTCCCAACTCTTGATCTCGGCAAATTGTTTTCTTGACCATCATGATGACCCTTAGAACTGTCACCCCCACCTCGGCTTCTTCACTGGATAATATTTTTAGCTGCCTTGGATTCAACCCGAACTCTTCATACGAAAATTCTCCCACGCTGGTGTCCCCTCTGATCATTACATCCCCATCCTCTTGGACCTTCTTCCGAGGCGGTCCCTTTTTCGCATACTGAGTTCCTTCCATGCAACGATCTTGCTGCCCAACCCTTCTTTTTGATCTGAGGCTTGATTCTAAACTTCTTTCCATTCTTTATTAAAGTATATGTGTTCTCCCTACCATCATGGATCACGCAACGGTCGAATTGCCAAGGGCGACCCAATAGAATGTAACACACATCCATAGGTACTACGTCACACAAAATTTCGTCCTCGTAGTTTCCCATGGAGAACGTGATTAACGCTTGCCTATCAACCTTGACCTCTGCTTTTTTGTCGAGTAATTGTAACTTATACAATCGAGGGTGACTTAAGGTAGGAACTCTCAATTTCTCGATAAGCACCGTAGAGACCGTGTTTGTACAACTCCCCCCGTCCACGACTAGTGTACAAACCTTTCCTTGAACTAAGCATTTGGAGTGAAAAATCTGCTCCCGAGTTCCCTTTTCCATACCCGCAGGTTTCGCATGTAACGACCTACTTAGAACCAACAAACTGCCCTGCACTTCTTCGCATTCTTCAACTTCTTCCTTTTCAGCCTCGTTTTCGATTTTCTTAAGGCCTTCTTCTATCTCTTGGATTTCATGCATCGCCATTACCCGCCTTGTCGAGCACTCGGACTGGTAATGGCCATATCCTTGACATTTAAAACACTTGATGGAGTCTTTGTTTCTCATAACTTTCTTACCTTCACTCTTCTCTACAACGCTGCTCTTCTCAACCTTGGTAGTTTGTTCTTCCATTTTTGCATTTGGAGTACTTGGAGAGCCTTTGAGATTAACGGACCATTTGGTGGCCGAGGTTTTGACCCCCTTCCTTTTCTTGAGTTGTCTCTCACACTTCGTAGATAATTTGCACATCTCTTCAAAAGTAAAACATGGTTCGAGCTCTACCATGTTAGCCACTTCGGAATCGAGTCCACTCAAGAACCTGGCATTCTTCTGCTCAACCTTCTCTTGCACGTCACACACAATCGAGATCTTTTCAAACTCTTCGATATACTCGCTCACCGATGACTCTCCTTGCTTAAGTTGATGGAGTATAACAAAGTTATCTTGGAGGTAGGTACTTGGCAAGAACCTACGATCAAGGTACTTCTTAAGCTTGACCCACGACTCGATCTTTTCCTTCCCTTCACGCCTTCGTTGCATCTTTAAATTCTCAAACCAAATCGAAGCATATTTAGTAAGTTTGAGAATGGCTACCTTAAACTTTTTGCGGTCACTATACTCCTTGTATTCAAAGATCCTCTCTGCTCTTCGTACCCAGTCCAGATATTTCTCTGTATCCATGTTTCCTTCAAACTCGGGGATGTCGAGTTTTAGGCCTCGATCATCATCGTTTTTGCCTCTCCTTGGCTGAATCCATGCTCTAGCCTCCCTCCCTTCGTCTGAACCGTCATCTTCTTCTACTACTAGTGGTGGAGGTTGAATGGCTATTCGAAGATCTTCAACAAGCTACCTTAGTTCGTGTAGTTCACGGTCCCTCCTTAAATTGTGGGCTTCTTCAAGCATGCGTCCAGCCGGACATCCACCACCTTCTGCCATGATCGTCTTACGAATAAGTATTCGTAAAAACCGTGCTCTGATACCACTTGATACGGTGTCCAAGATAAAACCCCAAAACTCAGGACGACCCAATCTGAACCAACTTCTCCAAAATCTATTTGTTTTTCTTTTCTTTTTAATGAACTAGGCTGTCCCAAAATAAAACCCCAAAACTCCCTACTAATTTGTTTATAAACTAGCCAAATATTCTAGCTTTTGAATTGCCAAGCCGCCAAAATATCCTCCAAATTCAACCACATGCAAACCACTTGCTAAAAGCGACCCTTAATCTAGCCTTGTATCACCGGTTTCGAATAGCCTATAAAGCGTCGACTTGCGACTACGGCGCCCAAACACGACTCCAAAAGCGCCCAACGGCCACAAAATAAGAGCGGATGGCGAACTTCTTTGGTCGAACTTCACTCGCTCGACGTAAAGAAATCCGACGGACAATCAATCTCGGCTTCACTCACCTAGAATGGATTGAACCGATTTTTTTAAAAACAAGAACGCAACTTGTTCTTGGGAGAGTTTTCTTCAAACCAAACAAAATAATCTGCCGTGATATTAGAAATAATTGCCTTAAAAAGGCTTACAACTTAATCCTAAACAAACTTCTAAAATAACTAGGGAAAGGGAATCCTACCTTACTGGAACGAAAACATATCTAGAGTCCTTTAAGGACTTTAATTTAATAAAGCAAGTAAAACAAAAACTAACTACTAACAATTTCCCTAAGCTAGTCGACTTCTCCTCCCTTTACCTTTCCTGCCGAGCCATGCAACTCCATGTCGTGCTTCTTGCCCAAGTCATGCAGTCCAAACTTGCCCAATCCGAGACCAACCCAAGAAGAAAGCTTCCCCGTAACATTACCTTTGTCACGCTCCCTTAACCCGTTAATTATCCAGCCCCTTGTATGTTCACAACTGACTCGCACCCCCTCGGTGCACCGTGGCATAACGAGCTTCCCAACACCTCTTAGCACGTCTTGACCCAACGTTTCCTTTGCATGTATGTTTTTAATTTGGATCGACCTCGTCGTTAGACCAATCCCTAAATATTTCGCATCAATAGGTCATGCCTATTTTACCCTTACATTTGGGATTTCAAATTTTAGGTTAGTAAAAAGTAATATAACATGATATCTAGTGGAAGAAGAGTTAGAGGTTGCCTTTAGAGTTTAGAGTCGTTGGGTTTCACGCTTACAAGGGTTTGATAGAAATAGAGGAAGATGATACTAATTTCCATATTGTTTTATGATCAATGATTGTGCATCACATGTAGTTAGGAAGTGTGATCAAATCAATACCAACAACAGTGCTAGAAGCAAGGGAAGACTGCAGCTAACACCGATTACAATAATTTAGAACATGTGTAGTTTAATCAATAATTTTGTGTTGCACTAGAAAGCTGTAGAAAAAGATTTACAAGCTAACCCCAAAATTGGGACAAAGTTTTGTTGAGTAGAGTTGAGTTGAATCAATGACTGTTGGTATTACAGTCAATTGACCTCTCCTCCATCCTTAGCTCCTCCCTAACCATGTAAGGTTCCAAAATGTAACTTCGTAAAGGTTTGACTTACTACTTACACAAGCAACACTTTGGCTCATAAAACAACCTCCACAAGTGGTTCTGACGCTAATTACTACAGCCGCTGCAAAAGCGATAACTTTATAGTTGTTACGCAATTCTACTGACCACCTGTCTAGTCTCAAAGCCTTGATATGAGGATGAAAACAACCAACACATTCACTAATACGAGGAAATAAACTAAAGGGAGGATCACGAGGAAAAAAGAATTGAGTGAGGAATCCAACCACTAAAACGGAGGATAGTATACAATTATCAAGCAACATGCAGTAAGAACAGTGTCATTCAAAAACAATTTTGGGACTTTTCTATATATGAAACAACAAGGTCCAAGTGACTTCTATCAAATGTCTTTTGCTACTCCATTTTGTAGTGTATGAGGACAAGAAGATGGATAATATTAAACTTCAACTAGTTTTACACCGTGCGTTAAACGCACGTCATATATCTTTTTCTATCAAATTATACATAAGCAACATGAAGTGAAAAAATAAAATTAACCATAAAGATTGTGAGTTCGATAAGTACATAAACTCAACAAATTATTATAACGCAGCGATTAAGAAAAAGTAAAATTATTAATAGAGAATACAATAAATAAATAAAATCTTTTATAAAATTTAGAATATTTTTTTAAATATAACATTTGTCATTAAATATGTGCGATTACTACTACTATCACTATTAAATATGTACAATTACTACTACTATCACTATCACATAACAAAACTCATATAATCTATATTAATCAATGTATAACAACTTAAAATGACGATAAACCAAAGAAAAAACAACTCAAATTACATACTTCATACGGTCATCCCTCCCCTGAAATGACCTAAATGTCCCTAACTCAAAAACTCTTTCATTAATAGTGTCACTCAAATGATGTGACACTGATAATATATGTACTTAATTATTACAACTATATCTACAAATATTTAAGTCTAATTCAATAGACAATAAAATAGACATTTAGACTATGATTACTCTCAATTCATTGTACCTCTCACAGAGTATGATATACTCGGCTACTTGCCCATATACATAATCACACCCTTCTACAGTCATCGTACATGTTCCCAAAGAAATTAAACTACGATTTACTTGTTCATAGTCATCTTCCAATGTCAATGAGCGAAAATGGAATCTGGTAATGATGGTGTTGTCACCTCTCACCAGAACCTTGTTGATCTTTAAAGTCCACTAATCAAGTATGTCATAACTGATGCTACTACTATTGTCAGTGAAATTACGTGGTTATAGACAACAAAAGCGGTCACAGAGCATTTATATTCAAGGAGAAAACACATTTATGGCTGAGTAAACAATGTTTGTTGAGTATCAATTAGACATGACAAATTTTAAGGATCCATAGTTGTTCATCAAATTATATTTCACTATGTACTAGCTCTTTAGCTCATATGGATAGAATTTGTCTTGACAAAACTCACAATTAAATTAATATTCAAAGAGGAAGCACATTTATGGTTGAGTAAGCAATGTTTGTTGAGTTTTTAGATTGCTAGTCTTGTTTCCCTTGCATATTGGTAAAAAGAGAAAAGACATTCCTTCTTAGATTGATAGTATTTAATTTCTTAACAACTTCTTATGTTTTTTTTTATTTACTTATCAATACTTGTATATGTGATCAAATGTAAATAGTATCCTTATTTTGTAAGTAGTTACAGTGGTTATCTAGCAATCTTGAGATAAGCAAATTACATTTGTCATTATATATATCTTCATATTTTTGGCAAGTGCCTTTTGAAGGGATCTTGCTATATTTGGATGTGCTAATCACATTTGTCATTATATATATAAAAAAATATAAAAAAACAAAGTGTTCCAATTTCCAATGCATTGTTAATTAAATGTTTAGTATAAAAACTAAGAAAAATGTAATAAAACAAAGTGTTTCAACTTCCGATGCATATTTGTGTTTTCATTTATGGAAAACATTTAGGCGAGAAAATCACGCTTGTTATTATATATATATATATATATATATATATATATATATATATATATATATATATATATATATATATATATATATATATATATGTGCGATTACTACTACTATCACTATGATTAAATATGTACAATTACTACTACTATCACTATCACATAACAAAACTCATATAATCTATATTAATCAATGTATAACAAATTAAAATGACGATAAACCAAAGAAAAGCAACTCAAATTACATACTTTCTACGGTCATCCCTCCCCTGAAATGACCTAAATGTCCCCAACTCAAAAACTCTTTCATTAATAGTGTCACCCAAATGATGTGACACTGATAATATATGTACTTAATTATTACAACTATATCTACAAATATTTAAGCATAATTCAATAGACAATAAAATAGACATTTAGACTATGATTACTCTCAATTCATTGTACCTCTCACAAAGCATGATATACTCGGCTACTCGCCCATATACATAATCACACCCTTCTACAGTCATCGTACATGTTCCCAAAGAAATTAAACTACGATTTACTTGTTCATAGTCATCTTCCAATGTCAATGAGCAAAAATGGAATCCGGTAATGATGGTGTTGTCACCTCTCACCAGAACCTTGTTGATCTTTAAAAGTCCACTCATCCAGTATGTCATAACTGATCCTACTATTATTGCTAGTGAAATTACATGGTTATAGACAACAAAAGCGGTCACAGAGCATTTATATTCAAGGAGAAAACACATTTATTGCTGAGTAAACAATATTTGTTGAGTATCAAATTAGACATGACAAACTTTAAGGATCCATAGTTGTTCATCAAATTATATTTCACTATGTACTTGTTCTTTAGCTCCTATGGATAGAATTTGTCTTGACAAAACTCACAAGTAAATTAATATTCAAAGAGAAAGCACATTTATGACTGAGTAAGCAATGTTTGTTGAGTTTTTAGATTGCTAGTTTTGTTTCCCTTGCATATTGGTAAAAAGAGAAAAGACATTCCTTCTTAGATTGATAGTATTTAATTTCTTAACAACTTCTTATGTTTCTTTTATTTACTTATCAATACTTGTATATGTGATCAAATGTAAATAGTATCCTTATTTTGTAAGTAGTTACAGTGGTTATCTAGCAATCTTGAGATAAACAAATTACATTTGTCATTATATATATTTTCCTATTTTGGCAAATGCATTTTGAAGGGATCTTGCTATATTTGGATGTGCTAATCACATTTGTCATTATATATATAAAGAAAATGTAACAAAACAAAGTGTTCCAATTTCCAATGCATTGTTAATTAAATGTTTAGTATAAAACTAAGAAAAATGTAATAAAACAAAGTGTTTCAACTTCCGATGCATATTTGTATTTTCATTTATGGAAAACATTTAGGCGGGAAAATCACGCTTGTTATTATATATATAGATGAACTAAGGATACTTTACATTAAATCAAAGAGGCTTGGTTGACTTACTAACCTAGTCAATGTTCACATGTCTGGGTACAGGGTTATTTGGATCCTGAATATTACATGACACAACAATTAACTGAGAAGAGTGACGTCTACAGCTTTGGCGTGGTAATGCTCGAGCTAATCACTGCGAAGCAGCCTATTCAGAAGGGAAAGTACATTGTGCGTGAGGTGAGAATGGCAATGGATAAAAATGATGAAGAGCAATATGGGTTGAGGGATATCATGGATCCGACTATTAGACGCATGACATATCTTGCTGGGTTTGGGAGATTTCTTGAGTTGGCCATGCAATGTGTTGAAGAATCAGCTACAGACCGTCCAACGATGAGTGATGTGGTAAAGGCACTTGAAACCATACTACAGAATGATGGGTTGAACACAAACTCTACCTCAGCATCCTCGTCTACAACAGAGTTCGGATCAACCAAAAGTGCTCCTCGGCATCCTTACAATGACACTCAGCTTCAAAAAGATGTCAATGATAGTGATGCCTTTGACTACAGTGGTGGATACACTCTTTCTGCTAAAGTGGAACCCAAGTAACAGACGTTCAAGTCATTTACTCCTTTTTACTTTTTCTTTTTCTTTTTCTTTTTTTATTTGTATTTGTCAAAGTCCTTGAAAACATGTTTACATTACAAAGAGATTTACTACATTAATTGGTTACGCCTAACCTACTAATATATATTGATATGCCCGGCCCAAGCCGGGTCACGAGCAAGGCATGAGCTACCATCACGTGCCAGTCACGAGCATAATTAATGTGGGGCCAGCCGGCCTAGCGGGTGAAATAATGGAAGCATTAAGCAGCGGGCTGTACAGCTCTCGTCCAAACCTGGCCGGGCATAGGCCTTGCCTGTCCGACCAGGGGCCACGCCCAGGCACCACCCTCACACCTAGCAGAGGAATCAGATTCATCTCGTCCAAACCTGGTCGAGCATTGGCCATGCCTGCCCGACCAGGGGCCATCCCTTGGACCTATACTAGCTTTAGTGCGGTGAACATCAAGCAGCCGGGCAGAGCCTTGCTCGCCCGGGTACATATCGAGCAGGAAACACCAGAGGCTTGCTCTTCAAGAAAAGTCAAAGGTTTCCATGTTTGAGCAGGGCACTTACCATATCGCTCCCTACATCTACTGCGGCCGCCTATCATGCCTAAAATCAAGGGATTCTCTCCTTGATTGATTAGGTATCTAAGGAAACTGAATCCTAGACGGATTCAACCACATTGGGGGCCTATAAATACCTCTCCATAAGCCATAAACAAGGTACACACACTTTCTTGAGCCTTGACACTCTGTCAAATTGCTTTCAGACCTACACACGATACTTACTCTCACACCAGAGGGGTTTCGCGAGGCCCTTCCTTGCACTTCCACTCAGGTTTTGTGTGTTCTTAGACAGGCTCAAGGAAGCAAATTCAAGCCCAGATATCCTACCCAACATACGGACGGCCCAAGCTGTGATTTTTCCACATCAGTTTGGTTCCGTTGCCGGGAAATGAAGTTTCAACACTTTCTTCGAGTTTTTCCGGTGAAAGTCTTCAAAAATCTCTTCATTACAATGGCTGGTAAGGGAAGCAAGCATCATGCCACCGTTAGTAACCATCAGGTCGGGAGCCATCAGGGTGGAAACAATAATCCACCACCGGTACGACACCAAAGGCACCACTGGGGTGCAAAGCGAAAGCAGGGTGGCTGGGCATGCGACTCATGGCAATGATGTGCCATATGTGGAGGAAGCGGTGTCCCCATGCGGTACCATCCCAGCGATGCCGAGCGGGTCATAAATGAGAAGCGCGATGCTCGCGCACAAGATCTCAGAGTACAGCTGAACCGCCAACGAAAGAATGGCCAGGATAGCCACGTGAGTTTGCTCGGGCAAAACCCCGACCCCGGCAAATTGGCAAATTGAGTATTACAACAAGATGTACGTGCTAAACAAGCGCCTGCGGCCACGCCCGGTTCGATTGCGATTTGGCGTTGCCCGCCGACAAGCACTTGTTGGCGATGGACATGCCTCCCAACAATTGCAAGCTCCGAGCAGACGGATCCCATCCGTCATTCACATACCATCGAAGAGAGCTGAGGCGATGAGACAAGCAGATGACCAAGCTGAAAGCAGATACAGCCGTCAAATTTCTCCCACATGCACCATCTTTGCCAAGAATACCGTGCTCGGAATGAGAGCCATGGCCGTCGTAGGGCTCGTGAGTGCACGGAAACAGAAGCGCAACGGCCAAAATATAGAGCACGTGTCGAGCAAGAAGCTGAAGCTTCTTATGAGCCAACATTTGCCTCAGTGCGTAGCCACCAATGCGATCTCGCCGCCGTCCAGACTCACGATGGACGCGGAAAGGTGACTGTCCGAGAGAATGGAGGCCATGAAAAGAGACATGGCCAAACAAATGGCTAATATGGCCGTGGCCAAGCCCGGTTATGGAGCCACTGGAGAGCAGCCCGTTCACTCCAGAAATTGAGAATGCACCACCCGCGCAAGGGGTTATCTTCCCGCAATTCGAGAAATACTTCGGAAGACGTGGGCAAGTGATTGGTTCCGATCATTCGAGGCACAGATTCGGATGGTCACAAATGTGGAAGCCCAGAAAATGCGGGCATTTGAGGGAGCTCTTCAAGGAAAGGCACAGGCCTGGTTGGGCAGAGTTCCCCACGGATTGATAGCTGGGCAACTCTCCGGGAAAAATTCTTGGAGGAATTCGGCATTGCACGCCTAACCCTAAAAATCGGTTCGACCTTACCAAAATTAAGTAAGGTGACAACGAATCTTACAGCAGTTACTTGAAGATATTCGAGGAAATGCTCGATCAGGTGACCGCCACCAGCGACCCAAAGATCACTTTCTGTTATCTCAACAACATGAGGGCACGGCCGCTGAAGACAATACTAGCAATGAACCCGAGGGCTTCGAAAGCAGAGTTGCTAGCAAGCTCTCACCTCTTCTGCTCGGCTAAGAGCGTCAAGGGTGACAAAGCCAAAAATAAAGACAAGGCTCAGGGCAGCTCGGCCACGCCAACTGACTAGAGCCCGGAGGAGGGCAACCACCGCTCGAACAGAGACAGGAAGAGAACGACTACCCCCAGACAAAGATTCAGGGAGGCTCAGTTCACCCCGCTAAACACTACGCGGGAAGATATCATGTTCCAAGTGGGAGACGCGCTGCCAGTCCCTTATCCACTCGACCCTGAGCTCGCTCATACCAGAGACAACACAAAGTATTGCGATTACCATCATGGTAATGGCCACACCACTGAAGAATGCATTGTGTTGAAGCGAGAAATTCAAAAGCTGATCAACGCGGGCAAGTTGGACCGCTTTAAAAGGGATCAGGGCGCGGGAAATAATGCCAATAACGACCAAGGAAGACCCCCAAGAGGAAGAGGCGACCAGGCCCCTTAGATTCGAGGGGTGATAAATATGATTCAGAAGAGCTTCCATCCAGCACACAACTCAGAAAGCACATTTATTCCTTATCTAATGGGTGTCAACACACCAGCGATACAGCAGGCAGGAGAGCAGAGCATCTGTTTTACCCGCAGCGAGTTGGCAAGTACTCCTTTGGCATCCGAGCAACCGCTAGTTATTTCCTGCTTGGTGAACGACTGGCAAGTTCACAGGGTGCTGCTCGACACTGGGGCATGTAGAGACATCATGTACTACTCTTGCTTCAAGGGATTGGAACTGCCAGATGCCAGGCTCAAGCCTTATCTGGGAAAGCTTGAGGGGTTCACCAATCACCAAGTGAGCGTTAAAGGGTACCATCGAGCTGGAGGTATTCATGGGTGACGGGGCACAAACCCGGATAGAGATGATCACATTCCTGGTGATCGATCTGAAATCAGCATCCAACTGCATTCTGGGTGCTCCAACAATGGCCATGTTCCAGATGGTCACTTCAATTCCCCACCAGAAGGCCAAGTTCTACACTGAGGGTGGAGTGGGCATCCTCAACAGCAAGCCCCGGGCAATGTGGGAGTATGTTCGGGAGTCCCAGCGGAATAAACAGAAACTGATTGTGGACATTCCCGATTAGACTGTAACGGCTCCTGAGAAAGAGGTTCCCACCGACACTGCTTTAGCCTCCGTCCCCATAAACAATGTCGAGCTCGGAGAAACTTCTAAAGAGGCTGATCCTATGGAAACAGAGGATCCCGAGTAAGCTCCTACACGAGTCCCTCCCAGGCGCAAGGCTAAGCGCCCCGAATCACAAGATATTGAGATCGACACTCTGCAAGTCCGCGATGAGCCCAATATTTAGCCAGAGGGCGAGCTAGAAGAGATAGTTATCAATCTCGCCTACCCCGAGCAGAAAATCAAAATCGGGAAGGCCATGCCTCCCGAAGCTCGGGAAAGATTGATTGAGCTCAAGAACGACTGGATGTGTTCACCGACAAATCGAAGACATGCAGGGTATCAGTGAGAGTGTTGCGCGCCATGACTTGAGTGTCGATCCGACGGCCTATTCAGCAGTGGCCAAGGCAATACTCCCCCGAGAAAATTGCGGCTATCAAAACAAAAGTCGAGAAACTCCTGAAAGCAGATATCATCGAGGAGATTCAGTACCCGACCTGGCTGGCAAACGTGGTAATGGTCAAGAAAGCCAACGACAAATGGCGGATGTGCGTGGACTTCATAAGCCTCAATAAAGCCTGCCCAAAAGACTGCTACCCGTTGCCCCACATAGATGTACTCGTAGACTCCATAGCCGGGTTTGAAATGCTCAATTTCATGGATGCATACTCAGTGTATCACCAGGTCAGAATGAACGAGCAAGACAAGGCAAAGACAGCCTTCCGGGCAGCTGGGGGCCTCTATTGTTACAAGATGATGCCCTTCGGGCTGAAAAATACGGGGGCAACTTATTAACGCACAGTCAACAAAGTCTTTGGCTCTCAACTCGGCAGAAACATGAAGGCATACATAGATGACATGGTCATCAAAACAAAGGGCCGAGACCACACTCTTGACTTGGCAGAAACGTTTGCCAACATGTGCAAGCATAACATGAAACTGAACCCTAGCAAATGCGCCTTCGGGGTCCGAGCAGGAAAGTTCCTCGGGTTCATAGTCAACCAGCGCAATCGCAACACGGGCAAGATTACCCGGCCGTATCAAGTAATAAAGTACGTAAGTACGAGTCGATCCCACGAGGAATGCGCGTAATTCTCACTCCAACTAAGTACCGAAATTATGCTAACTAACTATATTTGAGCGAAAATAAATTGAATTAAAATCTAAAAATATAAACAACCTAGAAAGCAATTAAATATATACTATTGTGGAGGTGGTTTGGCAACAACAAATCAAGATAAAGATATAGGAACGAATTATTTCTAGTCTAGCCGGTGTTTAATTTAATTCTCTTTTTGTTTTTCTTTAACTCAAGTCTTGGTAGTCGGACGCACTATTTTATTCGCTACGGGCTTTCGCTACGTATAGCAAATCTAGCTATCTCTCAACCTTGCTACGGGCTCATATCATCGCAACACATAACACAGGGGAGAAAATAACTGCATGTATAAACAAGCATCCAAAGACTATCTACGCGCGATCTCCTTTCGGTCTCACGCCACGCAAACTACTATTGTGATTTTTAGAATAATAGGAAGGGCTTTCGCTTCGTATCCTATCATTCTAGTGATCATCTAATGGTTCGCTACACCATTAAAAGCATTAAGAAAACACAATAATAACCAAGCGCATGGGTAATACTTCGCAAAAAGAAACTCTCTATATTTTTCTACAAGTCATGTTGGTAGCCGAGACGACTAAATTGGCTAACTACGGGCTCTCGCATCTTATAGTCAACCCTAATCTCCCCGACCTCACGAATGGCTAAGGTGGTTCGATCGCGTGTCAAACCTAGTCTCATAATAGCTATCGGTGTGTGTCACAAAACACCAACTATTAAATTGATTGGTCCGAAATAAATAGGTAGCTCTCGCGAATCCTAAATATTTCTAAAATCATTTAATTATTGGCCAGATAATTAAAAGCATTAATTTCACAAAATAATAACCAACATGCTTGTGTACTAAATAAAGAAATAAATTAAATTAAATCACTACATTGGACATAGAAAATAATTGCATTTCCATAAATAAATTAAGCACCAACCAATTCAACAATTACAAAATAAATCATCCCAAGAATATACAACAATTTATCAAAAGATAGGTTGAAAGAATTAAACCAATGTTGCTCGAATCCGGGGTTGAAATCTTTTGCATTTGCGTCCTTGGCCCTTGAAATGATGTTCCAAACCTTCAATGGTGATCAAGCATCAAAGATTTTGGATGAAAATGGTGGAAATGGGGTTGGTGCCCCATTTAGGGCTAATGCCCGTAAATGGGGCTGTTGTTTTCGCGAATTGAAGGCTTACTGGAATGTATGGAGAAGCAGCAAAGGGGCAGCCAAGGAAGGAGGGGCAATTTAGGGAAGACAAAGGAAATTTAAGGGCAAAAAAGGGAGAAAAAAGGTGGGGGGCATGCAGCGGGTCGCCGAAAGTGGTAGGCCGAGTGAGAGAAATGGGGGTGGGGACGCGGGTGATTGATTGGGCGGATCGAGGAGACGCGTAGTGGAGAGCGTGGTCTTTGCCGGCCTTTGATGGCGCATGGGCTGTATGCAATTGCGGGCGCCGCTTCATTTTCATTTATTGCTCCCCTGGGCCTTCGAAATTTGCGCCTTGCCGGACTTCTCCGGCACTTTTCAGTTTGGTCCTTTGTTAGTATTTTCAACCTCCGTTAGCCTCTGTTAGCCTCCTTTTGCCTTGGATCTCTTAACGGGCTTAACGAACTTTATCCAAATAATTTCCAAATTAACTTTTAAGCCCGGAATTGCCTCGAACTTTGTGCTAAACACCGTATAAAAGCTCGATTATACTTGGAAACCTACATTAAACACAAAAACACAAATAATAATATTTCCAAAGCATAATTAATTCAAAAATAGCACAAAATAACAGAAAATTCATGGGAAAATTAGTGGAAATCTTGTGCTCATCACACCCCCAAACTTAAGCTTTGATCGTCCCGAGCAAAGAAAATGAATTATGGAAATGCTCGAGAACATCATGAAATGAAGGTGGCGCTCAATTAAGATCCCACAAGCATTACCATCCAAGAGATCAACCCAAGATTATAAACATGCATAATAGAGGTATGAATTGATTCAAATGCTATCAAACAATCCTCAAACAATCTTTCATACCATAAAACATTTTTTTACCCAATAGTAGCAATGCTCTAGCTTAGATTGAACGGCCAACCGAAATACCAAATGCAAGTCCAACCGGAAGAGTCATTAACTACATTTTCTTTTTACAAAGCAAGGCATGAACACACGGTATAACAATATCAATAGGACTTTTCAAGCTTGTAATATTCGGCCAAGGTTCGGGCTACAAATGAAGGATAGGATAGCAAGTCAAGAGAGCAAAGAATTTGAAGTCTTCACAAGATGACTAGCTTCATGAAAGCACAACTCTTCAAATTAACCACAAACTCGCTTCAACAACCCCTTAAACGTTAAACTTTGGGTTGAAGAAGGTGTCTCAACTACCACAAACAATTAAGCACCCTCCTTATATCTCCTTGAGTAAATTAAGAACAATGGCATTTTTTTTCTTTTGTGTCCACCCTTTATTTTTCTTTTCTTTCTTTTTCATTGCTTTCAAAGGGGACTCTTTTCTTTTCTTTTCATTCTTTTTTTTTCACCACCATTCAACAACAATTCAAATCCCCAACATCAACAACAATAAGCACAAAACCTTTCATGAAGCATACACTTCCCAACAATATTACAAAAATAAAATAAATCATTTCAAATCATGCTCTCTTGAAGGGCGACAGCTAAAGTGTATAGGTTCATGGGATAAGATAATGCGGGTATAAGAAATGAAGTCGAATGGAGGTCATTGTGTGCTCTAGGCACACGTCATTCTTTAAATGAGCTCAACGGGGACAATAGAGATTTTTGTGAAATAAATGGGTAGGATAGAGAAAGGCACAAACGGTCCAAAGATGGCCTATATCATGCTCTTGTCATACACACATGCCCAAACCAAGCTTTTCATCATCAACATATAACTCTCGGTATTTAGACTCACAATATGGTACTCTTAGACATGCACAACCATCACTAAAGCAAAGCATAAAAATATTTCCAACAAATACTTGGGCAATATTTATTATAAATGAGGTGATGCTAACACATGAATCACAAACATATCCTCAACTATGCATATAGTAATCTCAAAATTGACTCCAAGAAAATAATGCAAGCAAAACTCAAAGAGCACCAAAAATGGAGAAATGAATGATCAAAGCATAATTAATTTGGGGCGTATAAAACACAAGATTTTCAGAATTTTCAAAGTTTACCAACCCAACCATACTCCCTAAACTTAAATTAAAGGAGAAGGAAAGAGAAGAAAACTCCCTCAAAGTTGATTCCTTATAATGTCCGGGCCGAAAAGATCCACTCCATTAATATCCACAAGCAACCTCAACAATGAAGCGCTAAAACCCCTGCATCAAATCAAGCTAAAAAGAAAAGAGTAGAAATGCAATTATCGAAATAAAAAAAAAAGAAAAGAAAATATTTTTTTTGTGTGGGGACACTATTTACACCTCCCTACAAACCCACAAACTTGGGAGGGCTTAAAAAAAGCGACTCAATATACAAAACATATAAATACAAAAGCAAATAAATTAATTAAAAAAAACATGCTCAAATTACAATCAGCTTCGCTTGGTATCGATATTAGCATATAGGAGCAAAAATTAAATCATTCCCCGGCAACGGCGCCAAAAAATTGATGTGCGCGAACGCAACACGGGCAAGATTATTCGGCCGTATCATGTAATAAAGTACGTAAGTACGAGTCGATCCCACGAGGAATGCGCGTAATCCTCACTCCAACTAAGTACCGAAATTATGCTAACTAACTATATTTGAGCGAAAATAA
Source organism: Codonopsis lanceolata (assembly GCA_013146195.2). Lineage (NCBI taxonomy): Eukaryota > Viridiplantae > Streptophyta > Magnoliopsida > Asterales > Campanulaceae > Codonopsis > Codonopsis lanceolata. Next base: position 89,517,680 of record CM028381.1, read on the forward strand.
ATTGAATTAAAATCTAAAAATATAAACAACCTAGAAAGCAATTAAATCTATACTATTGTGGAGGTGGTTTGGCAACAACAAATCAAGATAAAGATATAGGAACGAATTATTTCTTGTCTAGCCGGTGTTTAATTTAATTCTCTTTTTGCTTTTCTTTAACTCAAGTCTTGGTAGTCGGACGCGCTATTTTATTCGCTACGGGCTTTCGCTACGTATAGCAAATCTAGCTATCTCTCAACCTTGCTACGGGCTCATATCATCGCAACACATAACACAGGGGAGAAAATAACTGCATGTGTAAACAAGCATCCAAAGACTATCTACGCACGATCTCCTTTCGGTCTCACGTCACGCAAACTACTATTGTGATTTTTAGAATAATAGGAAGGGCTTTCGCTTCGTATCCTATCATTCTAGTGATCATCTAATGGTTCGCTACACCATTAAAAGCATTAAGAAAACACAATAATAACCAAGCGCATGGGTAATACTTCGCAAAAAGAAACTCTCTATATTTTTCTACAAGTCATGTTGGTAGCCGAGACGACTAAATTGGCTAACTACGGGCTCTCGCATCTTATAGTCAACCCTAATCTCCCCGACCTCGCGAATGGCTAAGGTGGTTCGATCGCGTGTCAACCCTAGTCTCATAATGGCTATCGGTGTGTGTCACAAAACACCAACTATTAAATTGATTGGTCCGAAATAAATAGGTAGCTCTCGCGAATCCTAAATATTTCTAAAATCATTTAATTATTGGCCAGATAATTAAAAGCATTAATTTCACAAAATAATAACCAACATGCTTGTGTACTAAATAAAGAAATAAATTAAATTAAATCACTACATTGGACATAGAAAATAATTGCATTTCCATAAATAAATTAAGCACCAACCAATTCAACAATTACAAAATAAATCATCCTAAGAATATACAACAATTTATCAAAAGATAGGTTGAAAGAATTAAACCAATGTTGCTCGAATTCGGGGTTGAAATCTTTTGCATTTGCGTCCTTGGCCCTTGAAATGATGTTCCAAACCTTCAATGGTGATCAAGCATCAAAGATTTTGGATGAAAATGGTGGAAATGGGGGCTGGTGCCCCATTTAGGGCTAATGCCCGTAAATGGGGCTGTTGTTTTCGCGAATTGAAGGCTTACTGGAATGTATGGAGAAGCGAAAGGCGCCAAGGAAGGAGGGGCAATTTAGGGAAGACAAAGGAAATTTAAGGGCAAAAAAGGGAGAAAAGGCCGGGCACGGCTGGGCCGAACCTAGGGGATGCCGCTGGTCGCCCAGTGAAGAAACGGTGAGGCCGAGTGAGAGAAATGGGACGCGGTGATTGGGAGGAAGACGCGACCGGATCCGTGAGAGGACGCGGGTCGCGCTAGTGGAGGAGAAGCGGCAGATGCTGACACGTGGCGCCAGCGGGTCTTTGACAGCGCACATGGGCCTGTATGCAATTGCGGAGGATGCCCTTCATTTTCTGTTTATTGCTCCGGTACCCCTGGGCCTTCAGAAATTTGCGCCGCCAGCCAGACTTCTCCCAGCTTTTCAGTTTGGTCCTTTGTTAGTATTTTCAACCTCCGTTAGCCTCTGTTAGCCTCCTTCACCTTGGATCTCTTAACGGGCTTAACGAACTTTATCCAAATAATTTCCAAATTAACTTTTAAGCCCGGAATTGCCTCGAACTTCGTGCTAAACACCGTATAAAAGTTCGATTATACTTGGAAACCTACATTAAACACAAAAACACAAATAATAATATTTTCAAAGCATAATTAATTCAAAAATAGCACAAAATAACAGAAAATTCATGGGAAATTAGTGGAAATCTTGTGCTCATCAACTTGGCAGAAACGTTTGCCAACCTGTGCAAGCATAACATGAAACTGAACCCTAGCAAATGCGCCTTCGGGGTCCGAGCAGGAAAGTTCCTCGGGTTCATGGTCAACCAGCGCGGTATAGATGCCAACCCGAAGAAGATACATGCCTTGCTCGACATGGAGCAGTCTTACTACATCAAACACATCCAGCAGTTAAACGGCAGGGTCATTGCCCTTGGTCGCTTCATCTCCCGGTCAGCGGAAAAGTGCCTCCCTTTCTTCAAGGTCCTACGCGGCAACAAGGGTTTTGAGTGGAATGCAGACTGTGCCAAAGCCCTCGAGCAGCTCAGGGAATATCTTGGCAAACCACCTCTCCACAGCAGCCCCGTGCCCGGTGAGCCTTTATATGTGTATTTCGCAGCCACGGACCAGGTCGTGGCCGCTGTTTTAGTTGGGGAGGAACTAGATATTCAAAAACCTTTGTATTATGTATCAAAGACCCTCAATCCTGTTGAGGGTCGTTATTTTAATGTAGAAAAATTAGCTTACTCGCTTGTCATATCTGCCCGAAAATTAAGGGCCTATTATTCTGCACATGTAATCATAGTATACACGGATGCACCACTGCACAAAGTTCTCCACAAGCCTGACACATCAGGCAGACTGCTCAACTGGTCAATCGAGCTCATAGAGTTCCACATAGACTACTTACCCAGGCGATCAATCAAAGCTCAGGCCCTAGCTGATTTTTTGGTTGAAACAAGCTTCACTCAGTGGGAGGATCCTGAGGCCCAGCCAGAGCCCAAGCTGGGATCTTTATGTGGATGGGGCAGTGAGCAAAGTCGGGAGCAGAGCTGGCATCTTTCTCATAGCTCCCGACGAGATCACAGAGTTTGAGCTAGCACTTCGATTCAAGTTCCCCGCCTCAAACAACGTTGCCGAGTATGAAGCGATGATCGCTGGTCTTGAGCTCGCAACTGACATGGGCGTAGAAGCGGTCACAGTGTACTCGGATTCACAACTAGTAGTGAACCAAGTCCAGGGGGAATATATGGTGCATCACCCTACCCTGGTCAAATACTGCGAGCTTGTCAAAGAAATCTTGAAGAATTTCAAGTTTTGGGAGATCATCATAATTGACCGGGCTAACAACATGCGAGCAGACCACTTGTCCAAGATCGCTGAGGCAAACCTAGCACTGCTAAATCCCTCAGTAATGATTGAGCACCTGGAAACCCCAGCCATTGATAAGCCTGTAATCATGGAGATCGAGCCACCGACCAGAAGTTGGATTGATGACTACAAAGATTACATCGAACAAGAAATCATGCCCGCAGACAAAGTCAAAGCCACAACAGTCCGGAGCCAAGCTTGTCGTTACTAAGTGGTAGGGGGAATCCGGTACAAGCGATCTAAGGTCAGACCTATGCTCCGCTGTGTACCCCCAGAATTAACTGAGGGCGTTCTGTATGAAGTACATGAAGGGGAGTGCGGTGGCCACCCGGGCACACGTGCTCTGGCAGAGAGGGTTCTGCGCGCAGGATATTACTAGATAACCCTTAAAAGGGATGCAGAGAAATATGTCCGCAAATGTGACAAGTGCCAAAGATACGCGAACATACCAAGGCTTCCATCCACCGTCCAAACTCCAGTTGTTGTGGCCTGGCCCTTCGACATGTGGGGGATCGATTTGATTGGCCCATTCCCGCTAGCACAAGGCAAATACAAATATGCAGTGGTCACCATAGACTACTTTACAAAGTGGATCGAAGCAAAACCCTTGGCTAAAATTTCAGAGGCCAATGTCATCAAGTTCGTCCACGATCAAGTATGGTGCAGGTTCGGACTCCCCCGAGCAATCATCTCCGATCACGGCTCCCAATTCTCGGACAAATTCACAGCGGAATGTGCTCGCTTGGGTGTCAAACATTGGCAGTCATTTGTAGCTTATCCACAGGGAAACGGCCAAGCCGCGGCTGGAAACAAGCAAGTACTGTACGCTCTCAAAAGAAACTTAGAAGAGCGAGCGGGAAAATGGGCGAAAGAGCTACCATCAGCCTTGTGGGCGGTCAGAACCACTGTCCGAGGACCAACCGGGAAAACTCTGTTTGCATTCACATACGGATATGAAGCTATGATTCCGGTAGAAATGTCCTTGCCTAGCTATCAAGTCTCTCATTACAGCGAGCAGAATAATCATCTTGACCGAGCCATAGACCTTGATCTACTCGAGGAAAGGAGGCTGGATGCACGACTTAGGATGGCCAACTACAAGCAAAGAGCAAAGGCTCATCATGACAAAAGGGTTCGAGGTAGAGCTTTCATGGCCGAAGACTGGGTACTCAGAAAAGTTGAGGTTATGGGTCACCGGGCAGAATGCGGAAAGCTATCCCCTAATTAGGAGGGGCCTTTCCAAGTCACTGGTATAGTCAGAGAGGGCACCTACACACTTCGAACTCGGGAAGGAAAAGATTTGAAGCATCCTTGGCATGCGGACCACCTTAAAAAGTATTATCCTTAAGTCAATGCACAAACGGGCAAGACCTCAATCCTGTTGAGGGTCACTATTATTAATCAATAAAAGGCAAGTTTTTTCCATATTTGTCAATTCAAATTATTCGGTTGGTTAGTTGTCTTTTATCTACTGTTTTCGGATTGTTTGACAAAATCTGCTCGCCTGGCGAGTAGATAGGGCCATGCCCGGTCAACTTTCCTCTATTCCCAAGTATTAGCGAGCTTATCTTACCTTCTCCACGAGTAAGATGGGGCCATGCTCGGTTCACATACTTGGATGTGTGCCAAGTGGTAGGGGCCCTGCCCATAAGATAGCGGCTAACTACCTCGGATTCCTACAGTGACCGACCAACACTGTTAGTCGTATATCTCTATGCCCAGTTGATATACCAACAACCGCTTCGATGTGCCAACATTGAACTAGGGCCCAGCCCGGTTATTAGTGGTCGTTCATAGTAAGGCCCTGCCCACTAGGCAATCTTCTGGAAGCTCGCCCAAGGCGATAAAGGCCATGCCCACTCAAAGCCTTGGCCCGATCCAAGCACCTATCTCGAGCATCTGCCTGGGTAACCTCTCAACTTAAATAATAGGTCTGCTTCATGAGCTTTGTCGTTTTTAAGTTGATAATTTCAAGTTTAGATGCTCGTCTAATTCAAGTTATTTATGCTCGATTAATTTAAGTTTTTATGCTCGACATGTTTTCTGTGGAATACCCGTACTTGTACTGATCTATGGCAGGAGAAATACAAGTAAGAAAAGAGTTATCGAGCAAAATTAAAATAGAATTAAAAATCAACGCGAGTTAAAAGAGACAGTTGCTGAACATTCATAGTTTATATTCATCATGAAACAGGGAGTTACAATGGGGGATCAAAAATGGTGGCACGCAGGCCAAACAAAAGTTATACTTCTATTCTAAGCTTGTTCAGGAGGAGGAGGAAGTTCCTTGGCACCAACCCAATATTGTAGCTCATAATGGAGGTTCAGCTCCTTCCGAGCAGCCTCGTCTTCAGCAGCCTTGGCCTTGGATTCAGCCTTCAATCCGCCTGCTTCAAAGTTTCATCTTCGACTCTAGAGCCTCGATCGAAAGCGACATTCACTTCGGCCAACGTGGTGGAACCTCTAAGGTGCCGCCTCGGCCTCGCCGCCAAGGCCGCCAATTCCTCCTTATTATAGGGAACCGTAGCGTGGAAGGGACTGCAACCTCAAAGATAAGGTTCGAGCACGACCCATTCGCCATCGCCTTTAACCCCACTTCGGCATGGCCGGGCGAGCATCCTTAATATGTGATTGGTGCCACGGGCGCGAAGGCACGATGGCTGCCCACCCACATCCTCAAGGCCTAGGATTCTTGTAGTTCTCCACCGCGGTCTCTCTCAAAGATTCTTTAGTTTTTGGAGCAGCCTCCTCCACCAACTTCCCATCCTAGATGGCCTATATTTTCGTGGAGTCCCGCTCCACTTCAGGTTCTCCTCTGCTTGGTGACCGCGCCGAGCAACCTTCCCTTCTCCAGTCAACCTCGTCCTTCTTCATTTATCGATCGATGTATTTTATACGCCGATTTTATATGCTTCTATGACTTAAATTATGCTATTTCACGAGGCTTTTGGCTACTAATATATGTTTTCTGGTGAGTTTTGTAAGTTTCGTGGTTATTAGTGAAAATATGCGAAACTCCGTGGTTTTAAGTGCAAATTTCAAGAAGAGCCAAAAAAAAACTAAGTTGTCAACATCGACACCTTATGACGCAGGTGCCTCACTGCGACCGCAAGGTAGGCGACTGCCACAAGGCAAAAGTCAAGAACTCCAAAGGCCGGACACACTGGAGACCTTGCGACGCAGTACCCAACACCTGCGACCGCAAGGTGGTCGAATGCTTGATTTTCGGATTTTCACACGGTGGTTCGATTGGATTACAACTCCCGAGTATATATAGAAGTCGATGCCGAGCCAAAAAGGAGGAGACTACTGGAAGCTCTCTTTAATAGATTTTAGGTAGTTTTTAGATTGTATAACGTAGTTAGATTTTGTAATTTCAAGTATTGAAGATCAAATCATGTATCTGATCATCTCCATGTGTTGTTCATTGTCTATGATGAACTAAATCATCCATAATCTAGGAGGTGGGAGGTAACTTGTATCAAATTTATGCTTTAATTCGTATATATGTTCATTCAATGCTTGTTGATTGTGTTGTTTATCAATCCCTCTATTATTTTGCTTTGAACAAATGAATGTAATCGCAAATAATAAAGGCCTAGAGGTGCGGATAACTGCATGACCAATGTGCATATGTCGTACACTAGCTCACCAACACAATAAATTGGACCTATCGATGCACGAGAGTGATAAGTTAGGACCAGGTTCATACATGATCTAGGTGACAGATAGATCATAAATCTAGGTGACAGCTAGATTGACAGTTCCTGTGCTTAGGATATAGAATGGATGAATTTTGCAGGGATGGAGACTGAACCAATTGTTCAACAAACTATATCTATTTTTAGTGAACGAACCCAAGAAATTGAATGATAATATTATGAATTGAACATAAAGGAGATACAAGTGAAACCCAGAATCCTAGATTGCCACCCACCATACGATCTTCATATCTATTATTACTGTATAATTAGTTAAACATCTATAAATAGTAATTTAGAATAGAAATAAATATAAAAACCCCCTTTAGATTAATAATTTGATATCAATAAATTGCACTGTTCGTGATCACTTGTCTCTGTGGGTTCGACCCTTACTTCCAATACTATTCTATAATAGTCTTGTCCACTTGCAAGGAAAAAGATTAATTAAAACATCGATCACCCACTAACTCTTTTTTCTCGACAACCAGAGGGTCGTTTTGGGTAACCAGCTTCAAGTTGCGTTCAAGTAGCTCGACCTCCTTTTTCTTGGCAGCGGCATTGCTAGTTTCCAGTTGATCGGCCAGAAGGGCCACCTGCTCGACCTTTTCCTTCACCAAGCTCTCGCGAGCCTTATAGTTGGCCTCCGCCTTTTTGCGAGCTTCATTTTCTTCATTGTACCGATCATAAAGATTAGTACATATGGAAGCTGTTGGTCCCAAAGGGCACAGCAATAAGCTAGAAGGGGGGGTTGAATAGCTTATTAGACACTTAAAATTTTCTCAAGTTTGTTCCTAAAACAAGCACTTGCAATCTATCAAAGAGATTGAAGTAGCGGAAGTCTTGTAAGGAAAACAGTTTAAGTCTACCGATAAAGGATTATCAGTAGACCTGACTGAAAACTCAAGAACACAAGCGTTTGAGATGGTTCACACTTTGAAGAGTGCTACGTCCACCACCAAGGCAGTCAACCTTGGATTTAAAATGTGCACTATGTTTTCCAGTAGTTCTATTACAAGGAATATATCTAATGGATCGTGTACAAAATATTTGACTTGTGTTTAGGGGTTTGGGAATTGAATATCTAGATAAACAAGATATTCAATTCGTGCAGAAGAATAGTTTAAAGAAGACAACAAGAAGAAGCTTAAAATAAATGTTGAAGTAGATCTTCTAGTTGTTGTCGAGGACTTCTTGATCAGTTAATGATCTCTTGAATGCGCTGAGTATAAAGACTTAGATTTGTAGAATTTCAGAGCATTTCAGGACGGACAGTATTGTTCTTCTTTAGTCTTTAATGGTAGTATTTATAGCATGAGCATTTCAGAGATCCGTTGGAGAAGACGAAGAGTAACAGCTCTATTAGGTTATATGCATTAAATGCATGGAGCTGTCTTATAGAACTCGTCCTCACTGATACTGAGTAGGGAGTGGTGCAGAGTTGTTTTGCAGGAGTTGGTAGCCGAAAAATCGAATATCGACTGCAAGTGTCGCCTGCTCCATCCGCTTGTCACTGTTCAAAGGGCGAAAAAGTCTTCCAGCTTTTCGGAAAGCTATTTAAGCGTATCTGAGAAGTTTGGGGATATTTGAATTCAAATTCAAAATGGTAAAAGACAATTTTGAATTAACCCACAAAGATTTGGTAGGCTGGACACGTCATGTATTGAGCATCTGTAGACAAAGTCTACCGCTGAAGCAATACTGAAGTCTTCCGCCAAAGGAAGGCTGAAGTCTTCCGCTGAACCTGTGAAGCCTTATAAACTATCCTATAGCAATGTTTTATACATAGTTGCCACGCTAATTGATACACAGCCCAATTAGCCACTATAGTATAAAACAGATGTAATGTATGAACAGATGTAAATCAAAATGTAATTGAAAAACAACAATCTCCTCCTATTTGCATCTGGTCATCATTACTTACAAGTGAGGGCTATAAACAACTATATGATGGATAACAGCATGTCAAGAGGAATTTTTATTTTTTTGAGTAGACATGCCTCTATCAAACAGAAGTATACCTCAAGTGTAACAAACTAATCTATGTGTTTATAATAGAAGAAAAGTAAAGAGTAACACATTGATTAGTAGTAAACAGTTCAATTATAGATCTAAATTGAATGTTTAAATTTTAAGCAGATATATGAATTGAAAATAGCAAGAATTGAACTGTAGACAAGTTTTTGAAAGATAATTAACCTTTTGTATTTCCACGAGAAGTTTAATATATCAGAGTTTTCAAAAAGTTATGATTGATACAAAGGTTTAAGGGAGTAAAAGGATACATAATTACCATGGTCTTTTCCATTTGCCTTTGTCTGCTGCTTCCTTTTCTTTCCGCTATTGTTCTAGCTCTTCAGCTCTTCTGACATATTCATCATCAGCAGAGGTAGATGGTCTGGTGGAGCGAGAATGATAGTCTAGTTCTTCACGTAGACGGTTGCTCTTTTCCATAAGTATCTTGTTGATAGACCTCAGTCGTCTCTCCTCCGTGATGGCCAGATCACGATCACGCTGAGCATCCAAAGTTTCATTAGCTGAAGCGCGAGCAATATATTTGAGCTCAAGAACAGGTGGGCGGTTGTTTGCGAGATGGGTAGTGATGTCGTGGAATCGGTCGTGAAAAATAGATGAGAATATTCGCGCACATTCATTGCGTTGAGTTTCGACGTTGATCTTGACGTCAGTAAACTCGTGTTTCATCTGTCCAAATCGGGTCCACACATCATCTTAGAATTGGAGTAGACGAGCAGCAGTCCTATCATTTGCCATGGACGCAGCAGTGGCAACCTCGGCGGCAGCTATCGAGATACTCGTCAGTTCTCCTAGTCTGGCATATATGGCGTCCAGGCGAGACAATATTTCAAAATTGGCTGGTTGAGATGGAGATGGGTCCATGCTAATGTGGACCTGCTCACTGTCGGCAGAAGTAGGAACGTTGGCAGTAGTGGAGGGTCGGAAGGGTTGTTGAGGAGGTGGACTGACAGAGCCGGTAGAGGTCGAGTCACGAGAGGGGAAAGTATGGGTTGAGGAGGAAATTGGGATTGGGGAAGGAGGAGGGGTTGGAGGTTGGTCAAGTTCAATGTCAGTGTCGGAGTTGTCACTGAGTATTGAAGTTTCGGGTAGAGGGTCGGTGGAGAACTAGAAAGAGGGGGCTGGGTAAAAAAGGGATTTTGGTTTAGGTGGGGTAGGGGGGATGAAGGTTGGGGAAGGAGTTCTGCTATAGAGGAAATTTCAAAGAGAAATTTGGAGGCAACAGAATCTAGAGGTTTAATGGGAGAGGATTGGATGGTTAAGGTATTGGAGGGTACGGTAGGTGTAGTTGGGTTTGGGGAATAATTGAAAGGTGAAGGAGGAAGAGAGGGAGAGGGTGTTCGGATTGGATCCTCCTGAGTGATTGGCTCCTCCTGAGTGATTGGCTCCTCCTGAGGGATAGACTCCTCCATAGGGGGTGAAGTCCTCTGAGTAGATGACTCAGTAGGAATGGGTTGGCTGGTGATAGAAGAGTGGGTGCCTGAGACTTTTCTGCCTAGCAAGCTGAATAGAAGGTTCGCTTGGTCATGGCGGATTGAAATGTCTTTGAGTGCATTACTGGATTTTTGGAGACTGGGATTGCTGAAGTGTTGTCACACATGATTGGACAATTTTCAATCTTGATGTTGTAGTCCACTAGCTGCTGCTTCATCTATAGGAGCTGAGAGCAACAACTGCTGGCAACAATATATTCTGCCTCTATGGTTGAATTGGCAACTGATCCTTGCTTTTTGCAAGACCATGAGACAAGTTTATTTCCTATAAATTGACAAGTCCCATTGGTGCTTCTTCTACTTACTTTGCAGGCTGCATAATCTGCATCTGAGTATCCAACTAGATTGAAGTTGTTGCATTTAGAATACCAGATACCTAGATTTGTGGTTGTTGAAACATATCTGATGATACATTTGGCAGCAAGCAAATGTGATTCCTTTGGATCTGCCTGAAATCTAGCACAAACACAAACAGCAAACATAATGTCAGGTCTACTGGCTGTAAGGTAAAGAAGTGAACCTATGATTCCTCGATATTTGGTCACGTTTTCATGCTTTCCCTTTTCATCTTTATCAAGATGGCAGTCAGTAGAAATAGGAGTTTCAAATCCTTTTGTTGAGTCAAGTCCAAATTTCTTGATGAGTTCCTTCACATATTTGGTTTGGCTGATGAAGATTCCGTCAGAAGTCTGTTGAATCTGTAATCCTAGAAAGTAGGTGAGCTCTCCCATCATGCTCATCTCGAACTTGTTTTGCATCAGCTTCTCGAATCTCTTGCACATGCTTTGGTTTGTAGATCCAAAGATAATGTCGTCCACATAGATTTGTACCAGAAGAGAATGACTTTTGTGCTTGAGGATGAACAGAGTTGTATTTATTCTTCCTCTTATGAATCCTTGTTCAATTAAGAACTTGGATAGAGTTGCATACTAGGCTCTAGGAGCTTGTTTTAGGCCGTAGAGTGCTTTCTTGAGTCGATAGACATGATCCTGTTTGTCTTGGATGACAAAGACTGGAGATTGTTCTACATATACCGTTTCTTGAAGATCACCATTTAGAAAGGCACTATTTACATCCATCTGATACACTTTAAAGTCCATGAACGAAGCATAGGCTAGAAAGAGTCTAATTGCCTCTGATCTAGCGACAAGAGCAAATGTTTCATCAAAGTCAATTCCTTCTTCCTATCTGTAGCCTTGAGCAACCAATCTAGCTTTGTTTCTGGTGACGTTTCCATCTTCTTCTTTCTTGTTTCTGAATACCCATTTGGTGCCAATGACTGGATGGTCAGCTGGTCTTTGCACTAAGCTCCACACTTTGCATCTTTCAAGGAGACTCTTACGAGTGACTCGACTATGCAGATAAATACAAAAACTAATAAATACAAAAGCAGGTAAAAATTAAAACTATAAATAAAACAAAAATCTTTTTGGATTCAACCTCAAGTCATAATCGCATGGCATAACAAAGTAGTCTCAGTCAGATGCTCACCACATATGTGCAGACTAATCACATAAACCAACTGACTTATACTCAAAACTGCTACTAGTCTTAATTTCTCCGTGTGTGTGTGTGATCACCAGTCATAAAGAATATCTTAACTAAAACAACTTTATTAAGCTAAGCACCACATTCATACGAAAATCAGAGTTTAATTAAATCCAATGCAACATAAAGTATGAGATCTACCATCTAAACCCGGTCTATCACAGAAAGGGAGATTACCAAGGATTTTAAAAACTTATACATCCATCCCATGCACTTCTATGTATGACATACAATGCTCTCCTACCCCAATTACATGTAATAGCTAAGATTATGCTAACACATTGAGCTTGCGAATAATATGACTATGAAGTTTTAGATCAATTTTACATGCCTTACCCTTAAAATAACAAACACAAGCATTGGCAAGAAGATCAATAGGTCTTTAATAGCTTGTAATGTAAGGTCATGGTGTTAGGGGATATGATGGAAAGGGATTAGAATTCAAAGTGAGAGAGCAAGACTACCCTTTACCCCTAATACTTCCAAGCAAAAGGAAGTTTTTCCCAATTAGGCTAGGACCTGCAAAAACCAAAGGTGGGGGTGTTTTCTTTTTTTTCTTTTACTTTTTCTTTTTCTTTTCCCCCTCAAACTTGTTTTGTACAATATATCAAGCTGAAAATATCGCATCATCTTTCTCAGCATAATTTTTCTAATATATTTTCTCTTGAAAGCTATGCTTTCATTTGAATCTTCTTGCACTCTTCTTCTTCCGTTTTATTTTTCGTCGATCTATTTATTCATTTTTATTTTTTTTAACATCGACGAAAACTTGAAGTCTTCAGAAAACTTGCTTGACAGAAAAATGGTCCCATAAAATTAATTTCCCACCCACATCCTACTCTCTCAAAGGGTAGGCTAAAAGTGTATAGGTTTTTAGGGTTAAATTAATGTAGGTAATAGATATGATGTCGAATGGGGGTTTAATGTGTGCTTAGTGATCGATGTATTTTATACGTCAATTTTATATGCTTCTATGACTTAAATTATGTTATTTCACGAGGCTTTTGGCTACTGATATATGTTTTCAGTGAGTTTTGTAAGTTTCAGGGTTATTAGTGAAAATATGCCAAACTCCAGGGTTTTACGTGCAAATTCCAAGAAGGGCCAAAGAAGAAAATGAAGAAGAAACGAAGGCTGTCAAAACTGGAGACCTTGCGGACGCAATGTGCCTCAGACCTTGCGACCGCAAGGTAGGCAGTACATGAAGAAGTCAAGAAACCAAAGGCCAGAAGTACTAGAGACCTTGCGGGCGCAAGGTACAACACTTAAGGTGGTCGAGCTGTGATATTTTCGTGTTTTCACACGTGATTCGATTGGATTACAACTCAGAGTATATATTGAAGTTGATCTTAGAGAGCCGAGAGAGAGGAGCAGCGATCTTAGGTAGATTTTAGATAGTTTTTAGATTGTATAACATAGTTAGATTGTGTAATTACAAGTATTGAAGATCAAATCATGTATCCGATCATCTCCATGTGCTGTTCATTATCTATGATGAACTAAATCATCCACAATCTAGGAGGTGGGAGGTAACTTGTATCAAATATATGTTTTGATTCTCATATCAGTCATTCAATTCTTGTTGATTGTGGTGTTTATCAATCCCTCTATTATTTTGCTTTGAACAAATGAATGCAATCGCAAATAATAAAGGCCTAGAGGTGCGGATAACTGCATGACCAATATGCATATGTCGTACACTGGCTCACCATCACAATAAATTGGACCTATCGATGCACGAGAGTGATAAGTTAGGACCATGTTCATACACGATCTAGGTGACAGATAGATCATAAACCTAGGTGACAGCTAGATTAAAGTTCTTGTGCTTAGGATATAGAATGGATGAATGTTGCGGGGATGGAGGCTGAACCAATAGTTCAACAGACTATATATATCTTTAGTGAACGAACCCAAGAAATTGAATGATAATTATTAAGAATTGAACATAAAGGAGATACAAGTGAAACTCATAATCCTAGATTACCACTCACCATAAGATCTTCATAACTGTAATTGCTGCTAATTAGTTAAACATCTAAATATAAATAGTAGTTTAGAATAGAAATAATTATAAAAACCCCTTTAGATTAATAATTTGCTATCAATAAATTGCCTTGTTAAGTGATCACTTGTCTACGTGGGTTCGACCCTTGCTTCCAATACTATTCTATAATAGTCTTGTCCACTTGCAAGGAAAAAGATTAAATAAAACATCGATCAAGTTTTTGGCGCCGTTAAAGCTAGTTCACGTAGTTAGTTTGATGGTAGCGTAGTTTTTAATTTAATTTAGTTTTTAGTTTAATTTTCAGTTTTTATAAAAATAAAAATACAAAACGATTTTATTTTTTTTTTAATAGTTAGTTGTTTTTAAATTGCTTTAAATTATTTTTATGCACGATTAAATCGATCTTTGAATCCTAAATTGGTAGAACTAAATCAAGATATAAATAATATTAGAAGAAATCAAGAAGTCCTTGAAAATCTAGCTCCGAGTTTGATAATCAAGAACAATTGAATCAAGAGGATCCTCACGGTTGATCCCATAATGGAAGAAAATAATAATAATCGAAATCTGAAAATCCAGTTAACCCAGTTAACGAGGAATCAAAGAGAAGAAGAACATGCAAGAAGAAATATGGAAGTAGTGGTAAATCAAAGAACTATTAATGACTTTAGTAGACCTTCATTAAATGTTGTGACATCATGTTTAGTCTTGCCAGATGCTGTAAGGAATTTTGAATTAAAAGGTCATTATTTTAATGCAATACCATCTTTTCATGGAATGCCTCATGAAGATCCTGTCAGTTTCTTAAGAGAATATGAATACATGATGAGTACTTTTCCTTTAGGAGGGTTGACTAAAGATCAAATTAAAATGAAATATTTTCCCAGTGCATTAAAAGAGTTGGCAAAGCGATGGTTTATGAACTTAACACCTAATAGTGTTTATACTTGGGCTCAATTATATGATTTGTTTATGAGTAAATTTTACAAGCATGCATCTCTTACTGAATATAGAAAACAAATCATGTCATTCCAAAATGAACCAGGTGAAACATTCCATGAGTCATGGGATAGATTTAAAAATCTGCTCATTATGTGTCCTCATCATAATTTGGCTCAACATGTGTTAGTGCTTCAATTTTATCATGGTCTTTCGCCAAGCTTACAAACTATGGTTGATAGTGCAGCTGGTGGTTCTATTAATAGAATGACACCAGAAGCACTAGAAGAATTATTTGAGATGTTAAGTATTAATTCCCAACAGAAAAGTGCTAGAGGTAAAAATAGAAGCCTATATCAATTACAAGATAAAACAGATACACAAGCTCAATTTGAAAATTGGCAAATTCAAGAAGCATGTGCTTTATGTGGATTATATTCTCATGCTACTAATTTTTGTCCATCAAGTGCTATGTATTACGAGCAGGCTAATGCTATGAATATGTACCCTCAGGCCTAGGAATGATCCCTATTCAAACACATATAATCCTGGTTGGAGGAATCATCCTAACTTTTCTTGGGGAGGAAATAAGCCTTTACAACCTCAACAATTCCAACCTCAACCACCTCAACCTCCACAATTTCCAAATCAAAACCAATTGAGAATTGAAGAAGTTCCCAAACAAGATGGAGCAAGTAAAGGTCAAGCAGCATTGATGAAATACATGCTTGAAGAGATTGAAAATCTAAAGAAGCACATTGCAAATTCTGAAGTAGATAAAAGAGAAGAAGGGAAGTTCCCTAGTCAAACCGAGCAAGCCAAGTCAATCACCGTCTTGCGAAGCGGTAAGGTAATAGGTGAAGAGGTAAGTGACCCTGTTCATTCTTCTAATGTGCCTGTTACAGTAGAAAATTCTGAAAAGGAAATTGAAAAGGATAGTGATAGTGATAAAGAGAATAATGAATCAAGCAATCAAGAAGTAGAAGTAGAAGTCCCAAATAAGGAACAAGAAAAAGAGGTTCAAAATAAAGAGAATCCAATAAATGTTGAAAAAGAGGTAGATCAAGAAGAAGAGGAACCTTATGTGGCTCCACCACCATATGTTCCTCCAATTCCGTTTCCAAGAAGACTTATGAAAAACCGAATGGACAAACAATTTACGGAAATTTATAATATGTTATCCAAAGTGAATGTTAATCTCCCTTTGCTTAATGTTATTAAAAATATTCCAGCTTATGCAAAGTTTTTCAAAGATCTTCACTCTAAGAAACACAAGTTTGAAAACAATGAAAAGATTATTGTTTCTGAAAATGTAAGTTCTGTTTTACAACCCGAACTACCCCCTAAGTTAAAAGATCCTGGTAGCTTTAATATCCAAGTTTCCTTGGGAAGCTCTAAAAAGATGAAAGCAATGCTGGATTTTGGAGCAAGTATTAATTTGATGTCTTTTGCGGTCTATAAACAGTTAGGGTTAGGAGAACTAAAACCCACTACTATGCAATTATAATTAGCTGATCGTTCAGTTAAATATCCTTTGGGAATATTGGAAGACATCCTAGTTCAGGTTGATAAACTAATCATTCCAGTTGACTTTGTGGTTCTAGAGATGGAAAGGAATATATGCACTAATAATGAAGTCCCTATTTTGTTAGGTAGACCATTCATGGCTACTGCCAATACAATGATTAATGTGAAAAATGGTAAACTCACAATGTCAGTCCTAGGTGAAACTGTTGAAATTTCTGTTTTTGATGCTATGAATAGACCTAGTGACATAAATGCATGTTTTTCAATAGA
Source organism: Codonopsis lanceolata (assembly GCA_013146195.2). Classification (NCBI taxonomy): domain Eukaryota; kingdom Viridiplantae; phylum Streptophyta; class Magnoliopsida; order Asterales; family Campanulaceae; genus Codonopsis; species Codonopsis lanceolata. Next base: position 89,534,198 of record CM028381.1, read on the forward strand.
TGAAATTGAAAAGTTATCAACTTAACCCACACATGGAATAAGCCGTAAGAAAAGAAGTTCTTAAGCTCTTAGATGTGGGTATAATTTACCCTATATCAGATAGTAAATGGGTTAGTCCTGTTCAAGTAGTTCCTAAAAAGTCAGGAATTACGATTGTTAAAAATGAGAAGGATGAATTAGTCCCTACAAGAACAATAACTGGATATAGAATGTGCATTGATTTGCGGAAATTAAATGCGGCAACCAGGAAAGACCACTTTCCTTTGCCATTTATTGATCAAATCCTTGAAAGATTAGCCGGTCATGAATATTATTGCTTTCTTGATGGTTTTTTAAGTTACAATCGGATCCACTGTTGCAGAAGACCAAGAGAAAACAACTTTTACATGTCCCTTTGGTACTTTTGCTTTTAGGAGAATGTCATTTGGATTATGTAATGCACCAGCTACTTTTCAAAGATGCATGATTTCTATATTTTCAGATTTAGTTGAAAGATGCGTTGAAGTTTTCATGGATGATTTCTCAGTTTTTGGAAATTCTTTTAATCACTTCTTAGAAAATCTTACATCAGTCCTAAAAAGATGCTGTGAAACAAATTTAACTTTAAGTTGGGAGAAAAGTCACTTCATGGTCAAACATGGAATTGTCTTAGGGCATGTTGTTTCAAATAAAGGCATTGAAGTTGATAAAGCTAAAATCGAAGTTATTTCACAACTACCCCCTCCCACTTCAGTTAAAGGTGTTAGAAGTTTTCTAGGGCATGCTGGTTTTTGTAGAAGATTTATAAAAGATTTTTCCAAAATCTATAAACCTCTATGCAATTTGTTAGCAAAAGACACAGAATTTATTTTTGATAAAGAATGTTTAGAAGCTTTTAATTTATTGAAAAAAAAATTAACTACTGCCCCTATTTTATCCGGCCCTGATTGGTCACTTCCTTTTGAAATCATGTGTGATGCATCAGATTTTGCGATTGGAGCCGTGTTAGGACAAAGGGTAGATAGAAAGCCTCATGTGATCCACTATGCTAGTAGAACTCTAAATGATGCACAATTGAATTATACAACTACTGAAAAAGAGTTTTTAGCAGTAGTATATGCTTTAGAAAAATTTAGATCATATCTGTTAGGATCAAAGGTGATAATATTTTCTGATCATTCTGCATTAAAATATCTGTTAAGTAAGAAAGATGCTAAACCAAGATTAATTAGATGGATGTTATTGTTACAAGAATTTGACATTACAATCAAAGATAAAAAAGGAACCGAGAATGTCGTAGTCGACCATTTGTCTAGATTAGAATTTTCACCCTTGCTTGAACGTCAATTTCTTGATGATCCTGTCCCATAAATGATGATTTTCCTGATGAGAAACTTTTAGCAATTAAAGATTCAGACCCCTGGTATGCTGATTTTGTCAATTATTATGTGTCTGATATCATTAATCTGGATTTTGATCATTATGAAAAGAAGAATTTTTTGACGGAAACGAAAAATTATTTTTGGGAAGTACCTCATTTATACAAAATCTGTTCAGATTCTTTAATAAGGAGATGTATTCCAAAAAAAGACCAACAAGGTATTATGGAATTCTGCCATGGATACTCTTGTGGAGGTCATTTTAGTGGAAACAAAGCTGCTAGAAAAATTTTGCAATCGAGGTTTATATTGGCCTCTTGTTTTTAGAGATTGTGAATTGTTTTATAGAACATGTGATAAGTGTCAAAGAACAGGTGGAATAGGAAAGAGAAACGAAATGCCCTTGCATATTAATTTGGTTGTTGAAATCTTTGATGTTTGGGGTATTGATTTCATGGGTCCTTTTCCAGTGTCAAATAATTGTGAGTATATTTTAGTAGTAGTTGATTACGTATCTAAATGGATTGAAGCAGTAGCAACCAAGACTAATGATGGTAAAACAGTGGTTAAATTCGTAGAAGATTTGTTTGCTAGATATGGAGTACCTAAGGCCATAATAAGTGACCAAGGAACTCATTTTACCAATAAGTTGTTGAATAATGTTCTTAGGAAACATGGTGTAACTCACAAGTTAGCTACACCTTATCATCCTCAAACATCTGGCCAAGTAGAAGTTAGTAATAGACAAATAAAAGCAGTATTAGAAAAGACTGTTAGGCATAATCGTAAAGATTGGGAATCTAAACTTAAGGATGCTTTATGGGCATACCGAACTGCTTTTAAAACCCCCATAGGAATGAGTCCATATAGAATGGTATATGGCAAAGCTTGCCATTTACCAGTTGAAATTGAGCATAAAGCCTATTGGGCTATTAAAGAATTAAATTTAGATTTAACTCTGGCCTGAGAGGAAAGATTATTTCAATTAAATGAATTAGAAGAACATAGGTTGAATTCGTATGATAATGCTAAGACATATAAAGAAAAGACCAAGAAATATCATGACATGGGGTTAGCCAACAAGATGTTTCATCCAGGAATGAAAGTGTTACATTTTAATTCTAGACTTAGGCTATTCCCAGGAAAGTTAAAATCTAAATGGTTTGGTCCTTTATAATTATGCGAATCTATCCTCATGGGCTGTTGATATTCAAAATCCTAAAAATAATGAAATTTTCAAAGTTAATGGACAGAGGCTCAAGCCATATCTAGAGCCGATGTCGGTTGAGCGAACAATTGAGTTAATTCGTTTGGTCGACAATGAACCACCTCGGGATTAGGCTTGCGGTTTGGTCGAACCAAAGGCGTTAAACAAAGGCTAAGTGGGAGGCAACCCATTTTTTGAATGTTATTTGCTTTGTAGTTAGTTAAATATGCTTTCTCAGTTAAATGTATTTTTGGACATTTAATTTTTAATTAAATATGCCAAAATTCAAGTTTGGGGAGAAAAGCATCTTAGTGTTGTATTTATATGTTACTAATATTTTTAGTTTAGAGTTTTGTTAAGTTTTTGTGATACAGGAAAGTATGAAACATAACGGAGGTTAACAGAAGGGCTAAAGTGCAAAACTGTTGAAAAGAAAGAAAGGAAATCAAGTGGGATCAATTCTGCCCACCTTGCGGGGCAAGGTGTGGAGATATACGACCGGCAAGGTCCTCGGTAAATCACCGGAATATCGTGCATCTACGTCGAACATGGGAATAGCGAGGAATCGAAGCGGTTTATTTGCCCACCTTGTGGTCGCAAGTGTGGCGGAACCTCTAGCATCACAAGGTCCTTATATTTAAACGATTGTCGGCCTCACTTGAGAATCCGCACGGAATTCCTTTGCCTTCTTCAAAGCGGAAGCGGCAGGCCCCTCCCTTCAAAATCCGGCGTCGCAATCTCTCATCAATTTCAAATTCGGCTCTAACCTCAAGAAGTCTCCTCCTCTTCAAACTCTTCATCTTCTCACCTCTCCCACCATCCCCATTGCATCACTCCATGGAAGCTTGAAGAAGCTTTGAAGCTAGGAGAAAGAACACCATTGTTGCCGACGCCACTCAGGACTCAGGCATTTACTCTCCATTCCAAGAGGCTGCAACAAGTAATCCTAACCCTTTTTAATTTTTACGTCAAATATTTTCATGCTAGGGTGTTAGAGATAGTTTTAACGTAGATAAAATTTTGCATTTTAGCATGCTTTAGAATTTTTAATTTTAAAATTCTAAAACTTATTTTAATTGTTAAATCTTTAGTTTTTTAATTTTTATTCAAACAAAATGTTTAGAAAGCGTAAAACGGTGCTTCGTCCTACGTGCCGTCCTATCGTTGAGGGAGGAGGAAAATAATTTTGACCACACCGATTCATCCTCAAACGAGGCCTCAGAAAATATGCGGCCAAACTCTCCAAGTCCTTGGTTCGAGAGGAGGGATTCAAAGTGAAGAATTTGGCCTCAATTTTACGGCCCGTAGGTGGGGCGTTGATCGACTCTCGGGGAAAAGGCGGTCGTGGTGCTATTGTCAGAGAGTTCTATGCCAATGCCAATCGCAGCATTAGCATAGATGGGGGTGTTATTAGACACCAAGTTAGTGTTAGGGGCGTTGTAGTAGACTTTTCACCCCAAAGCATTAGATATTTGGCACCTCCAACTTTGCGGTTGGTGCCGATAATTTTAACACACTCCATCCCCCTATCGGTCGAGGTGGTCAATCACCATCGCCCTCCACAGTGTTGTGTGGACCTATAACCGTAATCCACCCTTCGGTCCACACACCATGGAGGAGTCCTCTTTTGAACTGCAGCCAAGCCGTGTTCAAATTGTTGTGGTCGTCGTCTTGCCCTCCAGTCACGGTCTGTAACGGTGACTTGGGAGAGAGCATCTTGACCTACACCATTATGTCCGTGGGTCTGTTGATGTTGGCCGTCGATCAACGGCCAAATCAAGACCCTTATTAGAGGTGCCACGAATGCGGGGTTCGCGTTCGCGTTTGATCACGAGTTGTGTAGGAGGCCGGTGAGATGGAACACGCGGAGGCTTAGGCTGGTCAGGCCATTACTAGGGCCATTTGTTTGAGCACCACCGGCGTAGAGTGAGGGTTCCTCACGGGAGGAAGAAGAGGAGAGGAGGACACTCGTGAGGGATCTCCGATAGGCTAGAGGTTTCCACTTGAAGCCCAAATGGAACTCAGCAGTTGGCACAAATCGTCTTGACCAAGGCTATTTGGGTGGTTTAACCGAGTGGGACAAAATGTCTCCACTTATTATGGGTTGCCTCGGCACGATCCCGAGTTTCGTCCTCATTCGTTATTTCCCGACTCACCAGTGAGTCGAGGCCCAAGTTCCATCCTCTTTCGTTAGGTGGACTGCTATTTCCTTTTGATATTTGTCCTCCCCATCAATCCTCTCATATGTTCCTCAATTTTGAGGACAAAATAGAAATTAAGTTTGGGGGTTAAAGCTTAGAGTCTTAGCGGTCCTAGCCTAAGGAGGAATGGAGTTGGGCTATGTTTCTAGGGTGAAGAAAAATTTCTTTTCTTGATGACCATTTAACTCTTCACCCTATTTTCCTGTTTTTAATTTTTTCTTATTTTCGGAGGTGTTGCCTTGACCAGAATACACTCACATTGGATGCTCGTGGGTTCCTCTTGTGGGGACCCATCATCAATTGAGTCATCGTCATCATCTCCAATTTTCTTCTAAAAAAAAAATTTTAATTAAAAAATCAAAAACAAAAAAATAAAATATTTCAAAATTTTCATCCTCAAGTTTAGGTGGTGGTAATGCTAGTCGTAGTCGATGAGGAGTTAATGCAATGAACCGCATAGCTAGTCAGTAGATCCCTATGGAATTTACTTGATTTTGCGAAACTTTTACTTTTCTCCAAATTCTTCATGCACCCACACCAGTCATAATTATGGATTGATTAGAATAGTTTTATAAAGTTTATAGCACCTACTTCATTACAACAAGATATGCACAAGAATATGATGCATAGCCATTCGAACATAATTGTTGCATTAAATTGTGACTTAGGGTCAATTGCATGATAGTTAGATCCCTTGGATTTTTTCTCATTTATATATCTCAAGCACACTTTCGAACCGTGTGTTGCATGTTAGTCTCAATTGTCCCTACCATCCGTCTTAGCGAATGCTTATGTGAAATCCAAATGATGCTAAACATTCAACCCCACAATTCCCATAGTTGATATGATATTTTGTGTGTCTTACTTGCTTTAAAAACTACATGAGCATTTGGCATTAAGAAATGACTTAGGCCATCTTTGGATCGTTAGAGCCTAAATATTCTCTGACCTATACTAAAAATATCCCTAGTGTCCCCTTTGAGCCTAATGAAAAAGAATGGAGTGTGCTAAGCACACTATTTAAACCCCCATTCGCCATCGTTTCTATTACCCACATTAACTTAACCCTAAAAGCCTATACACTTTTAGCCTACCCTTTGAGAGAGTAGGATGTGGGTGGGGAAATTGATTTTGGGAGGACCTCTTCTTTTCAGTTAGGCTATTTTTCAGAAGACTTCCTCTTTCCGTTGTTGAAAAAAAAATTATGTATCGACGAAAAATGAAACGGAAGGAGAACAGTGTAACAAAGATTCAAATAGAAGCATAGCTTCCAAGAGAAAATATGTTAGAAAAATCATGCTGATAAGAATAATGTGATATTTTTAGAAGTATATATTGCCCAAAACAAGTTTGGGGGGGGAAGAAGAAAAGTGAAAAGTAACGAAAAGCACCCTCCACTTGTAGTCTTTGCAGGTCCTAGCCTAAATAGGGAAAACTTCCTTTTGCTTGGAAGTATGAGGGATAAAGGGTAGTCTTACTCTCTCACTTTGAATTCCAATCCCTTTCCATCAAATCCCCCATCACCTTGGCCTTACATTACAAGCTAAATAAAGACCTAATGATCTTCTTGCCAATGCTTATCTTGTTTTAGCGTCAAGTGAGTCATATGGAATTGATCACACACTTCATGTTCATTATTATTCGCCTAAAGCTCATTTGTGTTAGCATAATCTTAGCTATTACAAGTCATTGGGATAGGAGAGCATTGTATGTCATACATAGAAGTGCATGGGATGGATGTATAAGTCTTTGAAATCCTTGGGACCTTTCTCTGCTAGAATGGCGAGGCAGGGTTTGGATGGTAGATCTCATAATTCTAATGCATGATTTTCTATTAAACTTTGATTTTCATATGAATGTGGTGTTTAGCTTAATAAAACTATTTTAGTTAAAATATTCTCTAAGACTGGTGAACACACACACATGGAGGAATTAAAAGTAGTAGCAGTTTAAGAAAAGATCAGTTGGTTTTATGCGACTAAACCTGCATATATGTGGTGAGCATCGAACTGAGGCTGCTTTGCATGCCATAATCTATAACTTGAGGGTGAAGCCAAAAAGATTTTTGTTTTATTTTTAGTTTAATTTTTACCTGCTTTTGTATTTATCAGTTTTTGTATTTATCTGTTTAGTCGAGTCACTCGAAAGACTCTCCTTGAGTTTGTGGGTTTATAGAGGAGTGTAAATAGTGTCACCCTCCAAAAAGATTTTCATTTTTTGTTATTTATATACTTTTCTATATATAAGTATTATTATTTACTCGTGGACGAGCAAAGTTTAAGTTTGGGGGAATTTGATCGATGTATTTTATACGTCGATTTTATATCTTCTATGACTTAAATTATGCTATTTCCACGAGGCTTTTGGCTCTTGATATATGTTTTCGGTGAGTTTTGTAAGTTTCAGGGTTATTAGTGAAAATATGCCAAACTCCAGGGTTTTACGTGCAAATTCCAAGAAGGGCCAAAGAAGAAAAATGAAGAAAAAACGAAGGCTGTCAAAGCGAAGACCTGCGGGCAAGGTACCTCGGAACTGCTGCGCGCAAGGTAGGCGATGCGTGAAGTAGTCAAGAAACCAAAGGCGAGAAATGCTTGGAGACTTGCGGGGCGCAAGGTACACTGCGGCCGCAAGGTGGTCGAGCAGCGATATTTTCGTGTTTTCACGGTGATTCGATTGGATTACAACTCAGGTATATATTGAAGTTAGATCTTTGAGAGCGGAGAGAGAGGCAGTGAGGCGGTCTTAGGTAGATTTTAGATAGTTTTTAGATTGTATAACATAGTTAGATTGTGTAATTACAAGTATTGAAGATCAAATCATGTATCCGATCATCTCCATGTCTTTGTTCATTATCTATGATGAACTAAATCATCCATAATCTAGGAGGTGGGAGGTAACTTGTATCAAATTTATGTTTTGATTCTATATATGTTCATTCAATTCTTGTTGATTGTGGTGTTTATCAATCCCTCTATTATTTTGCTTTGAACAAATGAATGCAATCGCAAATAATAAAGGCCTAGAGGTGCGGATAACTGCATGACCAATATGCATATGTCGTACACTGGCTCACCATCACAATAAATTGGACCTATCGATGCACGAGAGTGATAAGTTAGGACCAGGTTCATACATGATCTAGGTGACAGATAGATCATAAACCTAGGTGACAGCTAGATTAAAGTTCTTGTGCTTAGGATATAGAATGGATGAATGTTGCGGGGATGGAGGCTGAACCAATAGTTCAATAGACTATATCTATCTTTAGTGAACGAACCCAAGAAATTGAATGATAATTATTAAGAATTGAACATAAAGGAGATACAAGTAAAACCCATAATCCTAGATTACCACTCACCATAAGATCTTCATAACTGTAATTGCTGCTAATTAGTTAAACATCTAAATATAAATAGTAGTTTAGAATAGAAATAATTATAAAAACCCCCTTTAGATTAATAATTTGCTATCAATAAATTGCATTGTTCGTGATCACTTGTCTCTGTGGGTTCGACCCTTGCTTCCAATACTATTCTATAATAGTCTTGTCCACTTGCAAGAAAAAAGATTAAATAAAACATCGATCACTTAGCACACTCCATTCTTTTTAATTAGGCTCAAAAAGGGTCACTAGGGATATTTTTAGTAAAGGTCGGGAAATATTTAGGCTCAAACAATCCAAAGATGGCCTAAATCATATCCTAATGTCAAATGCTCATGCAGTTTTTAAGAAGGTAAAACACATAAAATATCATACTAACTATGGGAATTGTGGAGTTGAATGTTTAGCATCACTGGATTTCACATAAGCATTCGTTAAAATAGATGGTAGGGACAATCGAGACTAACATGCAGACACGGTTCGAAAGTGTGTTTGAGATATATTAGTGAGAAAAATCCAAGGAATCTAACTTAGCATGCAATTGACTCTAAGTTACAATTCAATGCAACAATCATGTTAGGACAACTATTCATCATATTCTTGTGCATATTTTGTTACTGAAATGAAATGAGTGCTATAAACTTTATAAAAATATTCTAATCAATCCATAATTATGGTGGTGTAGGTGCTTGAGATTTGGAGAAAATCAAGAATTTTGCGAGAATCAAGTAAATTCGAATGATCTATGGAAAAGTTATGTAGTTCATTGCATTAACTCCTCATCGACTAGTACGACCACACAAAGACTCGAGGAAGAAAATTTTGAATTAAAATATTTTTTTGATTTTTTTAATTTTTTATAAAAAATTTGGAGATGATGATGACACAATTGAGATGGGTCCCCATAATGGGTACCCGAAAGAACCAAATATTAGTGTATTCTGATCAAGGAAACAAACATCTCCGAAAATAAGAAAAATTAAAAAAACAAGAAAGGCAGGGTGAAGAAGACACGATAGAGGGAAAAGAAATTTTCCCCACCTAAAAAAAAATGTAGCCTAACTCCACTCTTCCTTAGGTTGGGACTGCGAGGACTCAGGCTTAGAATCCCCCAAACTTAAATTCTATTTTGTCCCCAAATTGAGGAACATATGAGAGGATTAATGGGGAAAAAGACAAATATCAAAAGACATAAGGCCCGCTTCTTGAAGAAAGAAGAAACTTGGGCCTCGACTCACGGTGAGTCGGGGAAATAACGCGTGCGAGGGGCGAAATTCGGGGATCGTGTCGGTGGCATCCCAAAATATGTTGGAGACATTAAACGCTTGACAGTTAATCAACCAAAAGAATTCATCCCGGGTCGGACGTATTTGTGCCCGCTTGCGACTCATCATATCATTTTAGAGGACAATCTCCTCACGCACTTTGTTGGATATCGCCTCCAACGGATCCTCCTCACAGGGGCCTCTCTCGGCCGGTGGCGGCGTGCTCAAACTATAAAGCCCTAGTAATGGCGGGCACCTTCCAAATAATTCTCTCAGAATAATCAGGAGCCTTTCACTCGACTCGGCCTATCACATGCTTGATCCGGTAATCAAACTCGGGAATACGAATCTCGGCGTTTGTAGCAATACCTCTAATAAAGTCTCGAATTTGGCGGTTGTTCGGGCGGCCAACATCGGCATGAACCCACCAGTAGAGATGGTGTAGATCAAAAGCTGCCTTAGCCAAGTCACCGTGTGTTGGTGGCTGGAAGGCATGAAGTCGTGCTTTAAGTGAACACGCTTTTGGCGGGTGTTCGTGAGACTCTACATGGTGCGGGCACGGAATGGTGGGTTTTGGTTGTAGGTCCAAACCACACCGGTGTTGCGATAGTCGCGTGCCTTACCGTGCCTCGAGAAATAGGATCGAGAAAGGTGGCGGTAGTAGGCTTCGGCACGACTCGCAAAGATTGGAAGTGCCATAATAAAGGTTAATGTCTTGGGGCCGCCAAAACTAACGTTCCTATCCCTAACATTAACGGTCTCTATAACTACCGTCTATAGAAATTTGCCCATTGGCATAAAATTCACTGGACTATGGCCACGATGGCCACGCGGGAGAAGCAATAAGTAGCCCACCTCTGTTATTGGGGTGAAGTTGTCGTGGAGGAGAAAGTCTCGAGCTTCAAATCCTCTTTGGGGGATTATGCTCTTGGAGAGCTTCCTATAATAGTTCTCCGGCGCCTCAAATGAAATAAAAGCGGGTGATATCAAAATCTTGCTCCTCCTCTTGGGAGGCGGGGCGTGTCTGTAATCGCGGTGTTTCTACACTTAGGGGCCATTAAAATTTAAGCACCAAAAAAAATTACAAATCTACTCTCTTTAAAAAAATTATCACAACAACAAAAGCATGCAAAATTAAAATTTTTACGCAAAATAAATCTAACACCCTAGCATGCAAACATTTTGATACGTCAAAAATTTAAATGAGAGGATTGAAGATACTTGGATTGCGAGCTTTAGTTTGTGAAGGTTGGTTGGGATTTTTACGAAGCTTTCACTTGAGAAAAAATGGAGGTCACCGTCTTCAAGCTTTCATGGAATGGGATGAGGGTGGAAGGAGATGATGTAGCTTGAGGGGGAGATCACCTAGCCTTGGATCTTGGCCGGAATGTGGAAAGACTTCGGGATTTGTGAGAAGGAGAGAGATCGTTCTTGCGTGTTCTTGAGAGGAGGATTTTCGGGGTGTTAGGCTGCCGATTTTGGCTTATAAAGGGGGCCTTGCGCCGCAGGTCCTTAGGGCATGCGTCAAGTGATCAAACAAATTACTGAGTTCTATTGGAGGTCGGCGGTCACACGGGCATTTATTTGGGCCTTACGGTGGCAGTGATTAGGCCTAGGCGTCCATGAGTCACCGGAAAGATTTGGATCGTTTTACGCTTCGACTTTTTGGCGGGTTTGTTTAGTCCGTTTATTTATGTTCGTTATGGTTTCTTTCTTTCACACTCAAAATTCTACACAAACTCTAAACTAAAATATTAGCAACATATAAATACAACACTACTGACTTTTCTCCCCCAAACTTGAGTTTTGGCATATTTAATTTTAAATTAAATGTCCAAAATTAAATAAGATGGAGAATAGCATATTTAAATACACTACGAAAGCAAATAAAATTCATCATAAGTGGGTTGCCTCACTAGCGCACTTGTTTAACGTCTTTGGCTCGACCAATGTGCAAACCTAATCATTTGGTGGTTCATTGTCAGAAAGAACGAATAAGTTCAATTCTCTCTCTTGGCATGGGTTCAAGGTATGGTTTGAGTCGATGACCATTAACTTTAAATATTTCATTGGTCCTTGGGTTTTTAATATCAATTGCTCCATGAGGATAAGTCGGACTATAGTGAAAGGACGAGACCATTTTGATTTCAATTTTAGAGGAATAACTTTGAGTCTAGAATTGAAAAGTAATACCTTTAGTCTGGGCTGAGATGAAACATTTTGTTGGCTAATCCCATATCATGGTATTTTTTTGTCTTTTCTTTATAAGTTTTAGCATTCTCATACGAATTTAACCTATGTTCTTCTAATTCGTTTAACTTGAACAGTCTTTCCTCACCAGCCAAAGTTAAGTCAAGATTAAGATCTTTAACAGCCTAATAGGCTCTATGTTCAATTTCAACTGGCAAATGACAAGCCTTGCCATACACCATTCGGTAAGGACTCATTCCTATCGGGGTCTTATATGCGGTTCGGTATTCCCACAAAGCATCATTAAGTTTAGGCCAATCTTTATGGTTTGGTCTACGGTCTTCTCTAAAAGCGCTTTTATATATACGTACTCACTTCCACTTGGCCGGGCGTTTGAGGATGATAGGGTGTAGCTAACTTGTGAGTTACACCATATTTTTCTAGGACTGAATTTAGCAATCTATTGGTGAAGTGTGTTCCCCTGATCACTAATTATGGCCTTAGGTACTCCAAACCGAGAAAATATATCTTCCACAAATTTGACAACGGTTTTTCCATCATTATTTTTAGTTTCAATAGCTTCTATCCATTTAGACACATAATCAACAGCAACTAGAATATACTCACAATTATTAGACACCGGAAAGGGACCCATAAAAATCAATACCCCAT